>JAHDVF020000223.1:407500-1007500 GCA_022606425.2 Lepidostoma basale
TTGAATCTTAAACTTCGACAAAGAATGATAAAAGCTTACATATGGTCAACTCTATTATACGGAAGTGAAACATGGACTCTAAAAGTGAACGTAATGAATCGGTTGGAAGCATTCGAAATGTGGATACACAGAAGAATGCTTCGTATACCTTGGACCGAAAAGATCAGTAACGTCGAAGTACTTAGGAGAGCCGGAGCCAAGAGAGAGCTGTTGTCGAATGTCAAAGTGAAAAAGGTCTCATATTTGGGTCACGTGCTGCGTGGAGAAAAGTACCGCCTCCTCCGACATATATTGGAGGGCAAGATAGAGGGAAGACGGGGAGTTGGCAGAAAACAGATGTCCTGGCTGCGCAACATTAGAGAGTGGACCGGAATGAGGACGGTGGATGACCTGTTTCGGGCAGCGCAGGACAGGGAGGTTTTCGCCGGAGTGATCGCCAACGTCGGGGGGACCTGACAAGGCACAGGAAGAAGAAGAAGAAGATATATATATATATATATATATATATATATATATATATATATATATATATATATATATATATATATATATATATATATATATATACTATATATATATATATATATATATATATATATATATATATATATATATATATATATATATATATATAACTATATATATATATATATATATATATATATATATATATATATATATATATATATATATATATATATATATATATATATATATATATATATATATATATATATATATATATATATATATATATATATATCTCTATATATATCTCGAAAATCGCATTTATTTGAAGGTAAAATAAAAAATACATCCATCAATACATTACACATCGTTAACACATAACAGTCAAAATGGCTGCTATGAATCACAGGCGCACAGAGGTCTGCAGTGTTATTCTGGCCAATCAAAAAACATAAATGTGGAATATTTTTTTAATTAAATCATATGCAATGGTTTGTTAAATTTTTATATTCAATTTATACTCACATATTCAATTGCATAACTTTTTCGGTTAAGTCATTCATTATGCGGTTGTCGTTGTATAATAAGAATAATAAAATTGAAGATTTTTAAAGCACATTTTTAATTAATTATACATCTTAAGGTCATCTTAAGGTCTCCCGCGGGGTGAAAAGAGAAGGATGGAGTGCCGCAACGGTAAAAGTGTGACAGTCCATTCTTTCTGCCCACCCTTTCGGCGAGACGGCGTGATGGTTAGTTAGTTAGTTAGTTAGTCTTAAGGTCGCTTAAGAAAATGATTCTCGTTACAATCTTATTATAAAATAAACATATTTTATATGAGGGTTTCCTAAGGTAGTTGATCAACAATTATTTCAAGAAATGTATCCTTTGAGTCTCGATCTAAATTTTGATGAGCTCTAAATGCAGTTGAGGTCTGCAGATTGAATACATTACTGATCGCAATGGAGCATCTATCCCCCTCTCGTATGTCGTTAATACGCAATATGCAAAACATCTAAAATATTTGATTAACTCTGTGATCACTTATCAGACCATCAATGCTATGAAAGTGCTTATTGAAAAAATTATAATAACTCTACATCAAATCATATTACTTTCATGTAATTATTAATTTGTAAATAGTCCATTCAGTGACGGTACTGCCATAGAATCCCAGAAGCCCGGCTTGCGTAAGAAATTTTGAATCAAAACCCCCAAATCTAAGAAATCATGCCCCCGCATAAACCGACAACCCACCAAATCGCCTTCCAACAATGCCCCCATCAGACGTAAGAGGAATAGCCTCAAGAGCTGAACCTATGTTAGCCAGAAGAGGTTTTGATTCAAAATTTCTTACGCAAGCCGGGCTTCTGGGCTTCTATGGGAGTACCGCCACTAAGTCCATTGTTTTGTCCGAAACACTATGATACAATATTTACTGTTAAATATATAACACTGTTATAATAAAAACACAGTTGTGAAACATTGTTGGAGAAATAGTAAAAATTGTGATATTAAAACAGTGTTGTAAATTTAGGAGTAATTATAAATTTGTAATTAATTTCTTTAATATTGAAGAAATCTGTTCTTTGCATTTTCGAGAATGTTATTTTTTGTCCATCGGTTTAGCTAGATGTATCCCTGTGCGGCGAGCTTATCGCACTGACAGCACGCTATGCACTAATTTCAATGTACAGATATTCCGAACAAATACATTCAAACATTACACAAAATAAAGGACATATCATGCATACATCAAAAATAAAATTGAGTTTCATATTAATTTACACAAACAAAAATAATTCGTTATAAAATTCCAACGGCGACCTGAACATTCTACGTTTAGAACGGTATCTAACAAAGTGTGGTATATTAAATATGTTGATTTAGAGAGATATGTGAGGTTGAGGATATTATAAGATGGAGCAGACAGCGAAAAAGGGGCTGGTACGGGCATGTTCAAAGAATAGACACCACCAGACTCCCCTATATTGCGTTCCATAATCATCCTCATGGGACTCGTTCTCGTGGAATACCTCCTAAAAGATGGAAGGACAGCTGGGAATCTACCTCACAGGAGGAGCAACACTCTGGAGAACAGACCACATAGGTCTACAACAAGGAAGAAGAAGAAGAAAGATATACCCATATAAAAACGAATGAAATTGTCTGTTTTCTAGAAATTTCATTAGGTTTTATGAGAATGACATGGTTCGCCTGTCTAAGGCATTATCAAATGTCCATTTGATAATCCCTTAGACATACGAAACATGTAATTCACATAAAATATAATAAAACCTTCAGAAAAAAGACGTTTTCATTTGATTGTATTAATGATTTAATATGGAGTTTCACATAATTGTTTAAGAAACGAAAAATACGATATGTTTAATAATTTGATATAACCTTTAAAATTTGATTAATTTGGTCATGTCATGTTTTCCTCGGTCTGCCTCGACTCCGTACTCTATTTATATCATTTACGTATACTTTCTTAAGCATTCTTTTTCCATCCATGCGCTCCATATGTCCAAAATATGAACAAAATTATGAAAGGACCCCTGCGTTGGTTCGGACATATGGAGTGCGTTAATTAATTTTGTTTAATATACCTTATAATGTATAATAATAAACGACGAAAATATGATTTTAACATGTGTTACTTTAGACAACATTTCAGTCGTGTATTGTTTTATACTACGGTGTATATTTGACAAAAGGATACCGGGAATTTTATAGCATTGATCGGTAACGACCTAGTTACATAGACCTTGAATTTGGCGCACCGTGCATACGCGTACATCGAGTATATATCAATATTAAAGTCCTTACTCTCCCGAGCTGGTAGTGTATGCAGAAGACCTGCGCCGGTTTCCAGGGCCGGCAGCTCCGTCAGGGCTAAAAGGTGACGAGGCCCGGCGACCCCGACCTTGGCCCCGTCGCGACCTTCGCGTACTGACCCGGCGCTGCATAATAGCCGAAACGGATGCTGAATAGTCCTCGTCCTCAGATACCTCCCCGTCTGTGAATTAACAGTTTTGTATTAAAATTATAAAATTAAAATGTACTTGTACAAAATATTAAAAAAAAACACAACATATATCGGAGGATACCTCTATCTTCAGGTGTAAATATATAATTAAAACTAAACAAAGAAAGACTAATATAAAAAAAAACGCATTTTAAATTCGAAACAATAATTTAAATTAAAAAATTAACATGGGTTTATTGTTATAAGTACTAATAATTATTTTTTATCAGTAAGAACTAATAAATAATATTAAATAATAATCATACATAATGATAATATAAAAATATAAAATTGTGTTTTAGAAAAAAAAACATGCATTTGAAAGGCATAATTTATATAGAAATTAATAAATGATTAATTTGCATATGATTGGGAATGAGAGCTTGGGAGACTAAAAGAAGAGAAAGTATTTAAAGATAAAGGAGTAATAGGAGGAATCTGATTATTAATTATGTGTTCACCCAATTTCATGAAATTTATGAAAATAAACTAACTAAAAGTGATATTATAACAGTGTTGTAAATTTAACAGTTAATTTGTTGAAGTAAAATTTCATTTATTTTATAGAGTATCATTAAAAAAAAGGGTGAATCCGTGGAATATAAATTAAATAAACACAAATGCCCGGAGCGTCTAGCTGACAACAAGTGCAACATCTAAAAGAACATAATGTTTTAAATTATTTTATTTTATTAAATATCATCGTATTTTATGTAATTTGTTTTAGATTTATTTTGTGGACGTTGGACGATCGAAGTGTGCACGGGAGATGCCTATTGGTGGCGATGAGGTTCGCAACCCATCACACCGCGTCTCTCGCGGGGGCGAAAATATATGGATGTAGTGCCGCATCGGTTAAAGTGTGGCAGTCCATTCTTTCTGCCTTCCCTTTCCGAGAAACGGCGTGATGGTTAGTTAGTTAGTTAGTTAATGTTGAAGTGTCAATAACTGTCAAATTATTTACTGTTAAATTTAGTTTACAGTTAGCAAATATTATAAATGGTTTATAGATAAAATTATTAAAGAATTTTGACTTTCATTGCGTTTTTTCATATTCGAGGAGAAACAATTTATTATATTTCATCAATTACATTTTTAATGAACTTCAATTCTTCAATGCAATATGATGGAATTACTATAAAAGCTAGCAACTTAATTACACGTTCCTCCGCTAATTGGTATAGCATATCCAATTTCTCTTCGGGTGGAATTCACCCCATAAATTCGGAATCACAAAAATACAAGAAATTTTCTACCCTAAGCTATATTTTAACGGTCGGAAAATATTGCACATTTTTGGATTCAGTGGATATTTGATATAGTTGAGTACTCCATTTTCCGTATACACAAAGCTCCAGATTTAAATGCGGATCACGAAATAATAATCCAACGACGTGGGTGCGATGAGATTAAACGAGATATTTATATCATCGGAATATTTTAAACATCAAAAACTAATCGGATTTTTTTTGCTGAGTGTGCTTCGAAAGTATTTAAATAATTACTACCTTTTGAAATGAAAATGAACGGATTCAATAAAGCTCCTTCTATGGAAACTACGCAAGATAGCATTATTTTATTTTATTATATTATATAGCATAAATAATTTTTTTATGCAGCAGGTCATTTAAACTCAATTATTATTATTATTATTATTTTGTTGAAAAAACTCCTTACATCATTACAGCGCAAGCCAAATCGATGTAAAGGGTGAAATAAAAGAATATCAAAGGAAATATACATAGAACCATATGAATAGGAAAAGCCAGTTATCTGTTTGCTGCCTTTATCATAAGGGCATTTACGAATTCGCCATAATTGCATCCAAAGAGGTCTATCTCTTTTGCAACCTCTTTTAAGAGACGAATCGCCTTCAATACAGGAGAACTTCGAAGGGCCTCTGTGCGGCAATTTGGGGCATAAAATAATATATGCCCCCTTGCTCTGTTATAACTATGGGGAACGTACAGATTTAGCTCTCTCAGCACTCCTGGATTGAAAACACCTCCGGATAACAGTTTAAAAAAATGCTTTCCCAGAAAGATCATTCTACGAGCTTCAAGAGTGTTGAAACCCAACACTCCTGAGAGAAACAGTGAGGGGTACATAAAAGGATAACAGTTATACTCCCGGAGGTATAAATACCTTAAAAATCGTTTCTGGATCCTTTCCAGCTCCAAGATGACTGTTCTTTACACAACTTGTTTTTAGCTATTATGCTGATCCTCATGACATGTGATACGTAGCTAATCTATCGCCATTTTATTGTCACGTAAATTCTACAACATACCAAAGAGATTCAGACAATCACACTGCCATCGCCGGGAATCGAACCGCTCCGCCACGAAAGTTGTCAAAGCTTTATTTTCTAAGCTTAGTTATTCACACCAGAATCAATCCAGTAATAAATTATTTAACCAGAATAAAAGGCAAAACATATGAAAATATAATAAATAACTTTT
The DNA here is from genome assembly GCA_022606425.2 of Lepidostoma basale. Classification (NCBI taxonomy): domain Eukaryota; kingdom Metazoa; phylum Arthropoda; class Insecta; order Trichoptera; family Lepidostomatidae; genus Lepidostoma; species Lepidostoma basale. The sequence goes on from JAHDVF020000223.1 coordinate 413,462, forward strand.
TTTAAATGCTTTGTACTAACTAACTAACTAACTAACCATCACGCCGTCTCCCCGCAGGGGTAGGCAGAAAGAATGGACTGCCACACCTTTCTTTCCTGACATATTTCTCTCGCTTCCTCAACATTCATACATCGTGTCATGCACGCGCGTCGATTTCTCTGACTCCTCACATGACCGACATTCAATATTTGATTTATTTGATCGTGCCACGTTTTCCTCGGTCTTCCTCTATTTCTGGTTCCATTCACATCATTAACATATAATTTTTTACCATTCTTTCTTCATTTATTTTTTACATATGTCCAAACCATCTTAATGATCCTTTCATTATTTTGTTCATGACACCATCATTCGCACCGCATTCACTTCTTATATTTTCATTCGACACTCTATCATACACAGAATATCCCCACATTCGTCTAAGAGATCTCATTTCTACTGCATTTATTCTACTTTGTATAAAACCACTTTATTTTTTAATAAGAAGCGCCAATGGGTTTCACTCTGTAACGAGCTTCATCAGGGCTATACACAAACTAAACATTAAATACATGGATGGAAGTTAAGGTGAAGTTAGGGGAAGGTGGCCTCAACAGAAGAAATAAGGGAAAGAGATATAATTAAATATTAATGTAAGATGTCATTAGGCTTACCCCTTCTCCTCCCTCAACTACAATAGGTTTGTTGTTGTTGTTTAAATCTTTACTATTTACTGTTACAAATTAAAAACGGAGGTTTCCAAAACTAATACCTGCACCATCAATTTGTAATACATTATCAAATATTTTTGTCATTTCCATAAAACATAAGAAATAATTTGTGTTTAAACCTTAAGACGCCTAGTGGTCCCGTATCGAACCGTGGATTTACGTTGTTCAATGCCCATTGGTACCGTACGGGACCGGTAATTATGGTGCATTTCGTTATCGAATTACACAAATTTATGACAATAGTATTCAAAATATGAATATTATCTTACGTGTAAATAATGTCTTTGAGATACCGATCCATAATTTGATTTTCGGTTCCGATAAATATTTTTTTAATGGTGCGTTATATTAATGTTTATACGTTACAAGGTCGACTCTTGGGATTTGCGTTATTTTATTATAGTCCGCCTTATAAAACACACAATCTTCACTACTGCCTCAAATAGGTCTATGCATAGACAGATGTTATATAATTTGGCATACGAAAAAAAAACAAATTTTTTTAAGGTTATTTTTTTATTATTTAACTCTTATGTGTATAATATATGAGTTTGTATAATATAAGATGTTATAATTTACAAATAAAGCTTTTGAAATTTATATTCACACTTTTATTTTGATAAAACTTTTTATTTATCCTAAATGAGATGACTAATTTTAAAGTTATCTTCTTCTTTCGGTGCCGTGTCAGGTCCCCCCAACGTTGGCGATCACTACAGCAAAGGCTCTGTCCTACGCCACTTGGAACAGGTTCTGAACTTTTGTTATTCCTGTCCACTCTTTGATGTTTTGCAGCCAGGACAATTGCCTTCTACCAACTCCCAGACGTCGCTTCACTTTACCCATTAATATCAGTCGAAGTAGGTGGTATTTTTCTCCCCTTAGCACATGACCCAAATATGTGACCTTTCTAATTTTCACACTTGACAACAGCTATCTATTGGCTCTGGCTCTCTGCAGTACGTCTGTATTACTGATCCTATCGGTTCACGGTATACGGAGCATTCTGATAGAGTTATAATTATTTTTATAACAGCTACGCATAAGTTATAAAAATAATTGTATAGACGGGTAGATTGTTAGTTGCGCGAATATTTGCTTGGGCAGTAGGCTACCTTCATTGGGTTAATTTATAAATTTCTATCGCTTGATATTTTTATACATTCACACGTTTCAGCACAGAGAAATTCACGAAGAACACATTAGTTATGATTTATGTATGAAGATATTATATAATTTAAGAATAACGTTTGAGTGTTTTGGTTAGTACCCGTGACACCGCGAAGACCGCCCGGCAGACACCATATGTTGCATTACCGATTGCTTCTACCCCAACTGAATCCAATCAAACGCCAGGGTGGAGTGCACCGAGGCGGCCAAGCCTTTGATTTTAAGCCTTCATTATCCACAATAATCGGTCCACACCTCCTGTCACATAACCCTCTTATCGGAATTACTACACCCACTGCATACTACCCTTACAGGATATAAATTAGATACCAATTATTTCAAATCAATATACCTTTTAATTACGATTTTTTTAAAATTAAAACACAGATTTTTTTTCCCTTTTTAGGCTTATTTTTGCGGACATGTTTTTAAGGTTTTCTATACTATTTATCTCGTTTTGTTTATATTTATATTAGAAAATACGATCCTTATGTATGGAAGTGAAGCAAGAAGATGAAAATAGGATAATTGCAGTAGAAATGAGATCACTAAAAAGAATATGCAGAAAAACAATGTATGATAGAATAACTAATAAAGAAGTTAAAAAGGATTGTAAGTTGGATGCTTGCGTCCTAAATAAAATTAAGAAACACTTGGATGGTTTGGACATATGAAACGAATGGGTAATGGAAAATTGGTTAAAAAGATATATTCAAGTAGTGTGAATAGAAAAAGAAGTAGAGGAATTCCAAGGAAGACAAGGCGTGACCAAATTAATCAATTACTGAAAGACGACCATGTTTGAAGTAGGAACAATCGACGAACGTGCATACCACGGTGTGGGAATGTGGAGGTGGCGCGAGAATTATGCCAGGATAGAACAGTGTGGCGGTTCATCATCTCTGCCTACTCCTTCGGGAAAACGGCGTGATGAGTATGCAGTTAGTAAGTTATACGACCCTAAAGATAGCTCGAGACAGTCTACCGGAGGGTTCCCAACCACGTGGCCGACCAATCCATTCCAGCAGGATGGAGATGCAACAACAACAGATCATTAAACCTGTAAAAATAATATGAAGACGATATCGTTCTCCCGATGATGAAGGTTGAATGCGGCCTATTTAGATTATTCCATATTTGAATGGTTGAACTAAAATAGGTACTAAACCAATAAAAAAAATTATGGGCAGTATGCAGTTTTTAGAATTCTCCGGTGTTAACGCCTTAACTTTACCTGCAATTTCTAACATACTAAAATTTGATCCATTTGTTCATTTTAATGCTTCCATATAATACACACGCATGTGTTTGGTACATTTGATAATAGCGAGGCGAATTTACCAGTATTACACTTCACTTCGAAGTTTAGAAATATTTTATATAACTTATTGATTTAATGTTCGTTAATTCTATAGATCACTGCGACATTAAGAGAACTCAATTAATTTGTCCAAGAGAAGCCAGCCTGATTTCAGAAACAGACCAAAGGTCTGTAAGGGGAAAAAGATGAAGAAGAATAATTAATTTGTCCGATTCTCCCCCAAGCAGGAAATCTTCGCGAGTCTCCGTGCAGGGTACCGAAATAACAACTGGATTCTTCTTCTCTGGTTTCAATCCTGGGATTGGTTTGCAGCAATTTCCTCCATTATTCTCTTCCATTTTTCCCTGTCTTGTGCGGCTCTTAACTTACAACTGGATTACAGGTGTCTATTTTGAAAATTGACACGGACGTACTTGATTACTCGCACAAGAAGGACAATTGTAGGCTGTTTATTACAAAGGTGCTAAGTGGTATAAACATTAAATAAATAAAATGAGACAAGAAGCTTTTTAATGTTTCATACGTCATATACCACGGGTGAAAGTAAACTAACAATCATCCCGCCGTCTCGCCGAATGGATAAGCAGAACTCTTTTTTGAACAGAATTTTCTGACTTGCTTATCTCGTTTCCTCAACATTTATACATCATTTCATGCACGAACGTTGATTCACCTAACTCCTCACATTTACCGACATATAATATTAGGTCCTTACATATGAAATTGGCGTTTTGCCGTACTGGCAACTTTGATCTCAAATATCTTCTCTTTGGTAAGGAATTCCAAATTCAAATTTATACAGCTATTTACCCAAGTACTTGTGTTTCGAAAATTACAATTCATTTGTTTTTTCCTCAATTGTTTTTTTTTTTGCGTCACTCAGTTTACAAAATGGAAAACTTGAAATATTGCGTTATTTACGAGTACGAGTTCCACCGTGGCACCAGTGCTGCAGAAACGGCTCGAAGGATTAATGATGTGTATGGCGACGGTGCCGCAAAAGAAAACACAGTGCGTTTTTGGTTCCGACGTTTTCGTTCTGGAAATTTCGACCTGCAGAACAAGCCCCGTGGACGGCCGGAGACTAAAATTGATAATGAAGAATTGAAGGCTATTGTGGAAGCGGATTCATCGCAAACCACGTCCGAGTTAGCTGCAGGCTACGGTGTTAGTGATAAAACTGTTTTAATCCCTTTGAAGCAAATTGGGAAGTTGAAAAAGCTTAAAAGGTGGGTACCTCACGAATTGAGTGAAGCAAATCAACAAACGCGCGTTGACTGCTGCGTTGCATTACTCAACCAGCACAATAATGAAGGGATTTTGAATCGAATCATTACCTGTGATGAAAAGTGGATCCTGTATGATAATCGGAAGCGCTCATCGCAATGGCTGAACCCTGCCGAACCAGCCAAACCATGCCCCAAGCGAATATTGACTCTAAAAAAGTTACTTGTGAGCGTTTGGTGGACTAGTGCTGGTGTCGTTCACTATAGCTTTCTTAAATCTGGCCAGACGATTAGGGCAGATGTCTATTGTCAGCAACTGCAAACCATGATGGAAAAGCTAGCTGCTAAACAACCGAGGCTGGTTAATCGCTCTAGGCCACTGCTGCTTCATGATAACGCTAGACCACACACCGCACAACAGGCGGCTACCAAATTAGAAGAGCTTCAATTGGACTACCACCGTACTCTCCGGACCTTGCCCCAACAATATTTAATAATATTTCCTATATTCATTGTTCCGTTTACATCGTTAACAAATGCTCAACTAACTAACTCACTAACCATCACCCCGTCTCCCCGAATGGGTAGGCAGAAAAAATGGACTGCCACACTTTTCTTTCTTGACATATTTCTCTCGCTTCCTCAACATTCATACATCGTGTCATGCACGCGCGTCGATTTCTCTGACTCCTCACATGGCCGACATTCAATATTTGATTTATTTAATGGTGCCACGTTTTCCTTGATCTTCCTCTATTTCTGGTTCCATTTACATCGTTAACATATTAACATATATTTTTTTAACATTCTTTCTTTATTCATTCTTTCCATACGCCCAAACCATCTTAATGATCCTTTTATATGTTCATTTGACACTCTATCATACACAGAGTATCCACACATTCGTCGAAGAGATCTCATTTCTACTGCATTTATTCTACTTTCATCCTTCTTTTGCTAGTTCCCTGCTTCGTTTCCAAACATAAGGGTCGGTAGAAGAACACCATTGTGTACTGCCATTCAAGTTTTTTTGGATATATTTTGTTTGCGTTGACAACTTTAAGTGCACCATTCACTTCGTTACCTACCCCAACTCTTCTTTCAATATACCTCTCCACTCACCCACATACTATCTTTATCATTTCTTCCATATTCGCCTTTACTGTTCTGTTGTGGATTCATATTTGAATAAATATAATTTCACTTAGTATTACAACACTTTATTTCACTTAACACAGACACATTTGGTTGAAAATGTGTACATTGATAAAGGTTATGTTATAACCGAAACATGTCTGTGTTAAGTGAAATAAAATGTAGTTATACTAAATGTAATTATATTTATTCAAAATATCTTAAATTTTTTTTTTAATTAATTCCAAATCATTTTAACGAACTTTTCATTATTTTGTTCACAACATTTTCATTCGCACTGCACATTTTAATTTGACATTCTGTCATATTCAAATTTTACACACATTCGTCTAAGAATTTTTATTTCTAATGCATTTATCCTACTATTATCCTCTTTCTATCTTCCGTTGCCAATTCCAAACTTCACGTATGTTAAACGGTGTCATGTGTGATGGTTAGCTAGTATAAATATGTAAAAGTTTTAATTGAATGAAATGTTAATTTTATCTCAATAGAGACGAAGATGCAAACTGGAAACTGAATATGGTGATCGAGGTGTTTACAGGACTTATGACCTGTCATTGGTTGGGTTAAAATCACGCTTTATGTAATTACAACATTCCTCATTCCAATTTTCTTATGACCACCATGTCTGACAAATTCTTCAGACACCTTTAGACACCTCGATCACCATATTCAGTTTCCAGTTTGCATCTTCGTCTCTATTGAGATAAAAATTAATCCTTGAATTGATAACCCGCAATGGGTAAATAAAATCCAGTATTCGTCTACAAGTATTTGTATACATTCAAAATGTTGAATGTTCAGATTGATAAATAAATGTACCTAAAAATATTCTAATACATTTCACCCAATTGATCGCAATGTACAAATGATTACATAATAATATCCGATATCAAAAGAACGACTTTCTAAGAAGATGGTATACGCGTAAATAGAGTTCGACCTTTGGCGTCGCGACGCGTCGGTTTTATTATTTAAGGATTTGAAGAGTAGGAATGTTAAAGGCAACCTGGATTTATTCAAAAGTATTCTATTGAAAATGGATATGGCAGAGATCCATCCGAAAAAAATATTATTTAACACATTTTAACGGATTAAATTTTGTTAAATAATATTTATTTCGACAGCTGTTGAGATACAGACAATAAGTGGAATTGGTTAATAGAAAACATCGACTTATTTAATTAATATTTAAAACGAATCATCCATCAAGATCATTAGATAATCCTAATTCGTCTTCTTTAGATGATAAAAAAATCTTATATTTTGTTATATTTGTACAAAAAAAAAACACAAATATGAGCGTTAAATGTAATGTTTTTACACGAATTTGAACATTTAAATAATATGGTGACAATAATTTTCTATAGTATAATACACATTTGGTTATTATTATTTTAAATAAAGAAGCAATTTTTAAGGATTTATTGTATCTCAATAGAGACGAAGATTGTTTTTGGAAACAGAATATGGTGGTCGAGGCGTTAATAGGACTTATGACTTATGTCATTGGTTGAGTTAAGCGATCGCTTTATATGAACAACATTCCCCATTCCGCCCTTCTTACGACCACCACATCTGACAATTTTTTGGAAGACGTATATATGCGACCATGTTGAGAAACACTTCACATTTTTTAGTTCAATCTACACTAGCGCCATCCATTAAGATTAGGTGTAAGCATTAAGCAGAAAATCTTTATTAATGCAATGTGAAAGGCTACGCAATTATCTTACATTGCTAGATAACGCCTGAAAATGGCTCACCAATTTTTATGCTTTAACTTGTACCAGTTTTTTTTATACAACATTTTGAATGTATACAAATACTTATAGACAAATATGGGAAATAACTAGAAACGATTTAATAAATAAAAATAAGCAATTTTCAGTGGCCTTGTACAATGGAGTGTTAGTTCCTACCATTTTGTATAGAAGCGAGGCATGTAACTGGTAAAATAAGGATGGAAGCAGAATAATTATGAGATCCCTTAGACGTATTTGTAGTCAAACTATTTGCGACATAATTTCTCATTCTGATATAAGGAAAGAAAGTAGAGCGGTAGAAGGTATTAGGAACTTAATTATAAAATAATCACTGCGTTGGTTTGGACACATAAAATGCTTTGATAAAGAAAGAATTGTAAAGAATACATAAGTTGACGATGTGAATGGCACGACCAAATTAATCAAAGTTTAAAAGTAGGCTATGTTAGAAGTCGGAAGAATCACGTGCGTAAATGACTCGTGGTACGAATGCGGAAGAATCTAAATAGGTGTGTCATGTTGGATTAGTACGGCGATTTACTCTGCCTTCCATTACGAACCGAAAAAACCAGAGAAATCATGACCCTGTACGCGTCTAGACCGACTGAAGTAAGACCTCTAGGAAGATCTAGACAGCGGCTAATGGACAATGTTCTGGCTGACCTGGCTAGGTTGGGCAAATCGGTCTGCTGGGAGAAAAAGGCTTGAGCTTGGCGAAAAATCATCAAGGAGGCTAAAACTCTTCAAGAGTCGTATGGCCATAGGAAGTAAGTATGTAAGTCCATTACGGGGAAATATCGTGATGGTTGGTTTTGTTGTTGTTGGTGGTGTTGTTGTCTACTGACCTGGAAACCTGACTTCCATTTTTGTAGCGGGCGGGGTACCCGGGGTGAAAGGATCCAGCTTCACTGGAGCCAGCTCACCGTCCGCCCAAGTCACAGACAGCCTGTCAATAGACGGCTGCGGAGATGCTGGTCCAAGCCCCTCATTCCAGTCCTGCCCACAACACTTTTTATTAAAAACACCAACTAGACACAGATTACAACGAGTTACCCCGAAAACAGTGTTCAAATAATTATACGAATGAAAACGTCTGTGTTCTAGAAGATTTAGGCAATATCAAATGTAGCGAAGATCAAATTCGTTGTTATTTTTGTACACGTGTTAAAAGATCATAATACCGTAATTAAGGTAATTGATAAGACTGTATGGAAGTGAACCATGTAACTGGGAAAGGAGGATGAAAGTAGAATAAATACAGTATAATTAAAATTTCTTTGACGGATGTGTGGAAAATTTCTGCATGATAGTGTCAAAAGAAAATATAATAAGTGAATGTATTATGTTTCTTCTAAATTCGTCATACTTAGTGTTGTAATTGCTTTATTTCTCTTTTTCTTTTTTTATACAACACTTACATGACATTTTTTAAATTACATAGACATGTTTCGGGCAACCAGTCCTTCTTCAGTGATACATATTATAAAGATACATACAGATTTAAAATATTATAAAATTGCTTACACGATCTGATAGATGAAGATCATTTATTATATAAAGATAATGGCGTTGAAATTTTGCATGATAATAATATAAATATAACTTTGAGCAATCTCGAAATATTAGAAATTAAAAAAGCAATTAAAAATGAATGAAATATTTTAAATAATCATGTAAATTTAACGTTATGTCCAATCTTTGGTTTATTTCCTTAGTTGTAAGTAATTACCTGAACCCCAATAAGAACTTAACATTTTTATTTTAAATTTTAAATTGAAAAAATATTTGTTATAACTTAAACGTTTCAAAATAAATCTTTATAACATTTTTCGGATCATGCAAACAATTTTATAGTATTTTAAATCTGTATCTTTATAATATGGAAAATAGGAATATGAAGAAGAGGAAGTCCGAGTTAAACATGGCATGATAAAAAAAAAATCCAATGTTGAATGCCGGCCACGCGATGAGTCGGTGAAATCGACGTGCGTGCATGACACGATAATGAATTTTGAGGAAACGATAAAAGTATATCATGAAAAAACAGTGTGGTAGTCCATTCTTTCTGCTTGCCCATTTGGGGAGAAGGAATGTTAGTAAGTTAGTTGGTTAGGTAATTGATGTGGCTTAATGTATAGTTGAAAATAATTAAGGGATAAAACCTAGAATAAAGGAAAGAAATACCTGGAACTAGTTAAAATAAAGTTAATTTATGAATTCAATGTTTGCAGATAATGAATAATCAATGACGTTATATAAATCAAAAAGGTATTTTAGTGTTCAAAATAAAGTGTTTCGGAGAAAAGCATCTTTTAACAATTATATACAAATTATGATTTTACATATTTCAAATTATCATTTTCAAATATATAAGAAAACTTCTAGAAAATTGACGTTTACGTTCGTTTTATTTTTTTAATATGGAGTTTTAAATCATTGTTTAAGAATAAACAAATAAGTTTTTCAATACTTGGTTATTTAAAAAATATATATTATATATTATAAACGAAATTTCACAACAGTGTAAAATGTTGTTTCGCAACAGTGTAAAATGTTCACAACAGTGTAAAATGTTGTTTCACAACAGTGTAAAATGTTGTTTCACAACAGTGTAAAATGTTGTAAATTTCACAACAGTGTATAATACCTTTGTAGTATTATTTTAACATTTATGAAAACGCACCATATTAAAATTTTTATTTTATTTTATTTGGTTTTCTGTTTGAGTACAATTTGAATCAAAATTAAACACTGAATTTATGAATTATTGAGTAAGCATAAATTATTCAAAATATTATATATAATATTATTTAAAAATGTACATAAACGCGGTGATGTTATTAAAAAATAAAATAATTGAATGGAGAAAATATATAATATAATTAGTATATTATATTCGTCAATATTTACACTAATGAAGGACTTCCGTCTCCCGAAATATGTTTGCGTTTAAATTATAGTAATATGTTTAAATCTATTCAATTAAGAAATATTAACTATTTGGCTATATTGAGATAAGAAAAACTATTTAAATGCCATTTTAAATATAGGTAAATTAAAAATACCGAAAAATTAAATAGTGATATTTAAAACATTAACACTGTTGAATATCATAATTTAGAAATTTTTTAAATCAAAACTGTTTGTTATTTTATTTATATCATGTTCTTTTTGATTGGATGAACGATATAAATAGTTTATTTTGTTCTCTCAAATGTGATTTTCGATCAATAATATACACCTCCAGATGAATAGATTGATAAAATAAAATAAATGTTGTATTCCTAACTTTTAAATTTGAGACAAAATTTATATTAACTTTATCATTATAAATAAAATAATAAAATATACGCATTGTTTGCATAAATTTACTGAAATATAATTAAAAAAATTGATAATATAGTCAGTGGTTCTCTATTTTTAACTGAGTAAACTTTAATTTTTTATTTCAACTAAATGACACACAAATATTCTTATGTATTTGAATAAGCTTAAAATGACTTATTATTAATCTGAGAAAGTATTTGCCGATAGAAAGGACGTCGGTGGAGTCTGCTATTGGAACACTTTGAGATTAAATCACTTAATCATGATTAACTGATTGTAAAAATGCGACCAAAATCCATTTGTTATAATATTAAAACAAATGTGTTTGGTCGTTTTAATTAGTTATTGTTATAATTTAATCTTTTTAATCCTCCAATACTTCATTTCTTGAATACCAAGGTTTTCTGTTTAAGTAAAAATAATTAAACACTGAATTTATGAATGAATTGTTAGCAAAAATATTTTAAAATATTAAATTTAAAAATCACTGTACATTAACGATGTTGTGGTATTAAAACTATGGAATATTTTGATGGATACAATTAATAATTGAAGTTTCTTATGAAGCACTCACTTTGTGGTTAGACATTTTAAATTTATACATATAAAATAATTAAACACTTTGTATTTAACCACGGACAATTGACGGCAACTAGTTTCGCTTTTATCCAAGATTTGATAGGCCCATATATAATAGTTATTATATCGCCCTGATGAAGCTTGGGTATAAACGAAACTACAGTGGTTAAATATAAAGTATTTTATTGTTTCATATTAATAAATTGAAAAATAAAATTATTGGATTTAAAGAATGCAAACTAGTTTGTGGATGCCCTCTAAATTAAATTAGCTTGTGTATGTTCTCTAAGAGTTGTATCAAATCGACTAACACCTGTAGCGACTGTTGTCGGGGCGGTCGCCGAATATCGAATGAACAGTGCCCAATGTCCTATCAGATATAATCCGTTCTCTTGAATAATGCCTCTTTTCCGTGTCAAAAGAATATTCGTCTTATTGATCACAATATTCACGCTATCCGAACGATACTTTCCTTTGTTCTTAGACACTCCAACTGTGTTACAGGGAAAGGCTGTCCGTGGGCTCGACTGACTCAAAAAATAATTGAATAATTAATTAACAAAATCTGATAGTCAGCAAAATGATACTTGGCACGAGGGTTGACTATAAATATAATATGTAGTCAATCGGCAACCTTGCGAATTATAAAGGCGGTACATTTGCTTATAAATAACTATGCACAAATAATATGTATTTTCTCACAATGGTTTACGATTTTCCCACAATAATAACAAATGGCGTCGAAGCAAGGGCAGACACAGTAAGGACCAAACAAGTTTTGAGGACTTCCGAAATGAAGACACTGAGGACGATAGCAGGCAAGACACTGAGGGATCGCGTTGAGGATATTATAAGATGGAGCAGACAGCGAAAAAGGGACTGGTACGGTCATGTTAAAAAAATGGACTCCACCAGACTCCCCTATATTGCATTGCATAATCAACCTCATGGGACTCGTCCTCGTGGAAGACCTCCTAAAAGATGGAAGGACAGCTGGGAATCTACCTCACAGGAGGAGCAACTCTCTAGAGACACTCTCTCTAGACCACATAGGTCTACAATAAGGAAGAAGAAGAAGAAGAAGGATTACGAAGTCGTTATTTTGTTTCACATACAGTAGACGCTCTCTTAACCGGAGCCGCTTTAACGTCCCACCGCTTTAACCGGCCTCTTCTAGGAAGTCTAGGAGACGCAAATTTTGCAGTGGTGTTTTAATGTTCTAAAGTGTTTTTTTAGAGGTAATGAGTGGAGTTAAGAGGAAGCGTGTTGTTGTGTCAATGGAGCAGAAGTTACAAACTATCGAGCGACTTAAAAATGGTGAATCGGTACAACAAATTAGTGAAGAACTAAATGTTGGAAAGAGTACGGTTAAAGACTGGCGCCAAAACAAAAAAGCCATTCAAGATTTTTGCACACAGATCGAGTCTGAAAAATCTTTTTGTTTTTTTGTATACAAACACTGGATTTTTACCCATTGTGGGTTAATCATTTTTTAAGGATTAATTATATATATACATATATATATAATTAATCATAGGATTCATAGGATTAATTATATATACATATATATATATATATGTTATATATATATATATATGTATGTATATATATATACATACATATTATATATACATACATACATATTTAGCAGGATATAGCATACAGTTAGTATACATATATGTGGTTACATATACATATATACATATATACATACATACATGTAATAATAGCATATAATATACATCATATATACATAATACATACATACATACATACATACATACATACATACAGCTACATACATACATACATATATGCATACATACATACATGCTATACATATACTATATGTCACAATTTGTATAAAAAAAAACAAATTCGTTAAAAAAACTTGTACAAGTTAATAGCATAAAAATGGGAGTTTCACTCTAGGCGTTATCTAGCAATGTGATAATTGCATTTCACAATTGTATTAATAAAGATTTTCTGCTTAATGCTTACAAATTATCTTAATAGTTGGCGCTAGTGTACAACAATTTGAAGTTATTAAAAAATAGTAGCATATATACAAGTTCCAAAAATTTGTCAACTGTGGTGTCGTAAGAAGGACGGAATGGGGAATGTTGTTAACATAAAGTGATCGCTGATATTTTTAGATGGGGCTGAAAAAAGAGACGATCCTCGGATCTATTACTACGAAGGAATAACAATTAGAAGCCAGGATGCGTGAAATATACTGGTATTCATATAAAATGCTTACTACCATGGAGGAGTGTTAGGAATCAGTAAAGCAGACAGGGTAAGAAACACCACCATTAGAGCTAGAACAGGAGTGTTGGACATCATTGGAAGAGTGGCAGCGCTAAAATGGTGTTACCTAGGCCATGTCTGACGATAGATGGATGCCATCTTGGCTGGTGTCCTAGAATTGTGACCCGAAATCCTGGACGTCCCCAACATCAATGAAACCGCAGGTATAACATCAAATCAGTTTATTATCTTAACAGACATTACAAACAATATTAATGCTTAAGGCATCTATTGAGTACAGGTACAAAATAATATATACATACAATATAATACCAGGAACGTATGAGAGATTTTTCGACATTAGAAAGACAAAAAACTCTCTAAAGTCAAGTGTCTTCTGAACGTACTTTCACTAATATGAAAGACATCGATCTCCGAGACCGCGTTCAGCAGACAAATTTCTCTTTCCTCCGGTGTCATCGGAGGCAAGTTGGTTCTGGGGTGTTGCGTGTTGTCTACATGGATGCGTATTTTCCAGGATCGACAGACTTGAAAGCAAATAGAGCAGGTCAACGTCCAAGAGTTGACGGATACAGGCTGAGGATGATAATGATGTTGTGAAATTCGGTCTGCATAGTACATTAACGCATTTTTATTAGAATATTTATACTGTTATAACCTGCTTCCTTTTGGAAAACAACCTTCTAAAGGCTGTTATATAATAAATTTCTGAAAGGGACACCAGAGACTTATAGATGAATACCAAAGTTAAGTATCTTTTCAGGTTAATTTGTATTGCCTTGCTTCTTTCACAGCCACATTAAAAGGGGTGAAAGAAGCAAGGCAATACAAATTACCAAGGGTGCCAAGAAATAAGTTGAGACTCGAGTAAAATAAACAGAGGGTGCACACAAACGAATCGATGTAATATCAAAGCAAATATTTCTACAAGAAGATACATTTGTACGTGTTTAAATATGTACTTGTTCATTCATATAAAAACATGCAATTATGAAAGTAGCTGATTCAGTCGTTTTGAATGAAATAACATCATTGTATAGTGAACTATAATACGTGCATTATTAATAAATAAGTATACTTTTCCACGTACCAAACATATAATAATTCATAATGCTAAGCATGAATTGTATTTAATTGCAACACACAATAAAAGATTTTGGAATATAAATAGAATCACTTATTAGGTGTTATGTATGGAAACAAAAATAAATTATATGGCGACTTCGTAAGGTCAAACCATCTTTGAAGTACAGTGACTTATATGGTTTTAACATATAAGTATTTAATAGAATAATGTGAAATACTGTCAGCATAGTTCATTAATGCGTTATCAACTTTTATCTTAAGAACAAACTTTTTTTATCTTTCAATATGTTTAAAAGCAATGCACCCCAGTATAAATAATCTAATGATTGGTTTAAGAATTTTTTTTTGGGTTATCTTTAACTATGCAAATAATAAGTCTAAAATTATTGACATTTTATTTTCGAAGAAATATTTCATATTTATAATGGTTTTACTCTGACTATGTATTTAACCATAACAATTGACGTATTATAATTATTCGAAATCTCCTTCATTAACTCTTGTCCATAAACTGCAATACATATGATGTCCTATCAAGAAGCAACATCTTCTTCTTTTTCTTTTTGTCCTGTCACACCTCCGTGGTGCATAGGGCCTCAAGGAACCTTCTCCGCCCGACTCTATCGCATGCCTGATGCGTAACATCATCCCAAGCGAGCCTGCTGCCTAAACCTCGTCTTGCAGGGCTCTTCTCCAGATGGCTCTAGGTCTGCCTCGCTTTCTCTTTCCCCCATAGGGGACCAGTCTAGTGCGCCCTGAGCGATGCAAGCTGGGTTCCGTCTCAGAGTGTGACCGATCCAATGCCATATGTGTCTAGCGACTTGTTCCCTAATTGGCTTTTCGCCTGCCATGGTCCAGAGAACGGCATTTGACACTGTTTGGGGCCAATAGATTTTGAATATTGAGCGAAAGCACCTATTTATAAACACCTCGAGTTTACCAATAACGTCCGCGGTAAATTTTTAAGTCTCACATCCGTACAGCAGTACGATTTTAACGCTACTGCTGAATATTTGGAGCTTGAGCTTTCTCGACGAATCATTCGCAAGAAGAAACATATCATTCCCAAAAAATAAGAATACATATAGAAAGACGTTTTCATTGATTTTATAACAAATTTTTTTATTGTATTTTACTTGAGTGAAATGTTTGAGTTTTATTATGCCCCAGAAAGGGATCATGTCATTAACTTGTGGTATAATATCATAGATCTTTTAGAAAACGTACGTTTTCTGCAATAGACGGTCCGTTTTCCCGAAGCTATTATAGGACGCAACGGCGCCCTATCGTCAGCTTCGCTCATGGCCCGTCCCCCAACCACGCGGAACTTACGTTAACAAGAGTGATCCCTGGCCACATTCAATGTAATTTTTTCCACTTCTATGTACCACTCTCACAAAACTTGGAACATGAGTATAAAAATGTTTTCGGCAGTCATAATACATGTATAAACAGACAAAAACTCAGATGTCGTCAAGAAAGAGTACGAAAATATTTTTATTACAGGAGAAAAGTAATCCGAAAATTTCGAAATGCACCCGATGCGCATGCCCAAGACCATTACTGGATTATTTTGTTATTTTAGAATTTTATTATGATTATTGTTCTATGACAGTAGTGTAGAAAATATAAGGAGAATAATTAGGTATTGATAATTGTGATTTTTTTTGCTTTATGAGTTGAAACTAGAAACTGATTAAGATTGTACAGTGACCTAAGTTTTTAAAGGGTAGACAATTTTTACTTTCGTGAATGGTAATTTCACGGGTTGCAACTAGTAGTTGCAATATTTCGCAGTAATTTGTAAAATATACAATATTATAGTATCTACGCCCCTGGAGTCCTGTTTTTCGTATTGTGACTTGCTAATGGTGACGCCACACAGAAGGCATGCTCCCACCTTCGCTAAACATCTTCCGATAAAACGGAATGATGGAACTGGTCAGGGGTGGTTTTAATAATTTATAAGAATATTGACTTCCAGTCTCGGGTGCGGCGGGCATTGAGACAAATTACTCTGCCCAGGAATCCCACTAAAGATAGCGGGTTATAAGTAAGGTAATTATATCGTCGGCCATATTCTCACACCATATGCATTATATTAAGCAAACAAATTAATCTACTTGCACCCATGTATAGATTAAATCATAAAAAATATTGTACTATAATACTAATACACATTTAATTTGTTTTTACACTACTTTATTTTTTAACGCAAGAATTAATATTCGTCGAGGAAGGCCTAGGAAAGCGACCATATTCGAAGTAGGAACAATCGACGAGCATGCATGTATAGGGTGTTTTATTTAGAGGTGTACAATACATATTCAAAATGAAAAAAAAAACACATTTAAATATTGTTAATGTCTATGATATTGGCTTTATTAAATAAATAATTTTATGCCATTATTGTTTAAATATGATTTCGAGCATATGAACGCCATGAAGTGCAATCGTGAAATCCAATTTTCGACAATTGTCATCTTTGTGGATGCAGATTATGCAATAGAGTGTAAGTGGTGCAAAAACGATCCATGGTCTTCCGAGTAACTTGCTCGGATGGACGATTATGTCGACCGTAAAATGAACGGAGTACACGATAAGTTTGGCGAACCAAACCATGATTTTCAAAATAAATTTGCACAATTTGCAAGGGCTGTTCTGACGTCAGTCTATTTATGGTAAAATGGCAAAACGAATTGACTACAAATCAACTGTCAACTGTTAAATTGACAGTCTGTAGAAACAATTTTGCCAGTTAAAAAAAAAGCTCTAAAAAAAACACCCTATGTAAATAGCCCTCTCTGCCTACCCCTCCGAGGAAAAGGAGTGATGGTAAGTGAGTTATTTTTTAACAACCAATCGGTTTCGTTCCCCCGGGAACTTCGTCAGAGTAACAAAGAACTAGAGACGGCAAAATACACTTAGTTATTTAGAAATTGTGATTCTAATTTGAAAAGGGAACCAGGTATTATGTATTGTGACGCCCTTTAATGTATAGATAGGGTGTGGAAAACAAAAACACCGGGGACTCAACTCATCTCATTAAAACTTGTTGAATTTGTAAAGAGAAATCTGTTGCGCGTTAACGGTTGCAACATTGTATATGTTTGCCGCTTTTGCAAACAACAAAACGAACAAATGATTAAATTTTCATATTAATAAAATGCGTAGTCCAATTACTCGGTTCGATCCGTGTACTCACGGGCCGCGTTGTTCCAACCTTCGACAAATGTAAACTTTGTTTTGTTCTGGTGATGTCAGACTTCTGTTTGGTTAGACCGCCCGGCGCTAGCAACTGGAAAATGTGTTTGTAAATCGGATATCGACGGTTAAAAGGCTAGAAAAGCGGATGAATTTCATTGGTTACCACGCACCGCCTATAAGGGATATGGTATATCGTAAAAAAACAATACCAAACACAAAATATTTTTTTAAATTAACCCTCATCGATGTCAATAACGAAAGTATTTTTTTTTTGTAAAAAATCTTTTTAAAATGTATAATTTATTGTAGTTAAAATCCACAAATGTTTGTGTCTTCGACCGGTTTCGACTCCCACCATATTCTGGTCATCAGCGAGCTGCCGAAACCGGTCGAAGACACAAACATTAGTATGTTTTAGTTAAATATGTATTTAACAACTTTTTTTAACAAAATAAAATTTTTTTTCATTATTTTCATGCAGTAACAATGAACCTACCATGATATTTCAAATAACACCATTTTTTTTTCTCAACGATGTCAATGTGTCATTCAAATTAATTTTAAATATAAATGTTTCAATTTTGAAACACTTTTTTATCATATTTTTCTGGTATCGTGTAAGGTCCCCCCAACGTTCTAGATCACTACAGTAAGAGCATCTCTGTTCTGAGCCATTTGGAAAAGGTTAATAACTCTGCTCACATCTGCTCACTCTCTTATATTCCGCAGCCAGGACACTGACTGCCTTCTGCCAATTTCCTAATTTTCTCTTCTTGTCCATGATTATCAGCCGAAGAAGGTGGTACCTTTCGCCCCTTAGCACATGACCCGAATATGAGACCTTCCTTACCCTAATTTATTTTTATGAGATTGTCGCCACAGCTGTTTCTTTAACCCATGTTGGTATCAATGATTATAACAAAATAATATTTGCAAGTGACTGAGTCAGTTTTTTGTAAAAACTTATGTTGCCAACTATTACTATAATATTATTTTGAAACATTGTTATTATACGTAACACAGTATTTAAAAATATTGAATATCATTTAATAATGTTGAAGTACCATACCTACTCTTTTTGCCGAAACAAAGCCTTTTCAATTGTTTTAAATAACTAACTTACAAACCATCATACCGTTTCCCCGGAGGGGTGACGAGAGAGGTTGAACCGCCAGACTACTTTGTCCTGACGTGCTTCTCGAACCTCCTCTATATTCATACATCGTAACACGTATGCATTTTTACGTAATTGAATGGCCTCTTTTAATAATTGATTAATTTGGTCACGTCATGTTTTCCTCGGCCGTCCTCGGCTTTTAAATATAATATATAATTTTAAAAAAAGGAACCACACGTTCTGTTTTAGTATAGAAGAAAACGTACAGAGGACAGTGCACGATGGTGTTCTAGCACAGACTCTTATGTGCTCAAGTGAAATATGTAACTGCCTTGAGACGGATGAAATTAGAATTAATACAGTATAAATGATATCTATTCAAAAATTTGTTGTAAATATTCGGATGAAAGAATGTTAAATGCAATTATAAGTAGTGAATGGAGTGAAAAAGAGAGCGTTATGAACAAAATAATGAATGGATCATTTAAATGATTTGGACACATGATGATAATGAATGAAGAAATCATGAATAATTTACACTTTACGATGTAAACAGAACAAAAATAGAGGAAGATATTGGAAAACGTGGCATGATCAAATCAATCAAATATTAAGTTTAAAAAATCGGAGAAATCGACGTGCGTGCATCACATTATATTGACATAATGCGTTTTTCATTTAATTTTAAACATACACGTTCCTGACAATAGTTATTGATGATAAATTTTAACATTCAAATCAAATCGAATCAAATCAAATCAGTTTATTTTCTCAAAAGATATTACAAACAATTTTTATTTAATAGTTTAAGACATCTATTGAGTACAGGTAAAATATAATAAATATATATAATATGGGGAACGCATGAGAGATGGTTCGACATTAGGAATACAAGATACTCTCTAAAGTCAAGAGTATTTGTCATCTAAACGTACTTTCACGAATATGAAAGACATCGATCTCCGAAGCGATCATGTTCAGCAATTTGATTGCTCTCCCCACCGGCATCACCAGAGGCAGGTTGGTTCTGCATGCTGGGAGATAAAACAGTCTGTGCTGACGCTGTCGAAGATAGTCTCCAAGATGACGGAATTCTCAAAGAATCCCTTGATAAGTCTGAAGAAATTGGTAAGTGTGCCCTTCTCCCTTCTTATCTGTAAACAATTGGTCCTCAGCATGCCCAAGAGGAACATTCGAAACATTTGACATGGTCTGTCACCTAACAGCTCGGCGAAACTCAAACAGTCACTGTCGAAATAAAAACAAAAGTAAACGATGCAGTATTTTAAAAACACCGTCTTATTTAGTGAATATCAATTTAAATTTGAAAATTCGAATTAGAACGTATAATATAATTAACTTTGTGAGGATGGAATTGCGATAAACATATTCCGCTTCAGAGAACTTTCGACTGTATTGTTTGAGTAATCCTAGACTGCGTATATCTACTTTGTCGTTTCTCTTCCCAACATTACACAATTCCCCCTTATTTCATCTAGATTCCCTCATCATATTCGCATATTTGGTTACAAACATTTATTTTTGATCAAAGTTTTATTTACCTCATTTAAACGGCAATTCGAATATAATGATATAAATAAAATGCCTAGAGTGATGGATTCGAAAAAGTAACTTTTAATTATTAGGAATATTCAATATACACATGAAACATGCTCTAAAACTTAATACAAATGAACACGTACGTTTCTAGAAGTTTTTTTATATTAATAGGAATGAAAGCATCTGTTTTCTAGAAGTTTTATTGATTTTATGTTTCGCCTGTCTAAGGCATCAATAGTAATTTAATTTTTTTAATAAAACATTAAAAAAACAGACGTTTTCATTCGGATTATTTTTTAAATATGGAGATTAACATCAATGTTCAAGAAACAATACTTAGGTTTTATCAATGTTCAAGTTTTATCAATGTTCAAGAAACTTTATTGAATATTTAATATTGTTTTGACTTGTGTCGTGGACTTAGATCTTTTTGCATTCAGAGTTTCGACTCTAATGGCTATTCCTCTTACGTCTGTTGGAAACATTGTTGGAAATATGATTTGTTGGTTGTTTTATGCAGGTGCTAGACGACCTTCGTGGCCAAGTGGTACTGCTTTGACTACCATCCCGAAGGTCCCGAAGGTCCCGAGTTCCATTCTCGGAGATGGCAGTGTGATGGTCATACTGCCTTTGGTCTGGTGCAGAATTCAAGTAATGGTGGTAGGTTAGCACATGTCAAGAGAATCAATAAGATTGCTATACCCTTTACATCGATTTGGCAACGTTGTAATGATGTAAGACGTTTCCAAACACAATAATAATAATAATAATAATAAAATAGCATAGAGTGCTCATATAAAAGAAGGCGGGGAACGTATGTTTTATGATTGAAAACAAAAGTTACATGTTCCGCCTAGCATTAATTTGATAACACCCTAGAAAGGAATAAGATGTCACTCTCTCATGGTATATATGGTAATATTATAAAAGTTCTAGAACTGACGATTTCATAAATATTTTATATTTAATACACAGTTGTTTCAAATCAAGGTATTTAAAAAACCAATTGCTTAATTTTAATTATTGATTAAAATAAATGAATACGAGTTTATATACGATTGTCTTTCTTTCCTTAGGCAATCTCCTGAAGGAAGATATACAATCGTGTATAAAACCCGTGTTCATTTATTTTCATAAACTAATTAAATTTAAGCAATTGCTTTTTTAAATATCTTTTTCTGAAACAACTATATATAAAATGAAATTATTTGAGGTATAATATTGATATATAATTTTAAATATAGATGATGTAAAAGTTTGTTTGTTAGAAGTTTTTTTTACATTTTGTGCATTATCAAATGTTGATTAAAATATTGTTTAGAACTTTACATCATTATTCAATAAAAAATAAATATATTTAGAAATTTTATTCTTTTCATTCATTCATCATTATTCAATAAAAAATAAAAATATTAAGAAATTTTATTCTGTTATGAATATTTCGAAATACACGAGAAATATTTTTTCTTTGATTGGATTCGTAAAGTCGGTCATTAGAAAAAAATAAACTATAATACAACCAAAATATTACATCGGAACATCGGCAAATGCATAAAATATCGTTAAATCTTGTGGAATAGAACAGAAATATAATAAACTGGCCACATTTGTAAGCAATTTTATAATATTTTAAATATTTATATTAATATCACTGATGAAGGGCTGGTTAGTCCGAAACATGTTTGATATATATATATATATATATATATATATATATATATATATATATATATATATATATATATATATATATATATATATATATATATATATATACATATATATATATATATATATATATATATACATATATATATGTATATATATATATATATATAATATATATATATATATATATATATATATATATATATATATATATATATATATATATATATATATATATATATATATATTAGGGTGTCCCTATATGGGCAAAAAATTTTTTTTTTGGATAATTGAAACGCATACCCCCTAATTGTGTTTAATAGTCTACTAGTTACCCAAATACAGAATTTCAACTTCCTACGTTAATTCTAACCCGTGCCGACTTGCCCTCAAAGTTTTAGAAAATAGGTGATTTAAGTGTCTCTTAAATGTAGTTGTAGATGTTAAATTAAAACCATTATGTTAGATAAATATTGATGAAAACACAAATTATTAAAATGTTCTTCATGTAATTATCAAAAAAGATCCAAATTTATATTTATTTACTTGAATATTTCCTCTTCAAAGTCTCTTTTTTTACAGTCTGGGTAAATTTTTCTATGTTCTTGCACACAACATAATATGAACTGCTTATGTTCTTCATCTGCGGTAGTCAAACTATGAAAATCTGTCATTAGATTAAAAGCTCTTTCAGCTGTGTCATTAACTTTTTTTAAGCTAGCAACCTTATTTTTAGCTTCCACAAACGCCGCGCTGTGAAGATACAATTTATTGAAGGAAATTACTATCAAGTTTCAGTTGTGAAAATAAATCTTTACTCTTGACAGAAACAAAATCCATAAAAATAGATAACAAATACTTGTAGTACCTATTAATAAAACAAATAAGTTCTAAATTAAATACCAAATTAAACACTTCTTACGTACCATATAGAGAGCCAGACATCTGTTCCTTCGATGGAACATATCTTTTTTCCGAATCTCCAAAACTTTTTTCTGTAAGTTTTCTACAATGTTTCCTTTAGTCTGCTCATCAATGTTGTCATCAAAAATTAAAAGGATGGCTTTTTCCTCTGACAAGTATCACAGATGTTGACTGAACTTGTTTAAAGCCGCTTTGGAAATTGTCAACTTTTTCGAAATATTGTAAGGTCTTTAAAAAACTAAAATCTTGATTCAGAGCTTTTATCGCCAAACCACATTCAAGCCAAGGCTTTACATAAACTGCTACAATAAATAAACAAACATCTCGTAAAGCTTGTTTGTCCTTAGCGTACATTTTAAACTAGGACTGCAGCAAACGTATTTTTAAGGAGTAAATAACTCTTGCCATCCATCGTGCTTGATGCATTAGGCCAGCAGGTCTGATTTTTATTTTATTTTCAGTGCTTCCACCCAGAAAAACAATAGCAAGCTCAATGAGTTCCCTATAATCATCTCGTACAATCGATTTTGCGATTCAAATGCACTTTTGAGCATCAGTTCGTATATATGATGGCGGCAAGCAAAGAGTAACAAATCTCTTTCTAGTTTTGCACACAAGCTCCGTTCAAGCATCCTGTATAAGATGCTGTCGTATCACAGCACATTAAAGAGCATCGGCGTATGCGATATCGAATAAATTATCTTATTTAAGTTGAAAGTTCTCTTCGCGGCGCCTATGTAAGTCCTAAATCTTCTTTCTATTTTTTGCAGTTATCGTCAGACCTGATAAAGATCCACTTACTTCTTAACATAATTAAGAACGGCTCTGATGGGTATTCTAGCCTTTTTTTTTTAAATATATTGCACTCCAGAATGACAAGATTTGCGCTTTCATTAACAGTCAAATTAACTTCACGTATTTTGAAAAATAGAACTGTGAGAACTTGACGGTTAGATGGTAGTTTACACCTGTTATTTAATAATTTACTTCACTAATCAAGAAAATACTCTTTTAATTGCTTCTTCGTTCCACTGATATCTTCGAAATATAAAACAATCCGTGCTTAATACCCGAAAAACCAAGACTAAATGATGATAACAACGACAACGCGCCGCTCCTGTGACGCAATTTGTATGGGACATCTTTGTGCGCAAGTCGGCACGGGTTACACTGTTCCGAATAAGGAAAAAAAATGGTTTTGGATGTTTTAGGCCCAAATGAATAAAACAATAGCCTATGCATTGTAAAATTAAAACTTTGAATAATAAGGGACACCCTAGCCTTATATATATATATATATATATATATATATATATATAATATATATGTATATGTATGTATATATGTATATATGCTCGCCTGCTATGTATGTATATATGTAATATGTATATATATGTAACAACATGTATATGCTCACTAATAATAATAACTTAATAATATATATATATGTAATAATAACTGCTATATATGTATATATATATATATATATATATATGTATATATATGTATATGCTCTTTCGCCTGCTATATATATATATATATATGCTAGCACTCTCTCTGCTCTTCTTTCTTTAATATATAATATATGTATATATATATATATATATATAATATGCTCTTCATATATACCTTAATATATATATATATATATATATATAATATATATATATATATATATATATATATATATATATATATATATATATATTATTTTTAAATAAATGTGAGGTGTTGTATACAAATTACATAAAAAGGAAACAAGAAATGTATTATTTTTGGTCAGAGCTTTGTTTAATCAGTTGACAATATATTTCAATATCCGCTATGTAACTTTTCGCCTTACTAAGGTTTCTTCAATAATGTCAAAACTTTTTCATTGAGATTTAAAAGCGATCTTTTGTTTGATATTTAAATGCGAAAAATAAGTATGATGTGTCTTACCAGTCCAAGAAATTCTGGAGGGTGACGAAATTCGACGGAACTTCCCGAGCTTCTTCTTGGCTTATTTATGTCCACTCTCAGTATTCCGCCAGGCTTTGAATCAGTGCCCTTATAATACAAATATTAGTCAACATTATTCAAGAAAAAAGTTATTGAATGAGTGTCAATATGTACAATAAAAATCGTCGAATGCGATATTTTAAATTCTTACATTACATTATTTTTTGCATAATAATTAAATAAAACGATGTTTTTTTTAACAACTTCTTCTTTTTTTTCTTTTTATTTCGACAGCGACCGCTTTTGTCAAGATAGCTGGCATCGACAGACCGATGCAGTCTGTTGATGCCAGCTAGCCTGGCGAAACCGGTCGTTTTCGAAATAAAGACAAAAAGTCTAAGTCTTTATTTAAAAAAAAAAACACTGTTTAATTGAAATATTATTATATTAAAATAAAAGTCCATTAAAAGATTTTATTAAAATCTTTAGAATTTTTTTGTTGATTTTTTTTTAATGCCAATGATAATACAATATACTTTCTTGATTATTTATATATTTCTTTTCTGCAATTTTAGTTTTTCTCTTTGTTTTCTTCAAATACATGAACACATAAAACAAATAAAATTAAGGTATGATATTTTCAAATACAAATATAACTGTTTTTCGGGATTACATAATTTTTAAACGAATTTCAGAAAAAACTTATATTTCGCAAAAATCTCGTTGCCAAAAGTCCATAATAAATCAATTATAACTGTATTTAAAGATTTAAAATAATATTTAATAACTTGATATTTGTTTTCCGTAAAGTAAATATGTATAATTAGTTACATATAAAATCGTTTTACTCCTCAACAAAAATGTCATCAAATAACTACTTTGGGTAGTAAATAATAATTTAGAAATTACCTGTTTAATTCCAGTAGATTCCATTGCCCGATCGCCAAAAGTAACAAAACAGTATTTAGTTTAAAGCATATCATAGATAAATATAGCAAAACAAATTAATTCCTCCCTTCTGAATTTCAAATTCAGAACGATAAAAAATGTCGTTTATTTAAAGAGATCTTCGGCGAAGGCAATAAAGTTCGTCGGGAATGGTGCGTTGTGTCACAAATGCTTGCTCAGACTAATGGCCGGGGAAATATGTTTTTATAATCAACTACTCATATAGTCGAGCGAATTAGGGCTGGTTTTTGAAAAATAATTGAAAATTTTCGCAATTCCATTTAAACATTTGATTATGAATTTTTCTTGAATGTTACCAATACTTGTAGAAAAATACTGGATTTTACCCATTGCGGGTTAATCATTTAAGGATTGATTGTATCTCAATAGAGACGAAGGTCGTTAGAAGGGCGGATGGGGAATGTTGTTAACATAAAGCGATCGCTTGACCCAACTAATGACAGGTCATAAGTCCTCTAAACGCCTCGACCACCATATTCTGTTTCCAAAAAACAATTAACATCTTCGTTTCTATTGAGATACAAACAATCATTTGATTATGAATTAAACCGATATAATGATAATTATTTAAGAAATCAATAACTATATGGGAATTATTGAAGAAAGAGTGATAAAAAAATTTATATGTTAAGGATGTAAATGAATCTGGAAATAGAGAAGGACAGAGGAAAAGTGGCACGATCAAATAAATCAAATATGAAATCGGCCACTTGAGGAGCCGCAGAAATCGACGCGCATGTATGGCACGATGTATGTATGTTGAGGAAGCGAGAGAAATATGTCAGAGAAGAAAGTGTGGCAATTCCTTCTTTCTGCCTACGCCTTCAGAGGGACGGTGTGATGGTTAATTATTTAGTTAAAAGCTATATGTAAATAACACTAATTAACTAACCATCCCGCCGTTTTCCTGACATTTTAATACTTTTATTCTCTTAGACGAATCTGTAGAAAAACTGTGTACTACACTGAGTGTCGAATGAAAATATAATAAGAGAATGCGGTGCAAATGAAAGTGTTATGAACAAAATAACGAAAGGATCATTAAGATGGTTGGGACACATGGAAAGAATGAATAAAGAAAAATGGATAAAAAAAAGTCCATGTTAACGATGTAAACCGAACTAGAATTAGAGGAAGACCGAGGAAAACGTGGCACAATCAAATTAACAAAATATTGAATAATGTCGGCCAAGTGAGGAGCCGGTGAAATGGACATGGATGCATGAGACGATGTATAAATGTTGAGGAAGTGAAAGAAGTATGTCAGGAAAGAAAGGTATGACAGACCATTTTTTCTGGCTACCCCTTCAGACAGACGGTGTGATGGTTAGTTAGTTAGTTTTTTTATTTTATTCAAAACATAAATATATCTATCATTCTTCTTGTTGTTCCTCTTCTAAGGATTTAAGACAATATCATGGCTATTTAAACTTTTGGCGCAGTTGCTTTAAACCGAGGTGTTGTGCTGCAACTGAAACATTATCGAAGGTTTTAGAGTCAAGATTTTCTTTTTCTCACGACACTTTGTTTTCCTTTTATTTTATTTTGGATAATCAGTTGCAGTACTTTGTATAAATACTCGTATATACATGTACAAAGTACTGCAACTATCTGGTTCTGTGATATGGAGTCCTCACGAGGCGAGATATTCCGTTATGCTGGAGAGAGTTCAGATAAAAATTCTGAGGTATCTCTACATGATGGAGTATGGTAGTTATCCGTGGCTCTATCCCACGGCATTTCATTTCAGCTTCGAAGAGATGAACATCTAATAACCCATTTCTTTAGATTAATCCGGGGATACTTCGAGAACTCGGCCGTACTGGAGGATGTTGGTCTTTTTGTCCCCGATAGATATCTCCGACAGCGACAGCACAGATTGTTTTACCTACCGGCCACCAGAACCAATCTGCCTCTGGTGACACCGGGGGAAGAGCAATTAAGCTGAACGCGGTCTCCTCGGAGATCGACGTCTTTCATATTAGTGAAAGTACGTTCAGGGGACAAATACTCTTGACTTTAGAAAGTATCTTGTCTTCCTAATGTCGATCCATCACTAATGCGTCCCTGGTATTATGTTGTATGTGTATAATTTTTTACCTGTTTTTCCTTAAACATTTATGCTGTTTGTAATGTTTTTGAGTAAATAAACTGATTAGATTTGATTTGATTTGTATAATTTGTATAATGTGATCATATATTTCTTCGATATTCGGATTCACATGTTATATTATCAAAACACTTTATTTTTATTTTGAATTGCAGACATGTTTCGTTCTTTATTCGTTCCTTCTTCTATGCACAAATTTGAACTTTTTTTGCACAGAATAAGGACCTTAAAGGAATTGTTAAAATTTGTACACAGAAGAAGAACCGAATAATGACATAAGGGTGTCTTCAATTTAAAATAAATAATAAAGTGTCGTGATAATACAGAGTGCATTTCATTTATTAAAATATAAATAAATCTTGTATAATCAAATATAAAAACGTTTTTCTAAGGTTCAATTAACAAACCTGACTTCGGTACATAATGTCGTCACGAATCCAGAAAATGGCACCCTTATGTTTGTTACTCCCACCCCCAGGTGACGGGGGAGGTTATTCATAAAGTGTAGTGAAACATGAAAGGGGTGAGATCGTATCGTAGGCTTTTTTACGCTTATTAAATATTACGACTATGGTAATTAAAAGGGTATTTTAATTATTATATACAACTGTATAAATCTTTATTTCAATTAATATGATAATTAAATGGAATTAATGAATTGACATGATATTACACAAGTTTTCTAAAATTATTTTGGTAATAAATAATATATATTTACGATGTAATCGGAACAAACAATTGAGGAAGACCGAAAAGGACGTGACACGATCAAATCAACCGAATATTGTATATAAAAAAAATGCCTACTTGAATAGCCGAAGAAATCGACGTGAGCGCATGACACGATGTATGAATATAAAAGAATCGAGAGATGTAGGACTGATATGTATATTTACAACTGAATTTCTAGGAATTGTTGAGGTTCTACTATACATAATAATAAACAGTTACAATACAACTGAATTTCCTGGGAATTTTTGAGTTTCAATTAATAATGATAGACAGTAACATTTAAATTTACAGCTGAATTACTAGGAATTTTTAAGGATCAATAAATAATGTTTATGTTAATTTAACAAATTTATCACAATTTATATAATTTCAATTTACTATTGATTACGATTGTATGTTACAGGGAACCAAGTTTTTAAAGCGTAGAAAATCTTTACTTCCGTAATATTTATCCTTCTTATTTAATTATTCGTATACCTGTATTCTTAATTTTATTATTGTCACTCTCTTGTTAATAATCTTTAAAGCTTTACTTTAATTATTATTTCGTCCTTTTTCTGTAATATACTAAATACATGTATTCTTATTTATATTAGTGTTCTTCGATAAAAATCTACATACTTACCTGTATTCTTATAGTGATAACTCGTCTTAGGCTTGATTTTTACCGTTATTCCTTAAATGTTCTTAGTTAAAATTTTATCTGTCTGTATCAAATATATATAAAGTATTTTGCTATATTTATCTATATGTCTATAACAAATAAATAAATAAATAAATGTTTCACGGATGCAACTAGTTATCATATACATATATGTAACATTGAAGAAATTATACATTAAATAAATGAATTAAGTGTTAAGCATAGAAATTATACATTCTACCAAGATATTTTAATTAACAATATTAAGGCTTATTTAATTTTTAAGGTATTCCAATCGAATCAGTTAATTTTATTTTAAATTTTAAATTACAAATTAAAGATAAAATTTTCAGTATAAATTGAAAAAGCTCTAATTAAATAATGATGCCTGGTAGTAATTAATAGTTCATATTGAGTGTTGCTCCTTCGATATAGAAATACGTAATACTCCAGACCCTTTATTAAGGCACTGATATCATGTTATCTCTCCATATCCCGAGGGACCCTTCACGTAAGTTTCCACGTGATGCTAGATACATCAATTCACCGACTTTAAACATCTCAATGACGTCGTTGCGAGAATTGTTCTAAGTATAAATAAACTTTAATGTGTTTTGCAACATGATATACTGTTTATATATTATTATTTTGTTAAATCGCTTTTTACATTATTACAGCGAGAGCCTAATTGATGTAAAGGGTATAGCTATCATATTGATTCTCATGACGTGTGCTAGGTAGCTCATCAATTTATTGTCATGTGAATTCTACATAAAACAATGTCGCAAAACATATTTTTCTTCTTCTTCTTCCTCGGCCTATTCCCGTCCACTCCTGGACAAAGGCCTCCTGCATTCACTTCCATGTCATTCTGTCCTGTGCAGACAGCATCTAGGTTATTCCCTTCCACCGTAGTTGCGGTCACCCTGCACTTCTCTTTGCCGTCCATGGTCTCCAAGTCAGCAGTCTTCTTGTCCACTTTTCATCTGAGGTTCTGGCTACGTGACCTGCCCATTGCCATTTTAGAGTTGCCACCCAGTGGATGATGTCAATGATCTTTGTTTTTTTTCTCTCACCGTATCGTTACTGTCTCTTAGGCTTATTCCTAACATGGCTCTTTGCATGGCAAAACGTATTAAAGTTTAATGAAACATACACATTATGTTCAGGGTTCAAACGACCTGTTGGATATAAAAATAAATTACTGATTGACGTCCAAAAGCTGTCCTACCTGAGAATTGTAGGAGAGAAGTACGAGCTTCTGCCCCTTATCATAAAGGGAAAATAGAGGGACGTCGAGGTGTGGGGAGAAGACAGATTTCCTGGCTCCGGAACATACGTTATTGGGTGGGGTTATAACAGTCGAGGCTCTGTTTAGAACCGCACAATACAGGGACATGTACTCTCAAGTGAAGTCGATGTTGTGGGGACGCGGCAAGGAAGAAGAAGTGATAAAAAAATCACACTAGATTTAACTGTTGGGAAAGGCATGCATTCTCTACAATGCAGTGTCAAACGTACCCGACTCATTTACTTTGTCGGAATTAGTTTCAGGCGCACCTTTAATTAACAATTTTCGTAAGTGGATTCGCATTAAACGGCACGAAAACAATTTTGTAATTTTAGTTCCACGACCATTAACTTTGATGGATTGATGCAATTATGTAAAAAAAGTTTTCATAATTTTTTTTCTCGCGGATTTGCGTAGGTGTTTGAAAATGTAAGGTTTTCCAGGAACTGAGTTCAAAAATATGGAGAGTGATTAATTAAAAGATATTTTTAGTAAAGATTAGAATTTAAACTAATTAAAAAAATAATTATCCATTTATTCAGTTTTCATAGGTGTGACCACATTTAAGAGTTTAAAAATATAACAACATATATACTCGTATATATAATTAAAATTTGACACAATGAAGTTGAGTTTTAAATTTTAAACGATCCCAATCTTTTAATTAGTTTATTTAATAAAAAGAAAAAAAAAGAAAAAAAACGATGAATACCTGGAACATAAACTAAATCGACATTATGTGCACCATCTAAAAAAAACATTTTGTGTTAAATAATTTTTATTTTGTTATTTTATTTTATATCATTGTATTTTATATTTGTTTTAGATTTATTTTGTGAATGTTGGACGATCGAAGTGTGCGTGGGAGATGCCTATTAGTGGTGATGAGGTTCGCAACCCATCACACCGCGTCTCCCGCGGGGCGAAAAGAGAAGGATGGAGTGCCGCATCGGTTAAAATGTGACAGTCCATTCTTTCTGCCTACCCTTTCTGGAAGACGGCGTGATGGTTAGTTAGTTTGTTTAAAAAAAAAGGCTTGCGACATAGAAGATATGGTTCGATGAGGTAGAAGTTACTAGAGGGACCATCTTGCCAGAATGCATAGTGACAAACTCGCATTTGCGAGTCTGTCACTGTCTATTTCGAAAGTGGCTTATTTAAGCCGCTTTCGAAAACCCCTCCGGACACCATCCACCTGGAAGACCACCGGATGGAGGGACATCTCATCATCGCAGGAGATCTGATTGTTCTCAATTTGTTTTCTATACTACTGTCATACAACAATAATCAGAACAATATTCGAAATAATCCAGAAACGTTCTCGGGCATCGAGTTCATTTCGAATTACTTTCGGTGAGAATCGAAGTATTCCCCTCTCACTCTCTTGTATTTAAAATATTCTCATACTCTTTATTGATGACATCTGGATTTTTGCTTATTTATATTTGGATGGTAACTTGGTTATAGTAAATCAACCAATAGAACAGGTCAGGACCTTCAAGTATCTAGGCACAGACCTGGTGGGAGGAGCTAATCTGAGGGAAGAAATACAAGCCCAAGTAAACAAGGCAGCTGCAATCTCTGGCGCTCTAAAATCCACAATATGGAAAAAAAAAACATGGACATTAGGAATAAGATGAGAATCTATAAAGCATGCGTAAAACCAATAATAACATATGGCGTCGAAGCAATGGCAGACACAGTAAGGACCAAACAAGTTTTGAGGACTTCCGAAATGAAGACACCGAGGACGATAGCAGGCAAGACACTGAGAGATCGCGTGAGGAACTTCAGAAAATGAGAGATATGTGAGGTTGAGGATATTATAAGATGGAGCAGACAGCGAAAAAGGGACTGATACGGTCATGTTCAAAGAATGGACAACACCAGACTCCCCTATATTGCATTGTATAATCACCCTCATGGGACTCGTTCTCGTGGAAGACCTCCTAAAAGATGAAAGGACAACTGGGAATCTACCTCACAGGAGGAGCAACACTCTGGAAAACAGATTACATATGTCTACAACAAGTAAGAAGAAGAAGAAGAAGATATTATGATGATAATCGTGGAAGCTCGAAAACATCATCAGATGTTTTCCCTTAAACATGTCGCATGCTTAATAGAACACTGGCTTAACTCAAAAAGCAAGTTTTTCTCAATCTGATATGAGTCGGTGTTTTAACAAAAACAGTCAAAAAACACGTACGAATGAAAAAGACCGATATAGTGTAATGGAGGTCAATTGGCGGAATTTTGACTTAATTTTAACGCGAAACGATGGATAGCGTTAACACAAGCCTGTGTCTGATGTTAACCCAATTATGACCTAAACCATAATCGGTCAGTTTACTATTAAGCGTGCGATGTATCAAAATATTTTCATGCCAAAGTGTCGGTCTACTGTCAGAGACACGATGGCTCTATATCCACTTTGTGTATGCATATACCTGGGATGATATACAAAGTATTCCTTAACAGAATACATTTCCGTGAGATTTTCATAAAACTTTGAAATTTTATATTCCCGGAATCGTGTGATGGAAATATATTGTATCCATTTTGAGAAATTTCTTCTTTATGGCTTAATGCCACTATCGGCCACGGTACGCACCCTAAACAACACAAAATCACCAATTTAGTTGGCTATTATCGCAATCAAAATAAATTAGTAAAGGATAAATATTCTCAGGTTACTTTGACCTAGATAACCTTTCATGTAAGGGAAATCGTAAGATTTTTATAAATTGTTTTCTGATCAAATCTCCATAATAAATATTAAGTATGAAAATACGTCCATTTTCTTGAAAGTTTATTGAAATAATAACATTCTTTTTAGGATAAACATGCAGGTAAAATGTAAAATGTAAAAATATATATATATATATATATATATATAGCAGATATATATATATATATATATATATATATATATAGTTATATATATATATATATATATATATATATATATATATATATATATATATATATATATATATATATATATATATATATATATATATATATATATATATATATATATATATATATATATATATATATATACTAACATTTAATATATAACAAAATTGTTTATTGGCGGTTGAGGTATTTATTTTGTAAAACTCTTTTATTAATTTATTATAGTAAACACGATTGTTTCCAAGTAAAACTTTTAGACAATCGTGTTTACTATATTACAAATGAACATTTTACTGTAAACAACAAACGCTGTTTTTGTACACATTACAATTTATCTGTTAGTTTAAATGAGGCTATATTGATATTATCGGGTGTTAAAAACAATCGAAAATCATTTTTAAAATGTGATAGACAATGATTTTTTTCCCATATTACAGTTAATTTTTCTCGATATGTTTAGAACGAATTATACCTTGATTATTGTTTGGATTCACAGAAATTTTATAATTATAGAATTTTACAGTGTTAACGTCTTATTTTTATTAAAAAAATTTGATTCTTTTGGATATTATCGTATTTAATACAAAAAAAAGTATTTTATTTAAAACAAACTGATTCATGTATTCTTCTTGAACAATTATTTGAAACTCCATAATAAATAATAAATAAGAATGCTAACATTTCAAATGTCTCATTTGATAATGAAACTCGAAACATCTCATCCACATAAAATATAATAAAACTCGGTTTCTCAAAACTGATGTGTTTATTTTTAGGTATTCAACTTGTTCCACATTGCCATTTTTCTCGGGTGTTTTCTACATTCACACATAAAAGTCAAATCGACTCTAAGCGCAGAATCCACCCTTTCTAGTCGAAATTTCTCAATTTTCAAAGTTTTCATTGTTTACTTCAACACAATCAGTCCTCGTGGTTTCATGCCGGGAGACTTATTGGATATTTAATCCCAGGCATTCGTTTGCATGTACAGGGTGTCTCGATTAAAAAAGGAAGCCATTTATCGATTAAAAAAAAAAATATATTTATTGAAGTTCACAGTTTGGGAATATTACTTAAAAATAATGTCGTCTAAATGTAAATCCTCGCGTACGTGTCTCTCATTTCTTATAACGTCTAGGTCCACGTTTTCTACCGTTTTTTGATGATCTTGGTCGCCCGGATTTTGGTTTTTCCAATGTTATACCGGTCTCTTCAAATTTTTTGAACAATTTTCGAATGAGAGGTATGCTTAGCGCATCATTTGCGAAAACCTCAAATATTGCAGAATCTTCTACGCGCTACAGTCGTCGAATCACCTATTTTGTAAAACTCTCGCACGCACGACGCGCTGTCCGCTTCCGAGAAACGCTCCATAGCGACTTAATTCCCAAGAGCCAGGCTACCGATTGACATGCCCTCCGTGTCCCTTAGATTCGATGCGTTTAGACGGCAAGCTTCTTCTCTCTCCTCCCTCAGCCTATTCCCGTCCACTCCTGGACAAATGCCTCCTCCATTCGCTTCCATGTCACTCTGTCCAGTGCAGACTGCATCCAGGTTATTCCGACATGTCTGTTCAGATCATCCTTCCACCGTAGTTGCGGTCGCCCTGCACTTCTCTTTGCCGTCCACGGTTTCTAAGTCAGCAGTCTTCTTGTCCACTTTTCATCTTAGCTTCTGGCTACGTGACCTGCCCATTGCCATTTTAGTGTCGCCACCCGGTGGATGATGTCAGTGACCATTGTTTTTTCTCTCACCGTATCGTTTCTGACTCTGTCTCTTAGGTTTATTCCTAACATGGCTCTGTCCATGGCTCTTTGGGTCACTCGTAGCTTCTCGGCACTTTGTTCGGACAATGTAACAGTTTCAAGACCATAAGTACCAACGGACAGAACGCAGGCTTCATAGACTTTTCGTTTCAGGTTGATCGGTATTTTCCGGTTTTTAAAGATGTGACTGATGTTTCCGAAAGCTGCCCAGCTTAGTCCAATTCTTCTTTTTAGCTCTGCGGTTTATTTATGTCGGTCCAATCGAATATTGTGTCCCAGGTATGTATATTATTGTATGATATAGACGGTAAGCTAAACAAATAAAATTAACTTTCTTTTGAGATGTAAGTGAGTTGAGTATTGACGAGACCTGGAAATACTTGAAGGAGAGTTTGTGTGAATCAGCGAAAGAATCGTGTGGTGTGTGTGTACAAGGAAGAAGGAAAGGGGATGCATGGTGGAATGATGACGTAAAGATTGCTGTTAAAGAGAAG
The DNA here is from genome assembly GCA_022606425.2 of Lepidostoma basale. Classification (NCBI taxonomy): domain Eukaryota; kingdom Metazoa; phylum Arthropoda; class Insecta; order Trichoptera; family Lepidostomatidae; genus Lepidostoma; species Lepidostoma basale. Next base: position 449,420 of record JAHDVF020000223.1, read on the forward strand.
AAAGATGCTTGGTTGAATATGTTGTCGATAAATAAGAATGACAGAGTTAAGTATGAAAGAGCAAAAGATTTGTATAAGGTATGCAAGAAGAGAGTGAAGTCGGTAGTGAAAGCGCGGAAAGAAAAGCTGAAGGAGGATGAAGGGCTCAAAATGACAAACAACTTCCAAGCAAATTTAAAAATGTTTTGGAAAGAAGTTAAAAAAGCCCGAAATCCTCCTGATAGTGGATGTGTGAAAGCAATTTTAGACAACGAGGGAAGAATGTTAACGGAGAGTAAGGTCATACAAGAAAGATGGATGGAATATTTTAAGGAGATGTATGGTGGTGATACAAGCGTGATCGAAAGTATAACAGATAGTGCGAGTGCGGGACCTATGAATGATAATATTGAAAAAATAAGTACGAATGAGATGAAAAGATCCGTGAGTGCAATGAAAAGTGGAAAAGCTGTTGGGTTTGATTGTATTGCCATAGACTTTATTAAAAGCGGTGGCGAAGTGGTTTCTACATGGTTATGTAAGTTATTTAACCAGTGCTTGGAGGAGGGATATACGCCGATAGACTGGAGGAGAGCAGTAATTATGCCCCTGTACAAAGGAAAAGGATCGCGTATGGAATGTGGAAACCACAGAGCTATTAGTCTTTTGAGTGTCGTTGCGAGCGTCTATGGCAGAATTTTAATAGAAAGAGTAAGAAAATTGACGAGTGACAAAGTTTGGGATGTGCAAGGTGCCTTTATGAATGGCAGAGGATGTATGGATCAAATTTTTGGACTTCGTACATTGACAGAGAAGTTTCTGGCCAAAAATCGCAAACTTTTCTGTGCATTTGTCGACTTACAAAAAGCATATGATTACGTTAATACAGAAAAGTTGTGGAAAATATTGTCTGAATATGGAATAAGTACAAAACTGATCACGGCCATTAATTCGCTATACACGGAAAGCACTGCTAGTGTCAGAGTAAATGGAGATCTTACAGCCTGGTTTGATATCAATAAAGGTGTCAAACAAGGTTGCGTAATGTCCCCGTGGTTATTTAATCTGTATATGGACAATTGTATGAGAGAGCTGAAAGGGTTGGATGTAGGTGCCAAAATGAGCGGAGTGTCAGTAAGCTGTCTCTTGTATGCGGATGACGCTGTCCTACTTGCTGACAACGAGCATGAACTACAAGTCCTGGTGAATTGTATGTATGAGGTATGCATGCGAAATGATCTGATGATGAATGTTAATAAGTCCAAGGTCATTTTTGAAAAGGAAGAAACCACGACAGTCTGCAACATTAGCGTGAATGGTGAAAACTTGGAACAAGTAGTTGAGTTTGTGTATTTAGGTAGTATGTTTACAAGAGATGGGAGAGTGGAGAGGGATATTGAAAGAAGGGTTGGGGCAGGCAACAAAGTGAATGGTGCACTTAAAGTTGTCATCGCAAACAAAAACCTATCCAAAAAAGCTAGAATGGCAGTGCACAATGGTGTTCTTCTACCGACCCTTATGTATGGAAGCGAAGCATGGAACTGGCAAAAGAAGGATGAAAGTAGAATAAATGCAGTAGAAATGAGATCTTTTAGACGAATGTGTGGATATCTGTGTATGATAGAGTGTCGAATGAAAATATAAGAAGTGAATGCGGTGCGAATGATGGTGTCATGAACAAAATAATGAAAGGATCATTAAGATGGTTTGGACATATGGAAAGAATGAATGAAGAAAGAATGGTAAAAAAATTATATGTTAATGATGTAAATGGTGCCAGAAATAGAGGAAGACCGAGGAAAACGTGGCACGATCAAATAAATCAAATATTGAATGTCGGCCATGTGAGGAGTCAGAGAAATCGACGCGCGTGCATGACACGATGTATGAATGTTGAGGAAGCGAGAGAAATATGTCAGGAAAGAAAGGTGTGGCAGTCCATTCTTTCTGCCTACCCCTTCGGGGAGACGGCGTGATGGTTAGTTAGTTAGTTTCTTTTGAGATACCCTGTATTAAACTTAGATATGAGAGTTATGTACCCTCTCCAGTAGAGCGTTTGTGTTTTCCATCTAATTTAAGGGTTACGTACATGATCCCATGGGAGATTGGTACACATCATAGCCTTGTCCGTAAGCTGTATAGGAATCTGCGTGGCACTGTATACAATCAAACACGTGGCACAATCATAGGTCAGGGCTACAATGTAAACAGGCTATTACAATTTTATAAATTAATACATTATTTGACACTTTTATATTGAAATATTTGAACAATAGTTTTTACTATGAAAAGCAACACTAACTAACCAACTAACTAACCATCACGCCGTCTCTCCTAAGGGGTAAGCAGAAAGAATGACGAGCAGAGAAAAAGCTGACATATTTTTCTCGCTTCCTGAACATTCATACATCGTGTCATGCATGCGCGTCGATTTCTCTGACTCCTCTTCTTCTTCTCTGGTTTCAATCCTGGGATTGGTTTGCAGCAATTTCCTCCATTATTCTCTTCCATTTTTCCCTGTCTTGTGCGGCTCTTTTGAGATCTGCATATGATGAGCAGCGTACGTCCACCAACAGGTCCTCCAGGTACTCTCGGCGTGGGCGTCCCCTAGAGTTTGTCCCCTCGATCATACCCTCCATTATGGCATGCAAGAGACCTTCTTGACGTATTACATGGCCGATCCATCTTGCACGCCTTTCAGACAAGGTCCTGAGCAGGTGCCTTCCTCCTTCGATTCCTTGAAGAACTTCCTCATTCGTGATGTGGTCTCTCCAGGAAATTCCAAAGAGTCTTCTATAGGACCACATCTCAAAAGCCTCTAGTCTCCGCTTATCCCTTTCGGATAGGCACCATGTCTCGCAGCCGTACATCAAGACACTCCATACATAGGTCTTGATGAGGAGTATTCTCAGTTTTAGGTCTATATTATTTGATTCTATTATTTTCGACTCCTCACATGGCCGATATTCAATATTTGATTTATTTGATCGTGCCACGTTTTCCTCGGTCTTCCTCTATTTCTGGTTCCATATACATCGTTCACATATAATTTTTTTACAATTCTTTCTTCATTCATTCTTTCCATTTATTCAAACCATCTTAATGATCCAACACTTACTTTATTAAAAACGAAACATTAAAATATTGTTGTTGATAAAAAAATGTTTCGGACACGGAAGCCCTTCGTCAGTGATTTGTTTGTTTTTGTATATACAACAACAACAACAACAACAAACCATCATGCAATTTCCCCGCAGGTGTATAAAGAGAGAAAGGATCGCCACACTACTCTATCCTGACACACCTCGCTAACTTCCTTCACATTCATACAACGAGTCATACATGCACGTCGATTCTTCCGACTTCTAACATGATCAACCTCTAAAATTTGATAATGGTCATGCAATGTTTTTCTCTGTCTACTCTATTTGCATCGCTAACGTATACTTTATAAACCATTCTTTCTCAATCCATGAGCTCCATTTGTCCGAACCAACTCAGCGATCCTTTCATAATTTTGTTCTTCCGCTCTACATTCCTTTTCTCATTTGATATTCTGTCGTACATCGTTCTGCCACACAAACATCTTAGGGACTAATGCATTTATTCTGCTCTTATCCCTATTCTGCCTGTTCCATGCTTCGCTTCCATACTAACATATATAGGGATACTAACAAATTACTGATGAAGGGCTTTTGTTTTCTAAATTTTCATAAATAAATGTTGTCTACAAAGTAATTCTCGTAAACATATTTCAATGAATCAGCAACACAAAGTTATGGCGACTTTAGAATAAATTAAAATAATTTGTTTATTTATTTTTTGGCTTCTTGACGCTTATATAAATGGAACGCAATTGTCGATATAAAATACCGTATTGCCAAGCTTAATTGGAACAGGGATCAGAGATGTGGCCACCCAAAATCTTGACGTGGAGACCGTGTTAAGAAAAAAGGATTATCGATCGACCCCTAAAAAAATGGGCTGACGACCTTATTCAAGTCGGGAGAAGAAGAAGTCGCACAGGATAGAGAAAAATGGAGAACGTTTGAAGAGGCCTACATCCAGCAATGGAGAGAAGGCTAAAGAATGAGAAGAATAAATAAATGTAAGTGAAATTGGCAAAATAAGCCAGCTTCTTCTTCTTCCTCAGCCTATTCCCGTCCATTCCTGGACAAAGGCCTCCCCATTCGCTTCCATGTCACTCTGTCCTGCGCAGACTGCATCCAGGTTTTTCCGACGTGTCTGTTCAGATGATCCTTCCACCGTAGTTGCGGTCGCCCTGCACTTCTCTTTGCCGTCCACGGTCTCCAAGTCAGCAGTCTTCTTGTCCACTTTTCATCTGAGCTTCTGGCTACGTGACCTGCTCATTGCCATTTTAGAGTCGCCACCCGGTGGATGATGTCAGTGACCTTTGTTTTTTCTCACACCGTATCGTTTCTGACTCTGTCTCTTAGGCTTATTCCTAACATGGCTCTTTCCATGGCTCTTTGAGTCGCTCGTAGTTTCTCGGCACTTTGTTTGGACAATGTAACAGTTTCAAGACCATAAGTACCAACTGGCTGAACGCAGGTTTCATAGACTTTTCGTTTCAGGTTGATCGGTATTTTCCGGTTTTTAAGGATGTAACTCATGTTTCCGACAGCTGCCCAGCTTAGTCCAATTCTTATTTTTAGCTCTGCGTTTCGTTATGTCGGCCCAATCGAATATTGTGTCTCAGATATGTATATTCTAAGCTTCTAAACTTCTTAATAAGCCATATGTTCTCCATACTTTGTGTTGTAAATGTTTTATATTTTTTATTTACTTTGTATATCATAATGAAATTGAAATATCAAACATGTTTTCGACTATCCAGTCCTTTTTCAGTGATATTATATAGATATTTGAAATATTATAAAATTGGTTACAAATATGGTCAGTTTTTACAGATATTATAACATCTGTCTTATCTACGAGTACCTAAAAACTGATCAAAACTGACCAAAGATTTGACCAAAAAAAGATTAGTAAACAATTTTATAATATTTCAAATATCTATATAATATCACTAAGGAAGGGCTGGGTAGTTCGAAACATGTTTGATATTAAATTTTGATTTGTTTAAAAAGTGAGTGTTGTATACAAAGTATATATTTATAAAAAAATATATGATAGTATTTTATTATAAATGCAGTAGAAATGAGATCCCTTAAGCGAATATATAGTAAATTTATATACGATCTAAATAGCGTGTTCCGCGTTAACCGTTTTTCGAGAAACAATAACAACTCGATAACAATAAAGCGCGAAATACAAAATAAAAGCAAGCTCTTTGAAGAAATTATATGACGCAGAATATTCAAGAGTTTCGCTCAAATAAGATTTTTATAATATTTGGTAAATAAATACTTTTCATTTTATGTTTTCTACCCCTTTGTTTAATATCCAACAAAAGAACACAGTAATTAATACGTAATTATTAAAAACAACATATTTCTCAATTACGCAGTATAATCTTTTCTTTAATAATATTAAAAATTACCAAAATAAGATGGTAAATTCAATTTGATATATGAATTATTCAATCATTATTAATGAATATCCAAGTAACTATGAGAGAGAGAGAGTGTCAAATGCAAATATAAAAAGTAAATGCTGTTCGAATGAAGTGTTATGGATAAAATAATGAAAGTATCATAGAGATGATTTGGACACATGGAAGGAATGAATGATAAAGAAAGTATACGTAATCGACGAAAACGGTTATTGAATAATTAATAAAGATGAAAACTTTAATTTTATAATAAAGATTGATAATGGCTCATATCATTATATTTTTATTCGTATAAAGTTCGTCATTATGAAATTCCACCATGCTTAGGGGCAGTCAGAGGTATGAAAAAACAAGTATTTTAAATAAATAAAAATGTAAGTAATTTAAATTATTTTATAATACAAACACTATTAAATTATTATATTATGTTTTTACTTGATTTGGCCCAATTTTGAAAAAAAAATACATTTGACAATGCCTTAGAACGGCGAAACATGTCATTCCATATAGAATTTAATGAAATTCCTAGAAGTTTTCATTTATATCAATTATTTAAATAGTCCATTGTTTTGTCCGAAACACTATGATACCTTAACATTTTAAACTTTGTTTTTTGTATGACAATTGTATTTTAAATAATAATGAAATAAAACGATGTTTTTTAACTACTTCCACTTTTGTCTTTATTTAGACAGCGACCAGTTTCGCTGAATTAAATTGTATTTTATTTTACGCGACAGCTGTTTCAACAACCTATGCTATGGTGGTACAATAATACATCAAAGTTATTTAATTAACCAGTTTAAAATTTATTATTTAATATATAGTTTTACATCATTGTTCAAGAAACAATAAATAATATAGTAATATTTATGTTTTTAATAATCATTTATTCTACTATTATCATTATAACTATTACTAAATTAAATTGTTCACAAATATTATTTTGATGAAAAATACATTTCATATAAAAAAAAAATTCTCCAACAACATTGTTCATAAGTTAAATACATGTTTTTTTAAATGTTAATATACAAATACTAACAAAATTAAAACACCATTCTTTCATTTTGATAATACAAGATATTGTGACATCTAGTGGTATTGTCTTAAAGCTTTTTGTGTGGGATAGGCATACCCTAAAAAATGTAATGAAACTGATTATAAACGGCGCATACATAAAATTGATGCTCCTATATACAGACTTAAGTAAAAAAAAGCTACAAATGTCACAAGTTATGTATATATACTATAAGAGTATATAATTATTTTTAAAATTAAGTAATGATTAAACTCCTAAAATCAATTAACAATCTTAACGACTGTCTACACCTCCAGTCGGACATCAATAATATTGTAAACTGGAATCACAGTAATTAAATGCAATTCAATTCTCTAAGTGAGTTATGCTATCTTTTACTAGATCATTGAAAACTGTGTATTATAGATACACAATGAACAACCAGCAACTAACACATGTATCTACGATGAGAGATCTCGGGATCATCTATGAGGGTAGACTGACTTTTGTGCACATATTGAGAGTATTTGTGGCACTGCACTGAGGATGTTCGGTCGGACATTTCTCCGGAGAACTCGGACTGGAAGTACTACGGTGGAACATATCCTACTGGAAGTTATGTACATTCCATGAAACACCAGCTTGCATGACAACAGCAAGATTTCTAGTAAGTCCAGTGTCTGACGTCCTAGAGTAGTCCTTGTAATCCCGCGATTCTCGGGCAATGTGATTACTAACCTTACAACCAGAGACATAGCAAACAGGGAGAGCGCATTGGCCCTCGCTGTACAAGCGGGTATCCCGCAGAACATCGGACTCTCCTACACACTGTTTTTTCCACTTTTGAGTTTATTTTCCTCGACATGTTTCGAAAGCTTACACCTTCAATATCGTGAAAACTTATGTCGTTCTCCAGAGCCTTCGAAACATGTAGAGAAAAATAAACTCAAAAGTGAAAAAAAAACGTGTTTAAATTCATAAAAATTCGTCATTATGGTATTCCACAGTTTTAAAGCCTTAAGTTTATCTAAAATTCCTCCTATATTTGCTTCTACGTCATTCTGTCTTGTGCAGATTGCATCCAATTTCATTTCAATCCATCAACCTTATATTTGCGGTACATGGCCTCCAAGTCAGCAGCATTATTGTTTATATTTCGTTAAAGCTTCTTCTATTTGATTCTCATTGTCTTTCTAGACTCGCCATACGGTGGATGATGACAGTGATCTTTGTTTTTTTTTCTTAAAATATCGATTCTTACTCTGTCTCTTAGCCTTTTTCCTAACATGACTCTTTGGGTTACGCGTAGTTTCCCAGCGAATTCTTTGGACAATATTACAATCCAAAAGAGTCATCATATAATCAGCCAACAATATATATTTATTAACAAGCTCAATTAACTAAGACAAGAATTTCGTTGTTTGGCCAAATTGAAGTAAAAAAACAGTAATGTGTTTTTTATGAGTAAAAATCGTGACTGGAGTCTACTCCTCTTAGACCTTTTAATTTGTACCATGGAAGATCTAACAATTCTCTATCTACAATCTTGTTGTAATTAGGTCCATTATCAGTGGCGTTCATAATTTTAATAGTAAAAATAGATATGCCAGAGTTTACTGTTATACTCGTATATCGTGTATTTAAATACTATTTTGGTAAAAAAAAAATGCTAACCATTTATTGGTCTTATTTCCTCTGGCCTCTGGTTTATTTTGTGTTAGCTTTAATTTAGAAGAAATAATCAATATTTTTGTGAATGATTAATACTCGTATTTTTAAATAAAAATACATATCTTTTCACTTAGTATAAACACCTTTATTCGAGTTATTAGCGCCAACCAGTTTCGCTCTATAACAAGCTTCCTCAGAGCACAATCTAAACTAAAATGAAATAGAGAATTACCAAGTAGAGGGGGGAAGGGAGGGGGTTGGCTTTACTAAATTAATATTAATTAATTTGTATTAAGTGAAAAAGTGTTCAATTTTATTTTTAAATAGGTCAAACCACCAAGCTTCTCTCCACCATCTCCAGCTTCGTATCAAAAGTTAATTATTAATACAAATTTGAAATAGTTTTCCAGACATACATTCAATTTAATTATTCTTCTTATTCTCATTAACCATCACGCCGTCTCTTCGAAGGGGTATTTAATAAGAATTGACCGTCCCACTGTTCTTTCTTGACATAATTTTCTCGCTTTCGCAATATTCATATAAAGAAAAAATGCGTTTTATCTTCTTATGCTAAAATAAATTTAGTCACAAATAATTCACTTTTAATTTAATAGAATTTTCTTAGATACTTAAGCGATTTTTAAAGCACGATACAAGCTTGTACGTTCTTTCGACTTAGAATGTTCTGTATTTTTAAGAATTGTGAAGAATTTATATCTTAATAAAAAAATTAACGTTTAAAAACTGTTTTGAATACGTTATTAAAATAATACTAGATGTCAGTTTAAGGGTTGAAAATTGTTGATAATTTTATAATAAAAAAATGAGGGAAGCTTTTAATTCCTCATTTCAAATCTGGCAGTTTCAATTCAGGTTGGGGTGTAGGAAGTCTATCGCATGGTACCTCGCCTTCAGCGGTTCGCCCTTACCCAACCCCTTTACCGCTCACGCATACCACCCCCAGCGTCCCTTGTTCTACGTACTATGAAATTTCTGATTTTGACTGACCGCTGATGCAATCTGTGTGGATGTGTGACCTCCCTAAGCAAACAAAGAGGTAATGCCGAATTGACTGCGAGTTTAATTAATATTGATATTGGATTATGTTTATGTTCTTAAGCCCTTTGACCAAAATTAATATCGGTATAATCGCATAGGAAATTTCAATATGGTTCCTCTCACAAATACGAGTAAGTTAATTATACACGGGCATTGCTATGTTCAGAAAATACGGCGTGATCCAAAACATCGTCTTCTCATAGTCACAGTGATTTCTTATAAAGTGTTACGGAGTGGTTTCCAATTGCCCTGCCATACTTTTTTTTAAATTGCAATGTGGCATTTACACAGATAGATACACACCTTCCAGAAGGGGGTGTCCAACCATGGCAATTACATTAATTCGAGTTGGAACTTTTTTTAAATAATGAAAATTGTATGTGACGGACCGATGTTGGAGGTAAGAGAAGATAATCGAATAATAAAGATAACGTCTGTTTTCTAGATGTTTTATTCAATTATATGAGAAACTGTTAAATTCTATAACTTTGTTTTTGTATCACAATTGTATTTTATTTTACGCGACAGCTGTTTCATCAACCTATGTTGACATCATCAGGTGTTACAATAATATATTAACAAATACACATAAAGATTCGAAAAATCACGAAAATTTGACATATGATATATTATTGTAACCCCTGATGATGTCAACATAAGTTGATGATACAGCTGTCGCGTAAAATAAAATACAATTCTGATACAAAAACAAAGTTATTTAATTTAACAGTTTAAAAATGTTAAGGTATCATAGTGTTTCGGCCAAAACAATGGACTATTTAATTTAATGAGAGTTACACATTTCGCCTTGTTATAAGCCTACGTATAACAAATGTATTGTAAAATTTTATATAAAATTGGCATTTGTCAATGCGTGAAACGAAACATGTCGTTCCCATATAATAAAAAAAATTCTAACAAACAGCCGTTTTCTTTCTTATTCATGAAATCATTCTGATACTACCCAAGTAAGATGAAATATGGATGAAATACCTCTACGGTCCGAAACATCTTTGTAAAAAGTGCAATAAGTGTTGTAAAAATACAATGTTGAAACAAATTTATTCAAAGTTGAATCCCAACCCAAAATGATGCTGGATATAAAATAAATGCTGTTAATTTTTCAGGATTCGGTTAGTGAAAACTATTTATAATAAAAGGACGCCACTGTCTTTGCGTTTAGTAAACTGTACTCATGGGATTTATCCCTGATGACCGGTCATCAGGATTCAAGAGGATTTAAATGAGGCTGTATTGGATGATTACATATTTTACCTCCGTTCAGGTTTCATTACGCTAAGTGTGCGTCTCAATAATGTGATCAACCTAATTTGTTTACCCCAGAACAAGGGAAATTTCCATTTGTTTTAAAATAGATCTGAATTGGAAGAAATAAGTAAAAGTATTAACTGTAAATTTAAATATTAATTTATTAAAAGGCATTGATTGTTTTTTTATTATTGTATGTAAATTATCTAACCATCACGCCGATTCCCCGAAATGGTTAGCAGAAAGAATGAACTGCCACACCTTTCTTTCCCGCCATTCTTCTTTCGATTCATAAACATTTATACGATTTCTCTGACTCCTCACAGCCGACATTCATAATTTGATTATACTCGTATATACATTATACGAGGTCTGTTCAAAAAGTATCGCGAATTTTGAATTTCCGCTGGCTACGTATATTTGATTTTTGATTTTTTTATAGCGTTATGTTGGTACTTATGTCCCTTACTTATGCTGACAAAGTCGGCCATTTTGAATGTTTAGTTAATTTTTGACAGCTGTTTTGCTTGGATGTGTTTTGGCTCGTCTTCGATTTTTGCCTATTCCAAAAAATGGATCAAAGAATCTGTATCAAATTTTGTGTGAAAAAACAAAATAAAGTGCGCGGACGCATTTCGAATGTTGACTGTGGCATATGGTGAAGCTACCTTGGACCAAAGCAACGTTTATCGGTGGTACAAAATGTTCTCAGAGGGCCGAGAAGATATGAACGACGAAGAGCGTACCGGACGCCCGAGCACGTCAACAACAGACGAAAACATTGATAAAGTGAAGAAAATAGTATTAGCCAATCGTCGAATCACCGTTAGAGAAGTTGCTGAGGACCTAAACATATCGATTGGCTCGTGCCATTCGATTTTAACCAATGATTTGGGCATGAGTCAGGTCGCCGCGAAATTCGTGCCAAAATTGCTCAATTTCGACCAAAAACAGCATCGCGTTAACATTGCTCAGGAGATGTTGGACTCGGTCCGTGACGACCAAAATGTGCTCCAGAGGGTCATAACTGGTGACGAATCATGGGTTTATGGTTATGACGTGGAAACCAAAGCTCAATCATTCCAATGGAAGCTGCCGCATGAGCCAAGACCAAAAAAAGCGCGCCAAGTTCGGTCGAACGTGAAGGTTTTGCTCACAGTTTTCTTCGATTGCAGGGGCGTGGTGCATCATGAGTTCTTGCCACAGGGTAGTACGGTCAATAAGAAATATTACCTGCAAGTTATGCGCAATTTGCGAGAAGCAATCCGCCAGAAACGCCCGGATTTGTGGAAGAACAAAAACTGGCTTTTGCACCATGATAACGCCCCTGCTCACACATCGTTGCTTGTGCGCGAATATTTGGCCAAAAACAACACAGTAATGGTGCCGCAGCCACCGTATTCCCAGACCTGGCCCCCTGTGACTTTTTCCTGTTTCCAAAACTGAAGAGGCCCATGAAAGGACGACGCTACGCCACGATTGAGGAGATAAAGACGGCATCGAAGGAGGAGCTGAACAAGATCACAAAAATGATTTTTTTAAGTGCTTCGAGGATTGGAAAAAACGTTGGCATAAATGTATTATATCCGAGGGGAATTACTTTGAAGGGGACAAAATAGATATTCATGAATAAATAAATACTTTTTGAAAAAAATATAAAATTCGCGATACTTTTTGAACAGACCTCGTATATACATTATTATTATGCACTTTTTTTTACTTAATATATAAAGGAAATAATCATTTTCTCATAATATAAATAGGAAAAAACGTGAATGTCGTCAAAAAAGAGCACGAGAATATTTTGAAGACAAGAGAAAGGAATACTTCGATTATCTCTGAAGGTAATTAGAAATGCACACGATTCCCATGCCCAAAACTACAAAATTAAAAAAAAAATTGTTCTGATTATTTTATTTTGACCGTAGTGTAGAAAACAAAAGGAGAGCAATTAGACAAATAAAAAAAGGGTTAAATAAAAATTAAAAGTTCTTACTGATTACGATTTTACAGTGAACAAAGTTTTTAAAGGTTAGAACATCTTTACTACCGTCAATATTTCACGGGTTGCACTAATGATTTCATATTCAGTGACCTGGAGTTGGTTCTGCAAACAACAATTATCTGGAAATATTCCAGTTCTAACTTAAAAGTTTCAGTTAGTATATGGCAAACTTGTATGTCGAGCTTGAGTATATATCCCACCACAGATGCAAATCGCTAAGAAATTCAACAGGTTGCAGTATACTATATAGCTACAGTATATAATACTTATGTGAAGGATTTTGTTCATTGTTACAACCGAGCCAACCCTAGAGTGAATACTAAATACATATATTTTATAAATTCATTACATATCTCCCCACGTTCTGTGCAAACCTATTATTTACAAGAAAACCTTAAGTTGAAATTATTTTTGTTTCTTTGCTTATGTAAAACTAAAAACTAACTAACTAACTAACCATCACGGGGTCTTCCCAAATGGGTAGAAAGTAAGAATGGACCTCAACACTGTTCATTCATGAAATGCACGCACGTCGATTTCCCCGAGTCTTTAATATTCGATTTATTCAATCGTTCCACGTTTTCCTCGATCTCCCACAATTTTCAGTTCCGTTTACGTCATTTACAATACATATGCAATTCGTAGTAACTTGGAGTACTGCTCTATCATTTGGGACCCCAGAGAAAGAACAGTCATCTTGGAGCTGGAAAGGATCCAGAAACGATTAAGGTATTTATACCTCAGGGAGTATAACTGTTATCCTTTTATGTACCCCTCACTGTTTCTCTCAGGAGTGTTGGGTTTCAACACTCTTAAAGCTCGTCGAATGATCTTTCTGGGAAAGCATTTTTTTAAACTGTTATCCGGAGGTGTTTTCAATCCAGGAGTGCTGAGAGAGCTAAATCTGTACGTTCCCCATAGTTATAGCAGAGCAAGGGGGCATATATTATTTTATGCCCGAAATTGCCGCACAGAGGCCCTTCGAAGTTCTCCTTTATTGAAGGCGATTCGTCTCTTAAATGAGGTTGCAGAAGAGATAGACCTCTTTGGATGCAATTATGGCGAATTCGTAAATGCCCTTATGATAAAGGCAGCAAGCAGATAACTGGCTTTTCCTATTCATAAGGTTCTATGTATATTTCCTTTGATATTCTTTTTTTTTCACCCTTTACATTGATTTGGCTTGCGCTGTAATGATGTAAGGAGTTTTTTCAACAAAATAATAATAATAATAATAATAATATGCTTTCATTACCATTATTTCTTCATTCATTCTTCCCATGTATGTAAATCATCTTAATAATCCTTTCATTATTTAGTTTGTTTATATTTGCAATGCATTCATTTTTTATATTTGCATTTGACAACAACAACGCACGCTGTTTCCCCGCAGGGGTAGGCAGAGAGAATGGACCGCCACACTACTCTATCCTGACAAACCTCTCTAGCTTCCTCCACATTCATACAGCGAGTCATACACGCACATCGATTCTTCCGGCTTCTGACATGATCAACCGTTAAAATTTGTTTAATTTAGTCATGCCATGTTTTCCTCGGTCTACCTCGACTCCGTACTCCATTTACATCGTTAACCTATATTTTTTTAAACCATTTTTTCTTCACCCATGCGCTCCATATGTCCGAACCAGCATTTGACACTCTATCATATACAGATTTAACATATTGAAAGTTAAGGCATTAACACTATGGAATTCCATAGTAATCTACTTTGGGAATTAAAAAAACATTGTTTAAGCCACTTTTTAATAAAAAAAAAATAGCCTACTTATAACAAATAGCCCAACTTAATTTTGAATTTTGAATTTTTGTATCGAATTTTAAATGCGTTTTTTATTAGTTTTTATTTGTTTACTTTAAGTTATATTGTAACACCTGAAGAAGGAGGAATCCTCTGAAACATGTCGTGTATTTTAATATTTTTTTATTAAAAAGTGGTTTAAACAATGTTTTTTTAATTCCCTTAGTTTCAACATACATTCGTCTAAGAGATTCTCATTTCTACTGCATTTATAGCACTCTCATCCTTCTTTTGTTATATGCTTTACTTCCGTACATAAGTGTGGGCGCAAGAACACCAATACTTAGGTATGTATGCACATAAGTTTTTTGAACAAAATAAGTCAATAGATATAAGCCATTGCATCATGAACTTGAAATGGACCAACAGGAATCTGTTGATATGATCATCGATCGCCGGTCGGGTTGGAAAGTGTTCACTGAAAATGGGGACGAGGTCAGCACAGTTTCCCGAGAGTTCCAACAATCCGGTACCGCCCCCTATCCCCTCCACAAGCTACCCGTACTAACACCCTCTCAAATGCCGCGATTGTATGTGTGAGCATCCAGCCCAGGATACACACAATCCATCGGATCGACATCAGTTCAAGTTCAGGTCATGTAACAATGTTACTGGAACACCCGCCATATAAATGCATAAAAGATTATATGGCATGACTTTCACTGAATCAAAGGACTTTTACCGACTGTAGAAAATAATTCTTTAGATTAACATTTTTTTCTTTGTAACACTACACTTTATTTTTAAATACTAATTATATTATATAAAAAAAAAAAACAATGGTGTTCTTCTACCGACCCTTATGTATGGAAGCGAAGCATGGAACTCGCAAAAGAAGGATGAAAGTAGAATAAATGCAGTAGAAATGAGATCTCTTAGTCGAATGTGTGAATACTCTGTGTATGATAGTGTCGAATGAAAATATAAAAAGTGAATGCGGTGCGAATGATGGTGTCATGAACAAAATAATGAAAGGATCATTAAGTTGGTTTGGACATATGAAAAGAATGAATGAAGAAATAATGGTAAAAAAATTATATGTTAATGATGTAAATGGAACCAGAAATAGAGGAAGACCGAGGAAAATGTGGCACGACCAAATAAATCAAATATTGAATGTCGGCCATGTGAGGAATCAGAGAAATCGACGCGCGTGCATGACACGATGTATGAATGTTGAGGAAGCAAGAGAAATATGTCAGGAAAACTAGTTAAAAAAAAAACATAAACCTTATCATGTTTCAGACTAAGAAGCTTTTCGTCAGTTGTCAAAATGTTATATTATATAATATAATATATTCGAAATACCAACAAATTTTAGATCAACAAATTAGCAATAAAGTGCATAAAATTTTATCATGAATGTGTTTAGTTTTAGACCGAGGTTAAAATTATTATTTTTAAACGTTTTATCATTTGTGCATTGAAAACAAATATTTTGTCCCTTAGAGTTCATTAAAAGGTCCACAAACTAGTTAAATAGGTGAACCTTCAGTGGATGATTTATTTTCTTTAAGGATTTGAAGCTTTGTTTATGCTTATTATTATTTATTAAAAAAGAAACAAGCATTAAAAAAAATATGTAGTAAAGTTACAATATTATTTTGAATTTGGTATTTTAATATGGAAACAAGCATTAAATATTTTCTTGTAAAATTTAAATGCGTCTTTTACTGGTATATAATTAGTCATATAAATATATTTACCACATTCGCGTCAGAGTGGTAAGAGCTCTGACTGTCATATCGAAGGTCCCGGGTTCGATTCCCGATGGCAGTGTGATTGTCATACTGTCTTTATACGAGACTAAAAGATGGCGATAGATCAGCTACCTATCACATGTCATGAGAATCAATATAATAGCTACATCCTTAAGATGACACTAAGTAACACTGTTTGACACCCTTGCTGACAACGATACAACCTGTCAGATATCCATTTACTCTTATAATAGCACTTCTTCCTTGACCTAATTAGTCATTCCCTAGAATCCTTTTCAGAGATTTTCTTTATCGACTCGAGCATATTATGTTTTTGCAAAACTTCAAGACGCCTTAATAATAAATGTTAACTAACTAACCAGTACGCCGCACAGTGGGGCCAAAATATGAAAAGGTGTCATTAACTCATAGAGGCTATATATATAGTTATAAATCAAAGGATTTAATGTAATTAGGTAGGTTAATGAAAATAAGAGACAATGTCGTGAATACTAACACTTTATTTTTCCAATAACAATGAAATATGTGTCAAATACTGTCTACTTATTTTTATAAGCTCGTTAAAGTCATTTTTTATTATTTTTAATAACGTAAAATGCAGCTTAGTTTTACAAAATATATACGTTTCTTGAAAAAACGTCGATTTTACCCTTTATAAATACACACCAATATTTTTTTTTACTCGTTATAAGATATTTCTGAGACACCATCATTGTCATCGGATTCATCATTTTCGCTTTGGCTGGAGGACCCTGTAGATGGAGGTATTATCAGATCCAAAACGTCTTTGGGGAGTCTAATTAGCTTCTTTTTCGGTAATTTCCTCTTACTAGTTATTAAAGGATCTGATGAGAGTAAAAGAAAATTAAAAATATCCGTGTTTGAATTCGTTCTGCTGGATTTCCTCGAGTGGTGCTCTCTAAACTTTTTAAAATCTTTGTTACGTGCTTCCTGCGCTTCTTCGTTTAATTGACCAATCGGCAATATTGATGTTTTTATTATTTCAGGTCCGTGTATTAAATATTCGTGAAGTGTGGGTGGCATATTACACCACGGATATTTTTCTTCAAAATATCTGGCTGTATGTAACGCATACTCCCGGTATTTTTCCACACTAATTTCATGACCACATGATATAACTATTGAAATGGTGTACACTTTTCTTATTAATTCTATATCTAAATTGATTATTTCTGCAGACACCTCTGCATTTAAAAAAAAAACGCCTGGCGGTATTTCCATCGTTTGTGTTACCAAAGCGCGGTTTTGGTTTGTCCACGATCAAACCTAGTTTTTCTTTGAAATGAGCTTGAATTTTTTTCTTAGTTTCTTCAACGATTTCCTTGTCTGTCCCTGGAGCCTGCCATTTTTTATAGGCAGTTTGTACGCCAAATGGAGAAGACTATTAAAAGTGCTAAAGCATCTTCTGTTGACATGGAAACGTTTCCAAAAGACTCCCTGGAAGTTTGATGAGATTTACCTGAACCTGTTGGAACAGATAAAATACCTCGAACCAACTTTGAGGCATCTGTCTGTCCTGGAGCTCTAAGTTCCATATGTGTTGCGTAAATTAAGTTTGGCACAGATGCAGAATTCCTCAGATTAATCGTCTTTTACCGCTTCACCCTTTCTGTACTCTCCTCAAAAGGAATCATCGGGCGACCGCCACATGTTTTTGAAAGAAACGGATGTATCAAGCCACGTTTTAATAACATCGAAAAATCTTTCTTTTATCCAGTGAGCTAATTCTCATCATGATTTATAATCAAATTTAAACCGAATAAATTTTTTCGTACTTTTTCCTAACTCATCAACACACCCTGTCCGTTTTATGATTTCTTTTTGCAGGAAATCAATCTGATCCTCCAATTTTTCTTTTCCGGAACTCTTCATAAGCGTAATTAATTGATGCTTTGTCATGAACAAAGTGCTGGAGCTGGTGCCTAGGTATGCGAGAAAAAGAAAAACAGAATAAGATACAAAATTGGTGTATTTTTTTTTCATTTTTGGTTATTCGAAATGTGCTGTTATTATAAAAAGGTGCAAAAAGTGGCAAAAAATAACATCATATCAATAAAGTACAACAATTACTTATTATAAATCAATTAAAATACTTCCGGAATTCATCGGGATTCTATACTAAATCTCTAAATGTTTTTTTAACATAACAAAAACCTCTGTATCATTTTAAAGCGAAATCTGTTTAATTTTTTTACATTTAAAACAAGCCGTAATTACAATTAATTTAACTAAAAAAAGAGGATACATACCTGACGTGTAAGGTTCCATACTAAAACTTTAAACTTTTTATCAATAATACAACGAAAGAAATGTTAGAAACTAGGTGTTGCGCTGACTTGAAATAACGGACGTGTAACCTCTACGAGTAATCGGCTCCGATTGAGGGGTGCTAGAGCGAACGTGTCACAGTCTAGCTTGTCTATCTGCTCGTGATCATATGCTAAATATATCTGAGTCATCATATAATAACAAAGCGTTTAATGAATCATAATTTTTATTTTTTGGGTTATTGTATAAGAAATCTGAATCCTGCCCCATTGTGCGCCGTCTTGCCGGAGGGATAGGCAGAAATATATGTTTTTCATTTCATTAATTTTTTTTTTGATATACAACAAAGGTTTCCCACCACATACTTGAGGCTTTTATAGGGCGCAGCCTTGCTAATGCTTTACCTAGGCCAGTTCCCGTCCATCCGAGGCTTACATTTAATAGATCGATCGATTTACCCAAGATCGCATAAAATAAAATATAACAAGAAGAATTGATACGAATGAAAATGTCTGTATTTAAATGTCATATTTTGTGGGAGTGACATGTTTCGCCTAATTGAATTATCAAATGCCATTTTATTTATTTATCATTTTATGTTTTCTAGAACATTTATTATATACTCATATATGGAAATGACATGTTTCGGCTTTCTAACACACTAATGCCTTAATAAATGTACGTGTAATAAAACTTCTAGAAAACAAACGTTTTCGGTCGTTTTAATTAATATTATGAATATTTTGATTTGCCTGTGTTCTGCCAGTTGGTACTTATGGTCTTAAAACTGTAACATTGTCCAAACAAAGTGCGACCCAAAGGGCCATGGAAAGATACATGTTAGGAATAAGCCTAAAAGACAGAGTCAGAAACGATACGGTGCGAGAAAAAACAAAGCTCAATGACAACATCCACCGGGTGGCAACTCTAAAATGGCAATGGGCAGGTCACGTAACCAGAAGCTCTGACCGAAAATGGACAAGAAGACTGCAGGACGGCCGCAACTACGGTGGAAGGATGATCTGAACAGACATGTCGGAATAAACTGGATGCAGTTTGCACAAGACAGAGTGACATGGAAGTGAATGGAGGAGGCCTTTGTCCAGGAGTGGACGGGAATATGCTGAGGAAGAAGAAGAAGAAGAAGATATTCTGATTTGCATCGTTGTTCAAGAAACAATAAATATATTCAATAACGATTACTAAATACTTGCAATAAATAAAGTTTGCGATCTGATCAAAACAACGAAAATGTCATTAATATGGTATGGATAAATTTAAAGAATTAGTGAAGAAATAATGGTATAGAAAACATTCGCTAGCGATGTAATCGGAACCAATAATAGAGGACGATCGAGTAAAACGTAGTACAATCAAATTAATCAAATGTTAAGAACAGGTTCCACAAATGCATGTAAATATTGTTTTAATACTTTGACAGATTAGGTTATAAAAGCAAGTTCAACGAGATGTTAGCATATAACATATATTTTTTATTAATTAAAACGCATATGTTTCAAACGCATATGTTCTCAAGACATCTAAACTGTGAAGTTAATAAATTTAATATTGTATAAAATTGGTTTTTATAAGTTCTTGATTTTTTATTTTATATCATTGTATTTTATATTATTTGTTTAAGATTTATTTTGTGGATTTTGGACGATCGAAGTGTGACACGGGAGATGCCTATTGGTGGCGATGAGGTTCGCAACCCATCACACCGCGTCTCCTGCGGGGCGATAAGAGAAGGATGGAGTGCCGCATCGGTTAAAGTGTGACAGTCCATTCCTTCTGCCTACCCTTTCGTGGAGACGGCGTGATGGTTAATTAGTTTAGTTAGTTAGTTTTTAAATGTCAGCCACGTGAGGATTAGTAGAAATTGATTTGTGTACAAGTTACTACTCGTATGTATTAACGTTGAGGAATCGATAGAAATATGTCAGGTAAGAACTGTGTTGGTCCATTGTTTCTCTATACCCTTTTGGAGAGACGGCACGTTGGTAAGTTTTTTTTCTTAGTTTGCAAATGTTTGATAATGCCTTAGGAAGGTGAAACATACCATTCCCATAAAATATTATATAATAAAACTTCTAGAAACGAGACGTTTTCATCCGTATTAATTATTTAAAGAATAATTATTTCATTATTTAAGAATCAATAAATATACCAATCGCTAGAATCTACGCACATTTGGTATGTATTTGTAGGTATTAATTATTTAATATGGAATTTTACATAATTATTTAAGAATCAATAAATATGCCAACCGTGAGAATTTACGGACATTTTGTATGTATTTATTGTTTAATATGGAATTTTACACAATTATTTAAGTATCAATAAATATACCAACCATGACAATCTACGCACATTTTTGAAAATAAATTAATGATGTATCTATAGTGGGAATAATATTTTTTTATAATTAATTTTAATTCTGATTATAAAAAAATCTTTATTTTGCTAAAAATCGCAATTGATGGAATCACTTTTCAACTCAACATAAAATGGTCATTTGATTAAATAATTTTCAATCTGCGTTCATTGATTAAGATTTGTCTTAACACATATTTCTATAGAGAAAATCTTGTTTCAAATTTGGGTATTTTCATATTCAATTTTTTTGTCCTTCAAATGTAATATACTTACCTTCATTAAAAATCGTTATTTTATGATTCATCTTCTTCTTATAGGTGCTACATACCGGTGGAGGACTTGGCCTTCTCCACAAAAGTTCTCCAATGGCTTCTGTACCTTACCTTTATCCAGATTTTAATAATTCTTGTAGGATCATCGTTTAATTATTTTACAAATTGTTCGTACATAAAAATCTTCGCATAATGCTGTTCAATTAATATGAGAACTTTAACTGTGTACATCGCTTTCTGCTAGTCAAAATTAATACTTACGTTTATGAAAAACAAGTTAGAAGTGGTTTATTCCTTGCTTCACCTCCTCTTGACCCTTCCTGGTAGCTGTCGAATCTGTAATGTAAGATGTGTGTGTGTGTGTATGTGTGTGTGTGTGTGTGTGTGTGTGTGTGTATGTGTGTGTGTGTGTGTGTGTGTGTATGTGTGTCCAATTATTCTTAGCAGAAATTGTAATAGGAATGAGTATAAAACAGGAAAGCGTATTAAAAGCAAGTGAATTTTGGAATGATCTTTATTAATTTATATTTATAATATTTCAGAATTACATGTCGGAAAATAACATCGACAATACGCACTTAAACACTATTACACAAATTTCTTCTAACAACATTAAAATACTTTAACATTCTTTAATTTAATGTGGGACTTATTTTTGACAAAGTCAGTAACATGGATGGAGTATTAGGGAGTGGAGTATGATATATATATTTAAAAAAAAAACGTTTATGTACTACGCACGTATGAAGTTATACCGCCTTGGAGTAAAAAAACAAAAAAAGTTTTTAAAAAATTGTCCCGCGTGCTAATACTCTACGTTAGTAGAAATGAGGATAAAATAATAAAAGAAGGATATTAAATGCAAATCATATCAAATCAAATCAATCAAAGGTTAAGTAAATACACGCAAAAATAAGTATAATTTAAAAAATGTTTCTTACCTCAATTTTAAAGTTTTTAAATTTTGCGAAAAATATTCGAAATAACCCCACTATAATGTGACAGTTCATTCATACTAATTTATACTTTATTCTTTATTTATGTCACTAACTTCAATCATGCCTCATTTCATGACATTTTTCCACAATTCGTGAAATGTCTGGCCGTTATTTATCATTGATGATTTATTTATCAGTGATGTTATCGTGTCACACTTCCGTAACTCTTAATTTTACCCTCTACTAAACGCTCCAAAAGAAGTATAACTTCAAAAACGTAATTTGGACCTATAGAAAAAAATCTAAAATTCATAATGACCAGATAAAAATTCATAAAAAAGGTCTAATCATATTAATTAAGAGAATTCATCAATTTCTAATTAATTGATATTATTAATTAAACATGATTCTTAAACAATTTATAAAATAATACAAAGTCAGTCATTTGAATTAAATAATAAACTTAATTATAGTCAAATGTAAAATTAACATCGTTTTAAATTTGGTTTTATAGAATAACTTATTTCAAATTTAAATAATTAACATTTAAAAATTAATAAGCAGAATTTCAAAAAATAGTAAATGCACTTAAAATACAAACATATTCATAGTTTTGTGACAAAATAATTAAACATTTAATTTTTACTATTTGATGGCAATAGTATCACAATGTAGAAATATTTATTTAATTGTAATTAATTAAAATTACTTTAAAGAAAAGTTTCATTTTTAAACCAAATATTTTATGGTCTTGAATTTATTTCCAGTCAGAAAATAAACCAAGACCTCAAGAGAATAGATACAGTGTGATATTAACTCTCAAAAACCTTTTTTTGTTACACTGTATTATTAAATATAATTTTACAGGGTATTTTGAAACCCCGAAGAAACTCCGTCGGGAGTGAAACCGGTTGGTGTAAAGAATAAAGTGGTTAAAATACTAATTTAAAATTGTTAAGTTACATTTAATAATGTCACATCACAAATTAAATGTTTCGTACGAAATAGCTGTATTATTAGTATATCAGGTTCAGTTAATAAATCAAGTTATTTGGTAAATTAAATATGATGATAAGGACGCAGGATTTCGAAAAGACATGATAGACTACCACTTATTTTTCTATTGGCTTAAGTTACTAAACTTACATTATAGCGGATATTATATTTTTGAACAATGTGTAGACCAGAAATATTCTAACAGTGGATTATATATATATTTTTTATGATATATATTATATATGATTGTACCTATACATAAATATTATCTTTCAAAAATAGATGCTCATATGGAAATGAACGAGATTTCATTCAAATATAAATATATACATCAGATTAAAAATATATATATATATATAAATATATAATTTATTAGATGCAATCTCAAAATAGATCTCTGCTTATATCTCTATTCAGTCAAACTCTCATCACTCGCGAGCACTCGAGACCCAACCCCCCGAAAGGGAATAAGCAGATATTGTCGAGGCAAGCCCCCCCGCCCTCAATTATATTATTCCAAGTCTTCAGATCTTTTCACACAACACCGCAATTATTTATTTCGCCAAGTTCAATAATCAAATAGAAAGCGTATCGGAAGCATTGCCTTTTAAAATTCGTCATCTTCACATTTTTTCATCCAGTCTTTAAATTTATTTACAATCACAAATTAAATAATGAATATACCCCGCAGGTAAAAATATATATATTATAATATTTATGTTTTTATACTATTTCGATAATCATTTTAATGGCGTGATCCGCAAATAGATAAGATTTAAATTTTATTGAAAAATATTGACTAATTTATACGAATGAAAACATATGTTTTCCAGAAGTTTTATTATAATTTATGGGAATGATATGTTTCGCATTTATCAGAGACATTATCACATGTAATACATGTATATTTGACAGTGCCTTATAAAGGCGAAACACGTTATTCTCATAAATTATAATAAAACAGACGTTTTCATTAATTTTAATTATTTAATATGGAGTTTTACATAATTGTTCTAGAAACAATAAATACAAAAATTAACGTTTCAGTGGATTCCTTTTATTGTACTTAATAATCACTCGGTAGTTCCATCTCTTGTCATCTATACCCTGGAATAGAAATCCTTTCCCTACCGGGTAACGGGATGAGCTAATAAACTCTTAAAGTATAGATAAAATTCTACAAGATTTGCATGCATTAATATATTGTCTATATTGTCTACTAATCTCCGAGATTTGGAGCGGCACCTCTAAATGTAATAATTTCAGATGAATGCCAAAATTTAATCTAATATAACTAAAAAAACAGGTTTTATCATGTCGCCATAGAAATTAAACATAAAATAAAATTAACGATTATATTTTCTCACTTATTTTCGCTGAATCAGGTTAGTGGCGGCGTTGTACACGAATGGTTGGACGTCCAAAGATGCTGGAACAGTCGAAGAATGATTTTTCGGTATAGGCAACTGAAGAACAAGCGAAGCAGAAGAGTAGAAGATGGCTGCTAAAGGAGGACGGCTAGCGGCGTTTCCACGGCTGAGAGTCGAGGTATGAAGAGGGCAGACAACGGTCGTATCATCAGGTCATTCGAATCTTCATTACCTTAATCCGAAGCTTCCCCGACCTTGGAACTGAAGTTTTGGTCAGGGCGAGGGCAGAGGAAGCAGCGGACGTGTGGACTCCTTGTTGAGAGATGGCCTCCCCGAACCCACTCTCATCGTGGCTAGCGGCCGCCAGCCCAGGACCCGGAGTAAGCCTAAACCAGCGAGCGATTTTGGCTCTTGGGCTCAACTGCGACATCAACAGTATCAACATCATCATTAGCACCCTCAGGGTAATCGTAAGAACCGTGGGAATCATCAAGACCACCATCAACATAATAATATTCACCGTCCGTATTATCAACACTTGCGACATTATTTACTATTTTTTCCCGCCTATCTAATTGCTCTTGGCGAATATGTATCGCAAAGCGGACAAGAGACGCTAAGAATATTCCCAGCAGAATTAGACATATCAAAATTTGATTAAAGGTCCTCGGGGGACGGCACAATTTAAAAGGCATTTTGCAAGAAAACTTTGCAAAAAGTTTTACAACTTTAAATTATTTCGAGTTTGACAAAGTATTATTTTTGCTTCCGCGATTGGCGCAACAGGTTGTGAATCAGTTGTAAGCCGCCGAGGATGTTGACAATTTGAGGACGTTATGAGTACTGATGCAAGTGCAGCGGAAAGTAACCCCTTCTCCCCATCCCCCGCAGCTTGCCGATTAAATCACGAGATGGCGACTTGTTGCGGCGCCACCAACGTACGTAGGAACGGAAAGTGTTTACATTGTGCAAAAAATGTATTTCATAAATTTATTAATAAAACTATGTTTTTGTTGATAAATATTATTAGATTAATTATTTAACGTTTGTGAAAATTAGGGGAAGAAGTTATGGACATGATGGCCTTTTAATTGCTTCACAATAAATGTAAATGAACCAGTACCTACCTTATATTGGAATAATATTTTTGAATTATTGCAATTATTTAGAAACGTCAAATTTAGAGGTTATGTTTTTTTGTTTTGCTTATAAGATTATTTCCTTATTTGCAATGAATTCGTTTTTAATTAAGGGACACAATAAATTAATTAAATTAAACATTACAATATGATAAAATATGATCGTTTAAT
Organism: Lepidostoma basale; assembly: GCA_022606425.2. Lineage (NCBI taxonomy): Eukaryota > Metazoa > Arthropoda > Insecta > Trichoptera > Lepidostomatidae > Lepidostoma > Lepidostoma basale. Next base: position 475,057 of record JAHDVF020000223.1, read on the forward strand.
TTAATGGTTGAAATGTGGGTTATTTAAATGCAATACCCATATAAGAAAACGGTTTAAAAATACAAGTGCTTTTTTAATTGCGATGGTAATGGTGTCAATATTTAGTTTTGATGGATAAAAAATCTAATTAGTAGTAATTAGTATGCAACACTAACTTGTTTTTATTTAACAATTCATACTTACTATCGCCAATTATTAATTCTCTATTTTACGTTGAATGTATGTTGTATTTTGATTTTAGAAAAATGTCTGTACTGCTTTACAATTGATGTTTTAAAAATAATTTACTTTCGTTATTATAAATGTCAAATCTATATCAAAGTGTAAAAGGTGAATGAGTATAATAAAAACAACATGATTTTAAATTCAATTTAATATATCGCATGGGAGTACACAACGCTTTGATACATGGGATGGTGAGGATAATATGGGATAGAAAGGAATACTGAATATCACGAAATCTTTGTGTTTTCTACATCACAATGCTTTTACAGCGAAAACAAAGTTTTCTGTTGCCCAACTTTTACTAAAAATACTTACCAATCACTTGTAATATTTTATAATCTCTTTTTAAGTGATTTCAGGACAATGCTAGAAAACATGGAAATTAAAAAAACGCGTTATTGGGGATAAATTTACTGAGTATTTATTTTTTCATTCGCACAATAAGGAAACTGCAAATCACACAATTAAAATGCAATTTTATTTAAACTATCAGAAATAAATATAAATGTTTAACTGTTTTGTTGTGTTTTAAATTTCCGTAAACAAAATTACATATTGAGAGATTTCTTAAACAATAAAATTATAAAGGTAATATCAGAAACTATACATCTTAAAGTCACGTGTTGAATGTCAGTTTTTATTTTTATTTTACAGACAAACAAGAATATGCATATTGAAAGAACATGTTTTTTTCAAACAAATATGTATAACTTAACATTATATTATATTTTCTAGTTCTAAACATCTGAATTCCTGTTGTACAGGTATATTTTAACGACTCTAAGCAAATTTTATAATATTATTATAGGAAATACATAAATAGATTTTAACAAAAATGCTAAAAGTTTAAATAATTTATAGTAAAAATTACAATGGAAAAATAATAGAAGAGAGAAGTACATAATCACCATTAATGTCTTTAATATTCTACATACCTAGCCGTAATTATTCAATACCAACCCTAAGATTTCTGGCACGTAAATCAGTACATGTTGGCGGAGTTGCCAATCAGAAGAGTAATTCTCTCTAATCTTTCGACTTTCGTTAAATAAATAACGCTAACTAAACCCAGCCCCTATAACATCTACAAAAAAGATTAATAACAATCTAAAGAACCAAACACTTTCAAGACTAAACTTCTCATGGTTCTGAAACTAATTTTGATTTAAGCACGTTTTTTCGATTCTGCGAAGACTAGAATAAGAGATATGTTGAGTTATGAAATGTGAAATATCCTGATTTCTTTCTCTTGAGTATACATTTTTGAACATTTAAATTTTTATACGAATTAGAACAAAATAGACAACTTAACAATTATAATACCTTAAATAATACCAGGATAGACATCTCAGAACATATATACATTTAAATTTAAAAACACAAGTTCTAAATTAATTTATTGTAAATTTAAGTTATCAGATTTAGGTGATATAGTGAATATTTTAATACTTTTTATGAAAAACCAAATTCCAATTTGTCGTTAATTTTTACTCAAGAGGTTTCTAATTCGTTTATTTATTTATTAAACACATTATAAATACATTTCCATCCTTATTTCGAACATCCTACAGTTTTTGTACATCCCTTCGTGTATGTTATTAATCCACGAAAAGAAACCTCCTTCCGACATATACAATATTACAGACCTTACTGCAATGTCGTGTACTTACAGAGTAGTAAATAAATACCTACGATCATAAACTAATTTAAACACACCATTAATATTACAATAAATTATTCTGCGGTTCCTGGGAATGTATAATCAATAAAATTAGTTTTTTTAAACTCAAATATGAAATAGAGATAGGCCAGACTATTACCTAGAAGAAAAACGTTTTCTTGCAAATATAACTCTAATCTGATTATATTATAGGCGCTCGAGGGCGCTTCTGAAATATTTATCAAGGTGGGTAACCCTCTAATAGATGATAACGACTTACGGGTTTGAAGATACTTCATGGTAACATAACTACATTTCGAAAGTGGGAGAAAACAGTAAAAGGGGAGATAAATATTAAAGTAAGATATAGATAGAGCTAAGTACGCGTGGATTAGGTCTTATTTGGAGGGGATATGTTTGACTCGTATTATCCCGAGAAACCTCCGCAGTCGGCCGGTCGAGGAGGAGCGGCGGGCGCTCTCCGGGGGGTCGGGTCAGGGGTCGGCGTCTCGTCATTTGGTCGTATGGCGGCCCCACTGGTCGCGCACCTGCGCCATCAGCACGTTCTTGTTAGGCACGCGCTCGCTGGTCGTGCGCGTGATGATGGGCTGCGGGCTCTTCTTCGTGGGGACCACGATGCGCACTCGCCCCTCTTCGTCCAGCGTGGTGATGGTGCCGATCTGCGATAGTGGGCGGATGAACTGGCAGTCGTCGCGTGCCCCGGAAGCAGCCTCCTCTTGCAGAGCCGGACTGTCCATGAAAGAGCGAGAAAGTCGCATATCTGAGGCTCGCGGCATGCTAGGTGACTGCTGAGCTGAGGCGGGCCCGAAGAGGTGATCAGGGGATGGTCCCAGGGTTCCATGTCGCTGCTGCAGAGGGGAACTCTGGCCCGAGTACAGATTCAGTCGACTAAAAGCCTGCTGTTGAAGCTGCGAGTTCATCTGCTGCTGGACGTGCTGCTGCGGAAGTTGCCCGTTCGGCTGTTGGTTAACCAGATCGATGAGGAAATCCGTGAGGTCATTGGCATTCTGCTGATCCAGATAAGCGGCCGCGGACGTGAGCGAGTTGAGGTTGTTGTACCGCCTGGCCAACGGCGACACGGAGGGCTCCGCCGCGTAGGGGGAATACTGTCCATACGCGGGGAAGGCGCCGGGCGACTCGGCGCTGGCGCTGGCCACCGAGGAGTTGTTGTTGCTCTCGAAGGCGGCCTCTCGGGGTGAGCGCGGCACGAGCAGCGAGGGCGACAGGGGCGGCAGCAGCGCCGCCACGGAGTCCAGCAGGCCGCGGTTGTCCAGCACCAGCGGGGCGGGCGCGTGCAGCAGGCGGCTGCCGCGCTCCCCGCCCTTGCCCGACAGCTCCAGGGCCTCTCTGAAGCTCCGTGGCTGCATATAGTTAACTCTTTATATCAATAGCTAATATTTTTGCATTGATTATGCATGAAAGACTAATTTTCACGATTTTGATTATTTACACATCTTTCGAATAAAATATATTTCAAATACAAATAAATATTATTGAAAATATTTACGATCTCTAATTTATTAAGCTCTTTGATAAAGAGGCATTATAAAAAATGTTTTAATATTAAAAAAACACTGTCATCATACGTCTCAAAAATTTTTTTTTTGAGATTGTCGCGACAGCTGTTTCGCCAATCTATGTTGTTCTTAGCCCCTGATGATGCTAACATGGGTTGGCAAATCAGCTGAGAAGAAAATATCATAAAAATAAGAAGTGATACGTATTTCAAATATTTCATAATGTATCATAGAATATCGGTCAAAACAACGGATTGTAAAACTATATATTTATAAGAAAAAGTTTTATAAAAATGTGTAAAGAAACTATTTTTAAAATATATATATATAATTGTAACAAAACTCTATAAACACATAAAACATTGGCTAAAAAGCATGCATTATTTTAACATGCCATACAATGATGATGAAATACTTATGGCCTATTTGAACATATGAACATATCAAACATGCCGACGTGATACAAAGATTCATAAAAAATTAATCCCTCTTTACAAAAGAGAACAAATTTTAATTACTAGAGAGAGATATATTGCTAATAAAATTTAATTTGTCAGTAATTTTTTTGTTTATATCTACTAATTAAAGCATATATTATATGATGTATTTCTATTACATAATACATAAAAGATTTATTGCTTTAAATAACAACTACAACAGAAAACAATCACGCCGTTTTCCCGCAGGGGTAGGTAGAGAGAATTGACTACCACACTACTCTATACTGACATACCTCTCTAGCTTCCTCCACATTCATACAGAGAGTCATACTCGCACGTTGATTCTTCCGGCTTCTAACATGACCAATCTTTCAAATTTGTTAATTTGACATATACTTTTTTAACCAATCTTTCTTCACCCATGCGCTCCACATGTCCGAACCAACGCAGCGATCCTTTCATAATATTGTTCATAATACCTTCTTTCGCTTTACATTCCTTTCTAATATCAGCATTTGAGATTCGGTCGTACATCGTTCTACTACACATACGTTTTAGGGACCTTATCTCTACCGCATTTATTCTGCTCTCATCTTTCTTCTGCCAGTTCCATGCTTCGCTTCCATACATAGGACCAGAACTCCATTAGGTCCAGGGTTGGGACCAGAACTCCATTGTGTACGGCCATTTTCGTTTTCATTGATAAATTATTGTTTTCAATAACTTTTCTTAAAGCTCCATTTTATTTGTTACCCGCACCAACCCTTCTTTCAACGTCACTATCCGTTCAGCCATCCGCTGTGAACATGCTACCTACACAAATTCCCTCACCTGTTCCAAGTTCTCTTCATTTTCACTTATATTACAAACTGTCATTTGCTCTTCCCTTGCAAAAACTAACACCTTTAACTTTCCGACATTCATCATTAAATTGTTTGACTTGCATACCTCATTCATTCTCGACACCAAGACTTGTAATTCGTCCGCACTTTCCGCAACGAGAACGGCATCGTCCGCGTAAAGCAGACAATTTACAGACAAATCACTCATCTTAGCATCAGCAATATACCTTAAGTTCTTTCATACACTTGTCCATATACAGATTGAACAACCATTATAACATCACGCAGACCTGCTTTACACCCTTTGTAATATCAAACCATTTACTCTAACTTATTACGGAATTTAGTAATCATCAAAAGATTATTTGTTAAATTTAAGTCTTGCTTGATATAAAATCATATATTTCAAATGTTACTTAAAATAACATCACATAAAATATTTAATATTTAATATAGTGTGAACTATTTAATATTTATGAAAAAACTGTTTTCTAGAAGTTTTATTATAGTGGGTATTAACTGGAAATGACCAGCTTCTAATATTTGATAAAATATTATATTTTTTTTAGAAAAGAGATATTTTCATAAATATAATAGTAAATATTGAAATAAGGTGTATGTTTATGGCATTAACACTCTGGAATTCCATAATTGTATGATTTTATTTATCTCGACATGTTTGAAAGGTATTATATAAGTATTAATTATCAACAGATAGAAATTAACGTCTAAAAATACAAAATTATTTAATCATTATTGTCTTGTTTGATATAAAATCATTCAAATATTATTGTCATCAAAATTTAAAATAAAAATGTATCTTCAAATTTTGAATAACAAAGTTATTGTTATTTGAAAAAATATTATGTAATACTGTTTACATCCAATTATTACAAAATAATGTGGATACAAACAGTGTTACAATATCTTATTCCAAATGAATAACAGAATTCCACAGCGTTTACGTCTTAACCTTAAATAAAGTCGAAGTAATTTTGTTTTAAAATATTATGATAACATCGAATACACTTAATTAATTTCTAGCACACTAACATCATTACATCATGCAAAACAAACATAAGCAAGATGAAACAAATCATTAATATAAAATAACTTAAAAATAATTGCATTACTAAGTAAAGCGAAACACAACAAAACAGTCAAAACAATATAAAAATATAAGTAATGTTGGCATCAAGCGGATTTAATGTTTGGCAGTCACGCTGAATTATGGAGAGAGGAAAGGGAAATGATATGAGGAAATGTATCGTGCGAAATGTTCTGTAATAAAATATTACATTGTATATCTAAAATTTCTATTGTAATTAAATATACGTTCGAAATTCAAATAGTGACACTTTGGTACATTAATACGCTTTAAGGCGCCATCTTAAAAAGCGATTATAAAATTTAAAAATATGTAAATGTGTACACTTTAATCTGTGTTCTTTATTTCTTATCTTTGCGTTCTTGTTTGAATTAAATCAAGTACAGTAAACACAATATAAGATGGACTAATACAAAATAAAACTACGATCAAGTTTGATTTAGTTAGGTAAGATTTTTACTTTGATAATAAGTATCAAAATTGATTTTTACAAATAAATTAAACAATTAAATATTTTATTATATAATATATAACATTTTGTTTTAATGTCCCAATATTTTGTTTTCTGAAATACAGACCGGTTCGTTCAATATTTCCTGTTAAGTTTATTTTGTTACCCCGATGAAGCTCCGCTTAGAACGAAACCGGTCGGTATTACAAAAAACAAAATAACATTATGTTAAAATGGTTAATTTAATTGTTTAATTTATTTTTTTAAATGTCGCGCTACAAATGAAGTGCTTCGAAACGTCTGAGTTACCGGTCGCTCAAAGGTGCTTTTATAAAATAGATATTTTTTATACATAATTCTTAAACACATGTGTTCTATTTTCTTTTTAAATTAGGAATAATGGAAATAATTCTTTTTATTTAATTTATTGATTTTAGAATGAAATCATTTGGTTAATATAAAAAAACTATTTTAAATTAAATGATCACAAACATGCAAGATTCATTTCTGCCTAAAAGCGAGTAACAAAAAAGGAAATAACCATATAATTGTCGAATTTTATGTTTAATAAACATGAATAACTTTTGTAAAATATCACTTTATCATTGGCTATATGTTAAAGCGGAATACAAAATTAATATTTCAAAATAAAACGTTTGAACGCGTTTTAAGTAATTTGATTTACGAGTAGGTTTCTTTTGAGTGAAAACTTTCCCCCTAAAATTAAATAGCAATCAAATGAATAGGGTGATATTTTACAGCGTAAAATTTCATACTAATGAAAATTCGACGTCTCATGAAAAGTGGCTTCATAGAGTTCGGGGAGATAATTAAAACGGACGTACCTGCGGCAGACTGGTCAGTTGGTGCCCAGATAGGGAGTATGGGAGACTCCCTGCCCCTCCTCTCTCTCTCTCCTGCAAGTGAGCGACCAGCATGCTGATGTGATCTATCAGCTCTTTATTATGCAAGAGAAGCTGGTGTGTTCTGGCCTTTAAGACAAACGAAACAAATTCGCGTTCATTTATTATAATTAAATTTCTCAAATAAAAACAAGAACACTCACACTAGACATATGAAGAGAAGCATGTGTAGTACAAAAATATATAAATACATAATTAATACGATTGAAAACGTCTGTTTTTTAGACGTTTTATTACACAATATTAATGTGAATACCATGTTTTGCATATCTAATGCATTATAAAATGTAGCGAAAATCAAACGCGTTGTTGTTTATACACACGAATTGAAGGAGCAGAATAAGGTAATTAAGATAATTGAATACTAAATGAAACAAACAAACAAAAACAAAAACCTATCCAAAAAATCTAGAATGGCGGTGCACAATGGTGTTCTTCTACCGAGCCGTGTATGAAGCGCGAAACTGGCAAAAGAAGGATGAAAGTAGAATAAATGCAGTTGAAATGAGATCTCTTAGACGAATGTGTGTTCTCTGTGTATGATAGAGTGTCGAATGAAAATATAAGAAGTGAATGCGGTGCGAATGATGTTGTTATGAACAAAGTAATGAAAGGATCATTAATATGGTTTGGACACATGGAAAGAATGAATGAAGAAAGAATGGCAAAAAAGTATATGTTAACGATGTAAATGGAACCAGAAATAGAGGAAGACCGAGGAAAACGTTGCACGATCAAATAAATAAAATATTTAATGTTGGCCATGTGAGAAGTCAGAGAAATCGACGCGCGTGCATGACACGATGTATGAATGTTGAGGAAACGAGAGAAATATGTCAGGAAAGAAAAGTGTGGCAGTCCTTTCTTTCTGCTTACCCCTTCGGGGAGACGGCGTGGTGATTAGTTAGTTAGAATACTAAATGACGTTATATAAATTAGAAAAGTATTTTAGCATTCAAAATTAAGTGATTTCGAGAATAAAATATTTTAACAATTATTTACTTGTATGTACTGTGAGGTTCACCCCTTAATTGTTTTTAATAATATTTTGGGCCACGTCAATAATATTAATTGCCGTATTCTGCTTCTTTAAACGTGTATATAAACAAAAACGTGTTTGATTATTGCTCTATTTGATAATGCTTTAGACAGGCGAAACGTTTCATTCACGTAAAATATATTTAAAAAACTTCTAGAAAACAGTCGTTTTCATTCGTATTATTTTTTTAATATGGAGTTTTATATCATTGTTCAAGAAACAATGAATATTGATATTTATTTAACATTTATTAATTACACAGGTTTTTGACATTGAATGGCAATTGATTCGTTGTATTATGTGGACACACAATTTACTTAACACCAATTTTCAGAATTATACCTTCAACATTGGGAGAACATATATATCTGATGTAAATTTGCGGGATATATTTTAATAAATATATTTATTACAATAAATATATTTATTACAAAATCAGTAAATGAAAATGTTCGATTTCTCAAACTTTTATCGCATTTCATTAGCATAGTGTTCCAAATTAAATAATTTTTAATGTTTCATTATATATAATTTTTTAATATAGCGACGCTTGCATAATAAAATTCAAGTTCAGTAACTACTTGTAATTACGAGTATATAATAACCTGTCAAAACTTGAATTCTTTCAATGCCATGATTTGTTGATGTTCGTTGGATTTAAATATGACGTATTTTAAGTTTAAATTAGTTGCAGCTTTTAAATTTAAAATAGGTCCGATTACACGCAAGTTGTACGTAAAATGTTAACGTTACGAAATCGAAAGTTATTAAAAACAACCACTCGATAAACAATCTTCGCCACGTGATTAAAGTGAGCCCCGACACAATAAACACAAATACTAGTATTTACTTTCCACAACGGCCAACAGGTGGCGGCAGCTTTCCAGCCGGCAGTTTAATGCTCCGCAATATATATTGCCAGCACGTCATTGCAGCCGGGTTTTCTAATATTATTTTAAATATAAATTTAATCCGGATCGAAATAACAATAATTTGGAAATGTTCCACGCGCAACGGTAACAAAATTTTAATTAGGCGACGCCGATGAAGCGGAGTCCCCTGGCGCCGCGCGGGGGCGGAGCGCTGCCGGAACAGGTGAAATACTTCGTCGGTGTTTGCGTTGGACGAAAGCTCTCACATTGTTCCAAGTTCTCTGTTAACGCCGTCAGTCATTCGGATCGTTCTGCCAAATACTTTTCTCCGATATCATTTGTAAAATCATTTTTCAAGTGTAAATTCTCATGAAATAAAATCGTACTTTTTAGAAAATACAAAAAAACCTTATTCTTCTTTTAAAAGATCTTTGGGGGATGACAGGCCGTCGTCGGGGTCACGACTTTGTGGGATGTGGTGAGTTTTCAGCGTTTCAGCGTTTATTGCAGATCACAAGTAATCATACGTTAACAGTATTATATACTCGTGATGGAGCGTGCGCCTGGACGTCGATAGCAGCTGGGGCTGATGGTTCACTGGGCAGTAACGTCGCGTCGGTCGGCTGGAGTGAAGACTCGTCGGAAATAGCGTGGCTTGGTGGGAGAGTCGGTTAGACGTCGCAAGAAGGAATGAAGTAGTAGCGTGGCTTCGTAGGTCGGTTGAAGGGAGTCCGAGATCCCTCGTGGCGTAGACTTATTAACGTAGACTCATGTCTGTTAGAAGTCGTAATACTGACTGACGTATTGGGTGGTCGGAAGTAACGCTTTTATATGCTTTGCTTCCTTTTGTACACGATGCCCGGCTCTAGTGACCTAGTGCAATGTATGTCATCATTGCGATAAGTAGGTCCTAAGTCAGGCGTTTTCAGTTATTCGTGTCATATGTTTCATCATGAAATATGCTAGTTTAGCAGTCGACTTCCATTTATGTGGATCACCTACAGATCTGACGATCTGTGACACAGAAATCATGTCTCCTCTGATGATGAGGACCAGCTGTACCTCCATCTCTTAGATGGTATTGTTAATAGAGTAGTTGAGAAGTCGGCGTTTGGTTTAGAAAATACCTAGGTAATTAAATATATATTTTAAATTTATTGTATCTTGGACAATGATGTAAAACTCCATTTATTAAAAAAAGTGAAAACGTCTGTTTCCAAGAAGCTACATTTAATAAGGCCTTAAAAGGTCATTCCTATTTATGACAATAAAACTTCCAGAACACAGACGTTTTCATTCGTACAAATTATAATTTTTTTAAATTCCAAGTATGCCGTCTGAATTATTTTTTTTATATTTATATATTTTTAATGTTACTATTATTTATTGTTTCTTGAACCGTGATGTAAAACTTTATATTGAATAATATTTTTTTTTACCTCATTTTTTAGTAAGCTTCATATACTCGTATTTTATGGAAATTACATTTTTCAACTTGGTAAGGCATTATAAAAAGAAACGAGATCAATTAACTTAAGTACGTTTTCTGTTTCATTAGTTTGGGTATAAAAACAGTAAGATGTTCGAATAATGTAATATTAGATTTTAAATATGGATGAAAATATAGGTTTTCAAGAAGTTTATTTTTAGTTTAAGAAAATGAGATGTTTCGACTTTATATGGCACTATCAAATGTCAAAGAAACATGTAATTCCCATCAAATATAATAAAAATTCTAGAAAACAGACGTTTTCATTCTTATTAATTATATAATATGAAATTTTACGTCACTGTACAAGAAACAACATATAATAAAACTTCTTTAAAACACATGTTATCATTTGTATTAATGAATATGAATATGACTTACGGATATTACTTACGACTATTATTTGGTTTGATGTGTCGTCTTAAATGAACATACGAGTACTGTGTAATAAATACATATATTTTGAAAATAATAATTATCAAAAATCGTAACTAGGAATTTGTGATTGTAGTTGGGACCTTTAATAGAATTACCTGAGCTTCGACCCGGGCTGCCTTTTCCACGATCAGTTGATCGTTCAGCATAGCTAGTTGCGCAGTGGCTGCGCGGGTTTGCTGCCTCTGTTGCTCCAAGCTCTCCTCTAGAAGCTTCTCGCGGTGCTCTGTAGCCTGGGGCGTCGTCATGATGGAGCGATCTGTATATCCGGGGGTTGGCTCTCGGCTTCCGACCTTAATGGGGCCAAAATGTCGTTGAAAAAACATCTTCTTTAGAAAATCAGTATATTTTCGTAACGGGATTTAAAACTTACATATTCTTATAATCCAATCGAGTCATTAGATAACTAATGAAACGTTCATTTGTTGGACTTACCCTTGTTAATAAGGATTGGTGGACGTGGATGTATGAGGGGGGGGGGATGGATTGGAGGCAATTGTGTGCTTTGGTAAATAGAAAGAAGAAAAAGTGCTTTTCTAATGAAAAATCTATCTATATCAGAATCATTTTCACTCTTCGACGAGGTGTAATAATTATATATAAATTTGTTCACATACCCACTATTCATATTGAAGACAAGATACTTATTATTATTTGCCATGAACTTTATAAACGGCATAATAAACAAGCCCAAGTAAACAAGGAAGCTGCAATCTCTGGCGCTCTAAAATCCACAATATGGAAAAACAAAGACATGGACATTAGGAATAAGATGAGAATCTATAAAGCATGCGTAAGACCAATAATAACATATGGCGTCGAAGCAAGGGCAGACACAGAAAGATCGCGTGAGGAACTCCAGCATAAGAGAGATATGTGAGGTTGAGGATATTATAAGATAAAGCAGGCAGCGAAAAAGGGACTGGTACGGTAATGTTCAAAGAATGTACACCATAAAACTCCGCTAAATTACATTGCATAATCAGCCTCATGGGACTCGTCCTCGTGGAAGACCTAATAAAAGATGGAAGAACAGCTGGAAATCTACCTCACAGGAGGACCAACACTTTGGAGAACAGACAACATAGGTCTACAACAAGGAAGAAAAAGAAGAATAAGAAAATAAACAAATAAATATTGGAGGAAAAAACTTGCATTTAAAACTCTTAAAATTTAATTTACAGTCCAAACCAACAATCAGACTATTTCGATGGATCCCCACACGGCTCTGTCTTGACACACCTCTCACACTTCCCTTACATTCATACGCGCTCGTCGATTTATCGACTTCGAATGTGGCCGCCTTTTAGTCATTGAATTGGTCATTCCATGTTTTCCTTGACTTCCTTTCGATTTTCACTGGATAACTACATTTTTTGTCTCTTTCTTCTCTCATCTATTCGTTCCATGTGTCCGAACCAACTAATGATCCTTTTTTAATTTTACTAATGTTTAAATGTTATACTCGTATATGGTCTGTTCTGCTATATGGCTCTGAAAGTGAATGTAATGGAAACGTTCGAGATGCGGATATACCGCAGAATGCTCCGTATACCGTGGACCGATAGGGTCAGTAATGCAGACGTACTGCAGAGAGCCAGAGACAATAGAGAGCTGTTGTCAAGTGTGAAAATTAGAAAGGTCTCATATTTAGGTCATGTGCTAAGGGGAGAAAAATACCATCTCCTTCGACTGATATTGATGGGTAGTGGAGGGACGTCGGGGAGTTGGTAGAAGGCAGCTGCCCTGGCTGCAGAACATCAAAGAGTGGACAGGAATAACAAGAGTTCAGAATCTGTTCCAAGTGGTGCAGAATAGAGATGCCTGTGATGTAGTGATCAGCAACGTTGGGGGAACCTGACACGGCACCGAAGGAAGATAAATGATGCAATTATAGGAATTATATTTCTTTAATATTACGTCATTCGGTATTCTATCACACATAATTTTCTCGCATATTCTTTTAAGTGTCTTATTCAATGGCATTTAACCTACTTTCATCCTTCTTTTGCCAGCTCTAAATTCACGGTCACACTATACCATACACATATTTTTTTCTTATGATCTGATTATTATTTAAGTTTAAATAAAACATTGGGTGAATTAATAATATCAATGTAACATTTATTTTAATACGAAACCCTAAAATTTGAAAATCGCAGATGAGAAAAAGTATTGTTGAATACTTAAGTTTGTTTTGCATTGAGCCACATAAATCTTGTTTTCTTTTTAAGACGATGTGTGCTTCTACGTTATAAATCTATCGGCAACAAAACATACTCAAAGCAAAAACCCGATGAAAATGTTAATTTCCCCTTTCTCTAATAACAGGTAAAATATGGATTACGAACATTTCGTGTTCGAAAATATATTTGGCTCCGAGAAAAATGTTTATTAAGTCATGACAGACAAGGACGTTCGTGAAAAAAAGCGAAAATAGAATGCGCGGGAACTCTTGACATTAAAAAACTTTAATTTTAATTTTAGAACGATATAACACATATTTAAAAAAAAATATTTCGCCATCGCAAATAAAATAAAAATTACCAAACAACTAGCTAACCATCACGCCGTTTCCCGAGAGGGTAGGCAGAGAAGATGAATCGCCACATTGTTCTATCCTGACATAACTGTCGTGCCTCTTCTACATTCACACATTGTGACATGCACGCTCGTCGATTGTTCCTACTTCAAACATGACCGCCTTTCAGTAATTGATTAATTTGGTCATGCCATGTTTTCCTTGACCTTCCTCGACTTCTTTTTTCATTCACACTACTTGTATATATCTTTTTAACCATTCTTCTCTCATTCATTCGTTCCATATGTCCAAACCATCTTAGTGACTTTTTCTTGATTTTATTTATCACGTATTCATCCGCTTTACATTCCTTTCTAACTTCATCATTATATATTCTATCATACATTGTTTTTCTGCACATACTACTAGTGACCTCATTTCTACGGCATATATCATATTTTTATCCTTCTTCTGCCAACTCCAAGCTTCACTTCCGTACATAATGGTCGGCACTAGAACTACATTGTGTACTGCCATCTTTGCTTCGGTCGATATATTTCTATTTGCAGTAATGACGAGAAAAACGTTAATTTTTATTTGGATAATATCGAACATTTGTTCAAGAAATTTGAAATGTTTCAATTAGTCTTGCGAATTTTAATTATTGTTAACCCTTAACGTTCAAAACAAAACGCTCGGTCTCATGTGGTCAATTCAGTTTACCGCTAACTTTATCTAAATATTAAGCATATGACTCGATGAATCAAAATTTAATTTATGTCATCTTGTAGGGAATTTCATTAGGAATAGATCGATATCCATAACATACATGGATTATTTGAAAAACATATCATTATTAATTTTTTTCTGGAACCATGCGATTTCTGATATAGAATGCGAGACAGCATATGAGCAACTGACACCAAGTATGAACTTGTCTCGCCCGAGGCGCTATAATTTTACGTATGATAAAGGCACCTAGGCAAAATGTATAGTACGTTCAAGACAACGAGTACGTATTAATATTGGTCCCTTTTGGTAAAGTGTTAATATTTTCACAGTTCTGATATTATTAAGTTGCGTGCTGCGTTTCCGTCCACAGTCGGTATTATTACGTACCTATGAGAAAATGCCAAACATATAATTTATAATACGTTCAAAACAGCGAGTAAGTATTTGTCACTTTTGATAAAGTTGTAAATATTAGCAAAACAAATTCTACCTTAACACGAATGAAGGTGAGGGCAGTCTTAAAAAATATTTTTTTTTGGGATGAAGGAAGTAATTTTTTGCTTTTTTTTTATTACGAAATATTGAGAACACTTCAATGGAAGATAACAATTTTTTTTATAATATTAGGGTCCATAGGTTTTAAGAAAATCAACTTTAAATTGGCAGTGGAAACTCAATTGAGCACATGGCAACGCGACGGTTAAAGAAATAAAAATGTCCAGACAAAACAATAATTATAAACAGATCGTTTCTAGTCAATTTATTTTTCTCTTGTTATTTTTGGACGAGATTTATTGTATTGGTCTCGCCTATTGGTGACCAAAACATCAAACTTACGTCGAACTTGTAAAATGTATTTTTAATGAAATATTATTTTTTTGTTATAAACATTCTCAATTCTCAAAATTTAATACCACATTTCTCAATTTCTTTTAAACTTCAACATGTTCGTTTCGTAACGAAACCGGTTTATTAACAATTAGTTAAGGCAAGAATTAAAAAAAAGTGATCTCTTAGACGAATGTGTGGATATTCTGTGTACGATAGAGTGTCGAATGAAAATATAAGAAGTGAATGGTGTCATGAACAAAATAATGAAAGGATCATTAAGATGGTTTGGACATATGGAAAGAATGAATGAAGAAAGAATGGTAAAAAAATTATATGTTAATGATGTAAATGGTACCAGAAATAGAGGAAGACCGTGGAAAACGTGGCACTATCAAATAAATCAAATATTGAATGTCGGCCATGTGAGGAGTCAGAAAAGTTAGTTAGTTAGTTTTGATTTAATGACTTCAATAAAATAAGCTGTGTTTTTTTAAGCGCAATATAATTGAAATTACAATTTTATGTGTGGTATAATATTATAATGTAGGTATTTAATAAAATTTTAAGTAGATTTATTTTTACTTTTACTAAAGGTTGGTCATGTTAGAAGTCGGAAGAAATGACGTGCGTGTATGACTCGTTTTATGAATGTGAAGGAATTTAGAGAGTTGTGTCAGGATAGAGTAGTGTGGCGGTCCATTATGGACTACCCCTGCAGGGAAACGGCTTAATGGTGTGTTTCTTTGTTTAATTAAAGTAAATAAAAATATGACGGTTTAAGGATTTTCAGATAAAAAAAAATCTATAGTAAAGTGCCTTGGTTTTATTAAGAGGTAATTTATTTGAAATCAACTAGGGATCGCCTAACAAATGAAAATAATGCATATAATAAATTAATGCATATGAAAAACGTATAAATATAATATGACAAAAAGTGTACGTATGGAAAGCGTAGGCATGTGAAAAACGGTAGGTATTAAGAGATAATTATTATAAAGGTGCCAACAATGAATTTTTGATGCCAATTGGTTTTAAAATGAAAACCAATAAATGTGCAAAGGTGCAGAGTGCAGTAAAATATTCAAAGAAATAAATATTTTCTATCCCTAAAAACTTGGTTCACTGTACAAGCATAATCAGTAATAAGTTGTGAATTTTGATGTAAATTTATTTTCCACACACGTTAACATTTTACAATTAACGATACCAAATTGTCCGCTTCTTGTTTTCTACACTTCTGTCATACAACAATTATCAGAACAAAATTCAAACTTAAATTCAGAATCAGAACATAATTCAAAAAACTATTCTCCTCTCCCCCTCTCTCTCTCTCTCTCTCTCTCTCTCTCTCTCTCTTTCACGCACACACACTCTTTCTCTTGTTTTCAAAAATAATCTCGTACTCTTTCTTGGTGATATTAGGGTTTTGGCCTATTTATATTAACATTTCAAACTTTTTCCTAAAGTTTACCCGTGCTGCATTATGCTTATTACAATAAACAGTTTTTGCTCTATGCTTTCAGTTGTTTCAGATGTTGATTCATTGCAGTATCTGGGCAGTATTATATACTGGCCGCACTGGTATTGTCGGGTGCCGTATATACAAACACATGCTCAAGCATGCCTCCATTGGGTGTCGGGTAAATTGAACCGTTTCGTTGTGGTGCAAGTGGGTGGAACTACCTGTTGAGCGGGCCTGGCCGGGGCGAGCGACACATCCACGTCAAGGTGAGTGGGCCTTTGGGGCCGGACTTGCGCGTGCGCACCCTTCGGAGGCGGCTCCAGCGTGAGCTGCTGCAACTGATGGCGGTCTTCCAGCTCCAGCGGACCCTTCTCCACCGCCTTCGGCTGGCCGGCTTCTGCGGAGGAAACAAATTAATCTTGCCACATTCTCATCCGTTTGGAGCAACATAATTCCAAAATCGCTTCACATTTCAAATGCAATTTCTTTGCGAAAGAAGCGAATTATTTTTGACTTTGGAACAACATAATTTCATTTTTCAAATTCGCTTCACATTTCAAATACAAAGAAACATTTATCAAATTAAAACATTCTACCCGTTTATATTAACATTGTCACACAATTTACATCACACAGTTTACAGTTTACATTATCACACAATTTGAACATACTTCATTTTTAAATTCGCTTCATGTTTAAAATACAAAAACAAAAATTAGTTAATTTTCTGAATAAAAGAGAGAAAACAAATTAAACTTGCCGCCTTATTTTCCGATAGGAGATATTATCACAGAATTTGTCAAACCATACAAGCAACACCATTTCAAAATTCGCTTCATATTTCAAATGCAATAAAACATTTTGTGGAAAATAAATAACACATAATTATAATGTAGTTAATTATCATTTAACCAAATGAAATTTTATGTTTTAAAATAAAAATTAAAATTCAATTTTTATTTTTATTTTAAAACATAAAATCAAAACCTTGTTAAATTCTTGTGCATTTTAAAATTCTTTAGGTATCACATTCTTGTCAATTGTGTTATTAAAATAATTTTAAAAAATTGGCGGTGATATTGTGTATTCCATAATGACTAATTTTTGTGAATTAAAACAATATTTTGAGTTTATTTTTCATTATATGTATCGAATATTCGATCTCCCGATGATGAAGATGTAAAACCTTCGAACACGTCGAGACAAATTAGCCTAGAAGTGGAATAACAGTATTTTTATTCTTAAAAGATCGTAAGGAATTTTTTTTTTCTTCTCATAATACATATTGTTACAGAATGTACACGCTATGTATCAAACCTCAAGAAAAACTTTTATATATCATGACAATAATATTATTTTGATAGCTATTAATTGTTTCTAGAAGAAATACGTACTACATATTAAATATTTCATTTTATTGAAAATATTGCTGGCTTTTTCTTCTATTTTCGCCTTCACTTTGTTTTGTGGATTCATATTTGAATAAATATAATTACACTTTGTATTACAACACTTTTTTATTTTTACTGAACTCAGACATGTTCCGGTTACAAGTAACTTTTATCAATGAATACAATTTTAACCTAAATTAAATTAAGGTTAAAATTGTATACATTGATAAAGGTTACTTGTAACCGAAACATGTTTGAGTTCAGTAAAAATTAAGTGTTGTAATACAAACTGTAACTATATTTATGCAAATATTGCTGGCTCCTTTCTAGAATATCCTTTCATTTTTTAACGTCTTGACAAGGTAAAATATGTCGTTCCTATAACATATAAGATAATAAAACTTTTAGAAAATAGATATGTTTATTCAGTATCATTCGCAGTATCGTTTATATTAAGTATATAATAGATATGTTAAAATTATTTTATTTAAGATTAAAGTAGTTAATAACTTTATATAATACACATATATAATAACTTTATATAATACACATATTAGACTTGAAAAAATGTAAAAAAAAATCTCTTAAATTTTCAATCTGAGGACTATTGCAAAGCAATGAGGTGAAACTCTCCATTGATGATTATTATTTTTTAAAGTTGATTTTAAAAATGGAATCGAATGTTTAAATATGTTTAACAAATCTTACACCAGTTGATTGGAGCATAAACAAATCTAACATAATATGAAACGTACAATTCATATAAGCTAATTAATTCTTATATATAAAATCTAAAACAATTAGTTCCCCTTCAAAATTTTCTATGGGCAAGGAAGCGGCCTCCACGTGTGGTATAATTATAACTATAACAACCGGCGCCCCTGATTGAAAATCGATAAAGTGTCCCACCACAATGGCAAGAGGAAAATGAGAAATAGAGTCCTTTTAGAGCCATTCCAGCAAATAATTAACCTTCTTGCCATCGTTACGATAAAGAAGAAGCAAAACGTTCTTCTAAAACTGACAAATGCGTGTTTATTACGTTAATGTAATCCAATTGTTAATTCGACTAATTCGTTTAACATTATTTAATTAATCTTTCCTTATTTCTAAGTAAAACTGAATCTCCGATTCTTATTGATCTACATCAGTTTAATAAATAAACATTTCAAGCAGTGGCTAACATATCAATTCGACCGAGAAAAAACCACTGTGAAAATTATAACACGATCAAAATAGACGTCGAAAGACGGGAACGTGTCATGAATTTTGAAGATGATGTCTAAAAAAAACATTAAATTTATTTTTGCCTTTTAGTAAGATCAAAATAGATTGTTTATGAGTATCCACCAATATGCATACATAAAATTGTTTTAAATCAAGAAGATATAAAATTTATTGTATAAAATTATTCCAATTAAAATATAACGTTGAAAATTCTGAATCCAAGATTTTGTGCAAGAAGGGTGTAATATTACAATGATAAAACTTTTATTTTCCATTCAAATATCAACATTCGATATTTTGCTTCATTGCTTGAAGTAAATTGATAATTATAAATTACGTGTTTATAAAATAATAATATAAATGAACTTCTTAAATGTTTTCAGAAAACATTAAATACTTGTAAGATAATATTGAAGCACTACAAAATTACAAAACTTTGCAGTGCAAAATTACAACACTTTTACAAAGCATTACAAAACTTTGCAGTGTTCGAGTTGTTTGTAAGAAAATGGCAATAATAAAAATAATATGATAATATTTGTAATAACAAACACCTTTTACTAAGAACATTGCTTTCCCTGCCTCCCATTGTGGTAACAATTATAGCGAGGGATGTTATGTTGTCTTTACATAATATATTATTCATTATTAATAATAATACCAAATTAAACCGTCCATATCAAATAAAAAATGTGTAAAATTTTATATTGAATATATGTTAAATTCCGTAAAATTTTATATTAAATATATGATATCAATGAAAACGTCCTTTTTCTAAATGTTTTTAAATATTTTATACATATTAATTAAATAAACTGACGTTTTTCTTAAAACTGCTTCGCCAGGCTAGCTGGCATCGATGGTTTCTGTCGTTAAACGGGTCGCTGCGCTGTCGAAATAATGACAAAAAAGGTTGCATAAAAAAACATTAAACACGTTTTATTTAATTGTTATTTAGAATGAACTTCCATCAAAAGATTAGACTTTTCTATAATTACTATTTATATTACATTAGACAAAGTATAATACATTAGAATATTCCTTTTTTATTAAAATACATTTAGATAATTCTCTAGCAAGGCGAAAATGTCATACCGTATAACTTCTAGAAAACAGATGTTTTCGTCACAATTAATGTGAAGTTTTACATACTTTTAGTTTAGTTTTACGTACTTGTTAAAAAAACAATAAATATGATATTAAACTTTTCATTTAAATATACGAGCATAATTATTAATAAATATTCTTCACAAAACATGTATCGTTTAGCAGTTATTTTTGAAGCATTGAGAAATAATACCCAGGAATTTATATTTGTCTTACGATAAATTTTCCCCCCTACGGCGTTTTCTACTGTACATGGCTGAATTATTTCTTATTTCAATGTTACATCGTATATCGTCTTCCGCAGATTATTTCTATGAAATCTTAATACTCATATATGCCATTCTTCCCACTTTCATAATTATTCAACCTACTACATAGTTTACTCCAATCCAATCTTGGAAGTTAAACTGCTTTCATAAAAAAATACCTACGTACCTACATAGAAGCGCAAAATGGCGTTTATGGCACCATTTTTCTAATCGCTATAATAATTGGTGAAATCATCCCCAATCGCAATGTAAGATTTTCGTTATCATTGCCATTAACGCATTAAATATTTACATAATCTTACATGATTTTAATTTTTTTTATGCGATACTAGAAAAGGAACCATTAAGGTCGTACTATAATTAATGTTTCTTGAATAATGATGTAAAAACTCCATAAAATAATTATTGAATGGAAACGTCTGTTTTCCAGAAGTTTAATTATATTTTATAGGAATGACATGTTTCGACTGACATTATCAAATATGTCACATTTGATAATGCCATAGCAAGGTGATACATGCTATTCCCATTAAATATACAAAACTTTTGGAAAACAGATGTTTTAATTTGTTTATCGTTTAATTTATTGTTTCCTTAACAGTGATGTAAAACTCCATATTAAATAATCAATACGAATAAAACCGTGGGTTTTCTCAGAGTTTAATGGTATTATATTGCTAAAGTTTTATCAAATAATGTCACACTTGAAAATAACTTAACAAGAAGTAACATGTCATTACCATAAAATATAATAAAACTTCGAGACACTTTATTTTAGTAAGTAGCACCAACCGGTTTCACTCTGTAGCGAGGTTCTTCAGGGCTATTCACAAATAGTTTGTGACGTGAAAACATGTTTAATTTTATTTTTTAAAATAAGATTTAGTTTTTTTGTGTCGGGTGAAGCATAAAAAAGCTACTAGTGAAACAATGTCGAATTTGTGAACGCCGGTGCAGTCGAAGTGCGGTGTCGACCCGCCGCGATTTTTGGTTTAAAATCCCGGGTGACATTGGACCTGCATACAAAATCGCGTGCTGTTTCCTTTGTTCGATAATTGGAACTTTATGAGTTCTTTGTGTTTTTATGTATCGGAGTGCGGCGCTGATCAGAAATAGCCGTAAGGTCGCTCGGACGTAAGTATTACCGATGTTACGAAACACGTCATGATTGTCACATTCGGTCCAGATGTTTGCCAAGCCGGCGCGGAGCGGAGATGCCGTCATCGCAGTCGAATATTCAAAAATAAGGTGTTCGCGTTCACGCTGGAAAGAAACGCGCTAATAAATAATCACAAGCTTTGCCCCGAATAATAATTAATCTACGTGTTATCATAACGTGACCACATTAAAAATAATACTGTATAATTTGACGGTAGTTACCTACGGCTGTGAAACATGGTCACCAAGGCAGAGAGAAGTAAGCAAGCTAGCAAGTTTTCAGAGAAAAAATCTAAGTAAAATATTTGGACCCACGCTGAAGATTGAAATCGCAGAATCAAAAGAAATTTTAAGCTTGAATTACTGATTAACCGTCGCGTTGCCATGTGGTCAATTGAGTTTCCACTGCCAATTTAAAGTTGATTTTCTTAAAACCTATGGACCCTAACATTATAAAAAAAATTGTAATCCTCCATTGAAGTGTTCTTAATATTTCTTAATAAAAAAAAAAGCAAAAAATTACTTCTTTCATCCCAAAAAAAAATTTTTTTTAAGACTGCCCTCACCTTCATTCGTGTTAAGGTAGAATTTGTTTTGCTAATATTTACAACTTTATCAAAAGTGACAAATACTTACTCGCTGTTTTGAACGTATTATAAATTATGTTTGGCCTTTTCTAATAGGTACGTAATAATACCGACTGTGGACGGAAACGCAGCACGCAACTTAATAATATCAGAACTGTGAAAATATTAACACTTTACCAAAAAGGACAAATATTAATACGTACTCGTTGTCTTGAACGTACTATACATTTTGCCTAGGTGCCTTTATCATACGTAAAATTATAGCAGCGCGGCCGCGGCGCGGCGCGGCGGAGCGAGACAAGTTCATACTTGGTGTCAGTCGCTCGTATGCTGTGACGCATTCCTAATGAAATTCCCTACAAGATGACATAAATTAAATTTTGATTCATCGAGTCATATGCTTGATATTTAGATAAGGTTAGCGGTAAACCGAATTGACCACATGGGAGCGAGCGTTTTGTTTTGAACACGGTACGTTAAGGGTTAACCAGAAAACAGTAGTGAGATTTTGTAAGTCTTAACGCCTACGGAAGGCTGGCCATGCAAAAAAAAAATGCCAGAGGGTAGAGCACCGAAAATAAAATCCAGATGGGTTCCGCTCGAAAAGAGACCAAGAGGCAGACTAAGGAAAATATGGATGGACTGCGTGAAAGAGAGAAAGTAAGAAGAAATTAGAAAGATCTGGAGAATAGAGAAAGTTGGCCAGAGACAGGAGTCAGTGGAGGGCTGTTGTGGAGGAGGCCGAATCTCACACCGGGATTTCATTCAAATTATTTAAATAAAATATACAAACATTACAGACATATTTCCAGATCGTTTGCAATTACATTATGAGAATTCAAAAGAGAAGCATAAATAAATAAATAAAAATAAGCTTAAGAATTAGAAATAATCATAACATTGATATTGCATCCCTGAGGCAACTCACACTGTCACGAAATATGTCGACCTCCGAGGCGATCCGATTAAGCAATAAGATTGCCCTACCCACAGACATAACCATTGGCAGGTTGGTACTGCAGCGCAGCAAATAAAACAATCTGTGCTGTCTTTGACGAAGGTAATTATCAGGGACAAATAGACCTACATCACACAGGACATCCGAGTTTTGTATACGGCCGCCAATCAGCTGAATGATGTGAAGTCCCAAGTGAATATTCCTCCTTCTCTCCAATGATTGGTAGATTAGCATACCTAGCAAGAATTCAGTTGGAAAGAGCCACGGGTAATAAACGCTCTCCCTGAGGTAAAGAAAAGCGCAGAATTTTTTCTGCACTCGCTCCACCATCAGGGAATATCGGATCCCAGACGGTGACCAAATATCGTCGGATGTAGCGTCGAGAAGAAGAAGAAGAAGGGCGGGACCTTTAGTGGGGCAACACCTATGACTGCCGGTCCCGGGTTCGATTACCGATGCGAAAAATAAATAAATCACGACCTAATAATTTAACAATTAAATGTCAGCAACGTAAAAATTCGGAAAAATTGAGGAGGGTGC
Organism: Lepidostoma basale; assembly: GCA_022606425.2. Classification (NCBI taxonomy): domain Eukaryota; kingdom Metazoa; phylum Arthropoda; class Insecta; order Trichoptera; family Lepidostomatidae; genus Lepidostoma; species Lepidostoma basale. The sequence continues at coordinate 498,862 of JAHDVF020000223.1, forward strand.
ATGATACACTGAATAAATATTGAGGAATCGAGAAAAGTACATCAGAAAAGAGCAGTGGGAGACGACGTGATTGTTAGTTAGTTAGTATGATTAACTACCCTTATTTTTTGGTTATTTTAGTTTTTTCATTAATTTTTTAAATATTTTCTAACAATTAAAAACACGAGGTGAACCGATTATTTACTTCATTTCCAACAAGTATGCTTTGTTTGGTAAATGTTTAATACCTATTGGTCAAACCATTATCTCAAGTGGCCGGTATTACATTGTTTCACGAAGTGATCGGCTTTTGACCGTTCCCCCGTCAAGTGGGTACATGTGTATACTGTGGAGAGGGGGTAGGGTTGAACGAGGATTATTTTGCAAATAAACCCTTCGATTGAACAACCCTCCTAGCAACGTATGAAGTAAAGTGGCATAACAACATGCAAACAGATTAATACTTTACAGAGAACAATGAAATGTTTTAACGGATTCTTTCGTTCGGGTTGAAATGACACTGTTTGCTAACACAACAAATAACAAAGAATCGCGCCGTTTACAGCGAGTCATACACGCACGACGATTTTTCCGATTTTTAACATGGCCGAACATTAAAATTTGATTGATTTGATCATCCCATACTTTCCTTGGTTTTCTTCGACTCCGTACTCCATTCACATTGTTAACGTAAACTTTTTTAAGCATCATTTTTTCATATATTTGTTCGATATGTCCAAACCAACGAAGTGATCTCTTCATTATTTTGTTTATATTACTTTCTTCCGCTCAATATTTCTTTCTGATATCAGCATTTGAAATTATATCGTACATCATTTTACCACATGAAAGATCTCAAATTTACGGCATTTTTTCTGATCTCATCCTTCTTTTGCCAGTTTCATGCTTCACTTCCACCATCAAACATATTTTTAAATCAACTTAAGGTACATATCGGTTTTATTTCAAATCAAAAACACAAAACGTTAAAAAATGGTGTATAATATCTGAACCGTTATTTTTTCATCCACGCGTTCTATGTGACCAAACCAACGCAGTGATCCTTGTTAATTTTGTTCATTATTCTTTCTTCCGCTCTATAATTCTTCCTTATATCAGCATTTGAAATGCTGTCATACATCGTTTCACTACACAAACGTTTTAGGGATCTATTCTCTCCCGCAATTATTCTGCTCTTGTTCTTCTTATGCCAATTACATGCATACATCAGGGTTTGTACTAAAACTCCATTGATATATTTTTTATTTCCAATAACAGTTTTTGTCACTATCCGTTCGGCCATCCGCTGTGAACATGGTACCTAAATAGACAAACTCATTCACCCACCCTAAGTTCTCCTGATATACACATATGTTACAAACTATCGTGTCCTCATCCCTTTCAAAAACTATCACGTCTTGCAATTTAAGTATTAACAATAATGATTTGTTATTTTTCTGATTTCATACACGTATTACATGTACAATTCCACGAATTTAAATTAACAATTATAGTTTTAATTTATGCCTTCCGCAAATAAAATTGAAAAAATTGTTCCACAAAATCAAAATTATCATGAAAAATACATAAAGCATATAAATGATACTCCCCGCACAGAATATAATACAATACATTAAAGATACGACAACTCGAAACTCCGCCAGAGAATGATCAAATGCTATGTGTGGTCTGTTTTTTTGTATGGATGTGAAACGTGGACCTTAAATGTCAACTCAACGAATCACCGAATGTTCAGAATTCCCTGGACCGACATGGTTACCAATACCGAAGTCCCGAGACGAGCTAGAGTTGACAGGGAATTGTTATCAACTATCAAGGTTCGGAAAATTTCACATCTGGGTCTACTGCGTGGAGAAAAGTACCAACTTTTCCAACTGATATTGGAGGGGAAAATTGAGAATTAGTAGGAGACAAATGTCCTGGCTGCGAAACGTGAGAGAGTGGACCGGCTTCCGAAGTGTGGAGGAGCTATTCAAACACTGAGATGAGACTTGTTCAAACCCTTGTTTTCTCCAAATTTCTTTATGGTTGCGAGTCTTGGACTATGCGAACATCGGAGAGGTCCAAAATTGACGCTTTCGAGATGTGGTGCTAGCGGCGATGCTGCGTATACCCTTGACGGTAAGAAGAACAAACCAGACAATCATTGACCAGCTGGGTATCGAGGCAAGACTCTCGCGGATGTGCTATCAGAGAGTATTGACATATTTTGTACACATAGTCCGGAGAGATCAGGACAACCTTGAAAAGTTCATCATTATGGGCAAAGTGGAGGGAAGGCAACCACAAGAACGACCTCTGAGCCGCTGGTCCGATCAAATCAGAGATCTGACTGGTCTCTCATTAGCTGCGGCCTGGAGACTGACGGGTGACAGGAGCGCATGGCGTGCCACGGTCAATGGTTTACAGGATGGACACGACCCTCAATCATGAGGAATACGACTGAGAAGATAAGTATGGTAGTAGTTGAGCAGTAAATTTGATACAAAGATTTAAAGTCACATCAACCATTGTATGATAACTACACGGGGGACGATGTGAAATCCCTTTTAAACATTATACAAAAACGATTTTAAATACAGAAAAATAAAAGTAAAGAAACGATTTACTTACAAATTGATGATATCCATCAATTTTGCAATTGAAATTAGTTATTTACCTATTTAGAATAAAAGAAAATGACATAAAAATGTATTAAATAATCCCTTTCTTCGTTAGGTTTATTTTACATAGTAGATTAAATTCAAGTAAATTTAAGTAAAACAAGGCGTAATTTTAAATTAAGAATAAAAGAGCAAATAAGATAATGATTTTTCTGAACTTCCTAACCACCTCATTGAAAAAGATCATTCATGGCGTTGAAATTTTGCATGTTAATAATAGAAATACAACTTTGAGCAATCTCGAAATTTTAGAAATTAAAAAAGTAATTAAAAATAAATAAAATATTATAAATAATCAAACAAATTTAACGCAAAGTTCAATCTTTAATTTATTTCCTTTGTTGTAAGTACCTGAACCCCATAAAGAACTTTAAATTATTATTTTAAAATTTAAATTGATTCATAATATTTGTTATAACAAAAGCATAAACGTTCCAAAATAAATCTTTATAACACATATCAAAACTGATTATATTTGTAAATAATTTTATAAAATTTTAAATACATATGTATCTTTATAAAATGTATCACTGAAGAAGTACCGGTTATCCGAAACATGTCTGATATGTAATTTAAAAAAAAATTAAGTTAGTGTTGTAAATACATAGTACATAAAAAAGAAAAAGACAAAAAAACATCTACAACACAAAGTATGGCGAACATTGAATAAATTAAATATGTAGGTACTTAAAAAAGACTACCATAGCTTAAACTTACTACGGGAAATATTGATTAACTAAATTATTGCAGGATATATTCATGAATATATTGTTTCTTGAATAATTATGTAAGACTCCATAAAAAATAATTTATTGATAATGAGGTTGTAAGCTGTAACATGTCATTCCCATAAAATATAAATAAACTTCTGGAAAACAGACGTTATCATTAATATTATGTATTAATTGTGGATAATGTATACGAATGAAAACGTTAGTTTTCTAGAATTATTATTATAATTTATGGGGGTGATATGATTTCATACTAAGGCATTATAAAATAAGAAGGCATTATCTAATGACTTAGCGAGGCGAAACATGTCATTCTTAAATAAATATAATGAAACGTCTAGAAAAAAGCCGTTATAAACTAACTAACTAATAATCATGCAGTTTCCACGGAGGGGTAGGCAGAGAGGATGGATAGCCACATCGTTCTATCCTGACATAACTCTCGCGCCTCTTCTACATTCACACATGGTGACATGCACGCTCGTCGATTGTTCCTACTTTGAACATGGCCGCCTTTCAGTAATAATCAATATTAAATATTTATTATGGGTAATTAATACGAAATAAAAGTGTGTTTTTATTTAGTGCATTTTAAAGAGGTGATATTATTTTTGACTTATTGTTAGGCAATATGAAATACTCAGGCATTATATAATGACTTAGCAAGGCGAAACATATTATTAACATAAAACATAATTAAACTTCTAGAAAGCAGACTTTTCTTATGTATTTACAATATCTGTATTATAATTTATTATTATATTTATGTTAATGAAATTAAAATTCGTGCACCTTTGCTAAAATGTTGAACCGTTTCGAATGGCGGGTGTCTAAGGACGTTAGCGTTTCGCCAAAATCAAAAATAAACCCGCATGGGTTCATCATTCATTGAAGTTATTTCGTTTCTGGATCGGGACCGAGGCAAACAGTGCTAAAATCAAAATACTTCGTCTACACAAATAATGTTACAGGCTAAATCGTTCTCCGTACCTGCGGCTCTTTGTGACTCTCCCTGCGTCATTCGCGGGGCAGTTAATCACTGTTCACAAACCGTATCACTTTACAGCCAATGATCTATAAAGAGCGGCTACTTCAATGTTGTGGGAAGACGCAGCGGAAGATGTCAGCCTACGTTTAGGCGAAATGCGGAATTCGATACGAAGCAACTCCATCATTAATTTCAATATTAATTTGCTATAAAACATGACATAAACCTGAACGCATTTCAACAAGAATACATATACATGTGAAATTTAAAAAAATGTATGGCTTGACCGGTTTCGGCAGCTGGCTGCAATCTTCATGCAAGAACATAATATCGACCTGCCGAAACCGGTTAAATTTATGAAACGAAGTGGAATTAAGCTAAATATATATTGTACGAGTATTATAAATGATAGATTAATTTTAAAATATTATTTTCTTCTATATTCGCTATAACTTTGTCCGAAACAAATTTGTTATTTAATTTGTATTTTTTTTTTAATAAAGTGAGTATACGAAGTATATATAATATTATATATAAAAAAGAAACAATATTATTTTCTTAATTTAAAATAAATATGTTTAATTCCTGCACGTGGTTTAAATTATATTGTTTAACCAATAAAAAAAATAAAAAACCATAATAAAATCGGGAAATAAACATTTTTTTCTTCTTCAAAGTGTTATTAATGTGTAGTGTCTATACTGTACTGTCCGAAAGAGCGGCATATATTGTATATAAATATGAAAGAGTCTTTAAATATATTCACGAATATCGTTAGGAAGTATCACTATTTCTTAAAGCTCTGTGATCATAATAAAATATATTAATAAAAACGTACTCTTGTAACACATTACGGCGGGAAAGCGTCAGACGCGAGACACGAAAATTGAGCGAACAATAAAAATATAAAAATATCACGAACGGAGTTCAGCGCTTTGACTTCACTAACAGAAATACGAGTATGTATGTAAAAAAAACAGATTTCCTACGCCAAATTCTGTCATTCTTAATCTTTAAATTTCGCGTTGATTATTCCCAGGATCAGAGAAGCTGGATCATTTCATACACAATCATTGAATAGGTATTCTGCGTATTGCCAACAACGTCAACCAGATTAAATTATGGTTTAACATTTGGCAGCACGATTTTACACCAATTTGTGGGAATGATATAAAGATGTGATAGATAGATGAACTATGCGAACATGGGAGAGGTACAAAATTGATGCTTTCGAGATGTGGTGCTGGCGGCAAATGCTGCGTATACCCTGAGCGGCGAAGAATTACAACCAGTCGATCGTTGACCAGCTGAGAATCTGGGCAAGACCATTGCAGATGTGCTTTCAGGGCGTGTTTAAGTATTCTGGACACATAGCCCGGAGGAATCAGGAAAACCATGAAAAGCTCATCGTCATTGGCAAAGTAGAGAGAAAGCGACCACATGGACAACCATCAAGCCGTTGGTCTGATCAAATCAGGGCACTGATTGGTCTCTCATTAGCTGCAACCTGGTGACTGACGGGCGACAAAATAATAATAATAATTAGGCTAATTTGTATAGCGCCGTTTTCATGAATAGCTCACCTCAAGGGCGCATTGCGCGCCAAGGTCAATAGTTTCAATCATGAAGAATACGACTGAGAAGAAGATTAAATAATAATAAAAAAAAAACAATTATATTTTTGGTCAGATAATCAATGAGTTTTTATAACTCATGGGAAATACATGATTTATTTTGTATTTTCATATAAATAAATAAAAAATACGACGATAATTTTACATATAATACATTTCGACTTTCATAGCATTACTAAAATGTTTATTTTAATATATTATTATATATTTTAAAAAGGTTTTAAGTTATATTTCTTTTAATAGAGGGAAAAATTGAGAGCTACGCGCACACCCTGTTACGGAAGTACGACATGATGAAGTTAATCATCAATAATAAATAACGGCCGAACCTTTCATGCGTGCCAACTCACGAATTGCGAAAACAAGTCATGATTCGAAATATGAATAAAGTTAATCACGAAAAACGTAAAATAGCACCAACGAACTGTCACGTTTTATTGGGGTAATCTAATATTTGTAAAAACATTTTAATAAGAAGAAAGAACCTGTGACAAATGAATGGTTGCAGTAAGATAGGCGCTAAGTATAAAAAAAACTAAGTATACAGTTTTGCTTAATTTGACATATAGAACGAAACTGCATACTAAGTTTTTTTTGTATTCTTTTTTGGTACTTAGTGACTATTTTACTGCAACCATTCAAATAAATATATCAGTACAATAATTCGAATGTAAGTAATACAAATCACAGTTTTTTAAGTTACATAATGAAGCCAATAATAATTTCATTTTTCCCAGCCAATAATAATTTCATTTTGTGTAATAAAAAAGTTTAAAAGAATAAATATTTTGGTTTTGTTACGCCAAAAAAGTGTAACTTCTTACATAGGTAAGTATTTACATAGTAGTACGTTACTTACGTGTATACGTTTTTACGTTTTTTTCAATACGTCTAAAAGGTTTTGAGTAGAAAGAGATTGTACTAAAAGAAACCAGTCGATCCTTGACCGGCTTGGTTAGGGCAAGACCGGCTTGATTAGAGCAAGACTCTCGAGGGTGTGCTCTTAGAGAGAAATAATGAAAATACCGAATTTTCACTTGCATGCGTTTATTTTACTTTACATGATTGGAAGGTATAAGGAAGAATTTATCATCTAGAATTAATAACATTCTTCCGAAGATAAAGGCTATGTAGTTCAAAACGAAACAATAACAACAACAAAACATCACGCCGATTCCCCGTAGGGGTAGGCAGAGAGAATTTACCACCACACTACTCTATCCTGACACATCTCTCTAGATTCCTCCACAGTCATACACGCACTTCGACACGCACGATTCCTCCGACTTCTTACATGACCATCATTTAAAATTAGATAAATTTGATCATGCAATGTTTTCCTCAGTCTACCTCAACTCCGAACTCGTTAACGTATACTTTCTTAACCATTCCTTCTCCATCCATGCGCTCCATACGCAGCGATCCTTTCATAATTTTGTTCATAATGCCTTCTTCCGCTTTACCCTATTTTCTTATATCAGCATTTGAAATTCTGTCGTACATCGTTCTACTACACATTCGTCTTAGGGATCTCATCTTACCCCGTTTATTCTGCTCTCATACTTCTTCTGCCAGTTCCACGCATCGCTTCCATACATAAGGGTTGGGAACTCCATTGTGAACGGCCATGGAAATAAATTAACTAATATAAATTTAAAGAAAACCAGACACATTCACTCATTTAAATAACTGCTTGTTAATTTAAATCAAATATAAATATATTTCAAAATATTTTCCACTTATCGAAAGTGACGTTGAGCGTAGAATCAACTTTGGGTGGCTTAAATGGCGTGCCCTTTCAGGAGTACTTTACGATATCAAAGAACTGCCGTAAAACATTATGTGCTCCACGAATCGGAATGTTGGGCCGCAAGGCGCCAAGAAGAACAGAGTCTACATGTGACAGAAATGAAGATGTTGAAGTGGGTCACCGGAGTGACAACGCTGAATAAAGTAAAAATGAACTTATCAGAGTTAGTCTGAAAGTCTCATCTATACGAATAAAAGCTAGGGAAATTCGTCTGCGATGATATGGCCATGTGAGCAGGAGAGGCAATGACTTTATACTCTACATGGTTCTACAGCTGTAAAATGCAAAAAGGGGACCGAGTTGCCCCATTGCAAAGCGGATGTCTATATTTGAGAATGAAATGAAGGTATTCAGGTAGTATGTTTACAAGAGATGGGCGAGTGGAGAGGGGTATTGAAAGAAGGGTTGGGGCAGGCAACATAGTAAATCGTGCAACGAAAGTTGTCATCGGAAAAATAAACCTATCCAAAAAGCTAGAATGGCAGTGCACAATGGTGTTCTTCTACCGACCCTTATGTATGGAAGCGAAGCATAGAACTGGCAAAAGATGGATGAAAGTAGAATAAATGCAGTAGAAATGGGATCTCTTAGACGAATGTGTGCATACTCTGTGTATGATAGAGTGTCGAATGGAAATATAATAAGTGAATGCAGTGCGAATGCTGGTGTTATGAACAAAATAATGAAAGGATCATTAAGATGGCTTAGACACATGGAAAGAATGAATGAAGAAAGAATGGTAAAAAAAATATATGGTAACGAATTAAATGGAAACAGAAATATTGGAAGACCGAGGAAAACGTGGCACGATTAAATAAATCAAATATTGAATTTCGGCCATGTGAGGAGTCAGAGAAATCGACGCGCGTGCATGACACGATGTATGAATGTTGAGGAATCAAGAGAAATATGTCAGGAAAGAAAAGTGTGGCAATCCATTCTTTCTGCCTACCCCTTCGGGGAGACGGCGTAGTTTTGAAGGCGCGACTGGATAGCCAGATGACCCTGAACCACGATGCTTGGCGAAAACATATTAAGAGGCCGGACCCCAAATAACTGGAAGTGGCTAGGATAAAGAAGAAGAGTGCAAGAAGTGAGTAGTGAAATCCAGTTGTTCGTCTACAAGTATTTGTATACATTCAAAATGTTGTAAAAAACAAAAAACTGGTCAAAATTATAGCATATAGATTGGAGTGACATCTCCAGGCGGTTTCTAGCAATGCGGTAAATGGCGGTAGCCTTTCACATTGCGTTAAAAAGATCTTCTGCTTAATGCTTAAAATACAATCTTCATAGATGGCGTTAGTGTGTAGATTGAATATACTACCATGCAAAGGGTGGTGTTGGAGATTAACATATACGAGTATACAACTTCCAAAAAAAATTGTCAGACATGGTGGTCATAAGAAAAATAAAGTGGAATGGGGAATGTTGTATTACATAAAGCGTGCGCTTAACCCAACCAATGACAGGTCATAAGTCCTATTAAGACCTTGATCAACCATATTCTGTTTCCAATTTGCATCTTCGTCTCTATTGAGATACAATTGATTCTTGAAGAAGAGTGCACTTATAATAGGCAGTATTTATAAATAAGAGAAGGAAAGCCCCCATTAAACTAGCGAACAAAGTGGTATGTGTATGTTATTGTGTTCAACAAGCATCTGGTGTTCCAAAACAATATTATAATGCAGTTATTTAAGTGGAAATTTCCAACAAACGATTTGATGAAATTAATATCCGCCATATCACCACCTTCAGGTTGATTAAGCCACTCTTGGCACGCGATAAAATGACCAATTTATCATTGTACATAATTATCCGGGGTCTTTGTAGAGTTGCTTTCAATGAGCTGGGCGGTACGCGTACGCATGTATGTGACGCTGGACACAAATAACACCTCGGAACCGAAGATACAGTGCGTTTTCTATACGCGGCAAAACACTATATAAATTAGCCAGCTTGAATAACACTTGACAGGCCGGAACCATTGAGATTCATGAAACGCTCTGGTGTCAAACTAATTTAAGTTAAAGCTGAAATTAATAATTTGAAATGTCACGAATTTATCTTAACCGGAACATAAAGCTTTCAATACTAATATAATAACGTATAATTTTAATTAGTTTTACATTTTATAAAATAAAATAAAAAATGTGCTAGTTTTAATCGGGTGATTACCAAAACGAATTATCATTATGTTAAGAGTCTTTTGGGGAAATTTTACAAATAAACTTACTCTCCGAAGGGGTAGGCATAAAGAATGTATCGCCACATCATTCAATACTAACATGATTCCCTCGCTTTCTTACTATTTATACAACGTATCATGCATGTATGTCGTTTTTTTTTAACTAAAGAAAATAATAAAAATTAGATGTCAAATCATAGAAAATAAAATTACAATATATTTTTACTTCAGGAATTACTATAAAAATCAATATTAAGCCATTTAGAAGGAATTTTTATTTTTTTATTTTATAAATCGTCCACAATCGGTATATTAGACCAGATCATTAATTTATTTAATACAATTGGGGTTAGGTAAAGATAATTTTTTTTTTTAAATTGATGAACTTTGAAAATGTTGAAATACCGGTTTGTCTCAAAAGAAAGGTTTACGACATGTGTATACTGCCCATGATGACATATGGACTAGAGACGACAACTCTTACAGCAAAAAGTGTCCACAGGCTCAAGTGTACACAGAGGTCCCTGGAAAGACATACTTGGTGTGAGCTTGCGTGACCGCATAAAGAATGAAAAAATCAGACGCCGCACCAGGGTTGCTGACGTCATGGACCGAGTGGCAAAATTGAAATGGCAATGGGCTGGAGACTTGGCTAGACAGGGTGGCAACATATAGGCACCCAGGATACACCTTCAGTTGGAGACCATGGGCAAATAGGCGAAATGTCGGAAGGCCCCCGATGAGATGGACCGATGATATTGTCAAAAGGGTTGGAAAATCTTGGATACAAAGGGGGCAGGATAGAGACGAGTGGAGAAAATTGGATGAGGCCTATATCCAGCAGTAGATGGAAGAAGGCTAGCAAAGAAGAAGAAGAAGAAAGATAAATGAGATGTACAGTGTATAAAATCTTATTTTTCTTTTCTCATAAAATTATTGTACTTTAATTTTATTGTTAAATTACACATAAATCACAAGCTAACATTAAAATGTTGACAAGCAACAAGATAGCGATCACGTCACGGAATATTTTGAATGTGAATTACTCCGTTGGTATTATAGTTCCATTGCTAAAAAACATCGAATATTTGTAACAAACGCAAATATCGTTCGGTTTCGGAAAGATTAGTCATAATAAATTATTAGTAGACGCAATAGTACCTGTACTTGCATACCACTAGACAGGTTAAGCGTCATAAAACGGACATGGTAATATTTGTGAACTACATTTATTAAACATACATAATTAAATTTATTGTTGGCTACCCGCACGCAATGTTTGCGGTGCAATGCAATTAGCACAGCTTTTACGAGTACTTTGCCGTGCATGATCCGTTTCCTAAACACATCCCTTCCTGATTTTATAAAGGCTGCTGCAGCTTGACAGCTGACATATCCCCACAGTCCGGTGGCAGCTCAATTAATTTGGAAGTTTTCAGCTAGCATAAAGTTCCCCCTAACCCGCGCGTCCACTGCCGCCAACTGTTGGTGATTGGCGCATTATTTGCAGTATCCGAACAGTACCAAACAATGTCAAAACAACATTTGAAATCGCCTTGGTTTCGAACGTATTTTTTAAATCGGTACTTTTTTATTCTGTCTATGAATTTGTTTTCAATATCGACAAGCGTTGCAATGTGAAGTAACCAACAGATATGAATAAATATGTATATTATTAAATGTTTACATTTTATACACTGTTATAACATGTATATAACATGTTATAATAGCTTGGAACAATCTTCCTTCACACCTCAGATGCGTAAATGATCCGAAAGATTTCAGATCTAAGCTGAAAACCCATATTTTTCATATTTCATACCCAATTTTAAACCTGCATATTTTGTTCTATTATACTTTCTAATCGATCGCGAATCTTAATGCGCCCTTGAGGTGATTACATCACAAAAACGGCGCTTTAAAAGTTAGCATATTATTATTATTATTATAACCTACCACAAGTTATTTATACGAGTTTCTCGCGACAGATGTTTCGCCGGGTTTTGGTGAAACATATAACTCCAATATATGAAATAAATCTTCGTTTAAACATAAGTTTTCATTTGTATTAATTATAAAATGGCATTTGATAATTCAATGAAGATAAATATCGTCGCCCCAGAGCAATAGTGAGATAAACCAGCAATAGCCTCCACCAAGTCAAACCATAAACAATATCAAAGGAACATTACGGCTTGTTATATTGTCAAAATGGCACTGGTTATCTCACCATTGCTCTGGGGCGACGATATGTCAAATGACATTTGATAATGTTATGCCGAAACATGCTGTTCCCAAAAAATATAATAAAATGTATAAAATAAACGTTTTTATTCGAATTAATGACGTATTTAAATGAATAAACAATACATGCCAATTAATAATTAATTCCAATGTAAATAAATTGAAATAACTCATAATAATAACGTAGAGTCGTTAATAGAAACGGAAAGCTAGAGAATTGCGAGTTTTCATATCGTGTTCAAACAGAGGCCAACTTATTTATAAGCAAAGCGCTAATCATAAACAATAAAACGAATAATATATTTGGTTATGCAATATAAAATCTAATAAGTATGAGAGTAAAAATACAATGCACTGCTTCCGGGAATCGTAAAGCGGTGTTATATTCCATAGGACGTTATTAATAATACTTTCTAGAAATAATTCATCATCAGCGCTGGTCGGGAGACGGTCGCTCTCTCCCAGACTTCCGCGGCTGGGGGGGGATCTTATCTCGTTCCGCCCTTCCGCGAATACATCTTCAGAATGATTCATTACCGTTTCTTATGCAAGTAATAGCGTTTACTTATCGCGTATCTTCAATAGAAATATTGATTTATTGAATGATGAGAATATTATATATACATGGAATGAAGCAATATTCATTCCTTTACCTCAGGAAAACAATATTCTTTTATGAATTAAAAATCTGTTTTTTTTTTCACATCGTCATTATGTAATTCCACAGCGCTAACGCCTTAACTTTACACTGTGGAATTGCAAATTTATTATTTAAGTTTAATACGAACTTTTTCCATTTTCTTCCTTATACACTTTGTATAAACAACACTTTTATTAAAAAATAAAATTATTCTGACATGTTTCGGACAAACAGTCCTTCTTCAGAAATGATACATATTTATAAAAATATTATAAAATTGTTGTTGTTTACATGATCTGACAGATGGCATCTGTCAGATAACATCTGTCAGATCATGTAAACAACAACAATTTCATAATATTTTTATAAATATGTATCTTTTCTGAAGAAGGACTGCTTGACCGAAACATGTCAATATAATTTTATTTTTTAATAAAAGTGTTGTGTATACCATACAAAGTGTATAAAAAAGAAAAATTTAAATAAACCATCATAACAACACAAAATATGGCGTATATAGAAGAAATTAATATTAACTAACCATAAAAGTCAACTCAATGAACAGACTGGAAGCATTTGAAATGTGGCTCAATCGCCGAATACTTAGAATTTCCTGAACAGACATGGTTACCAATACCGAAGTCCTGAGGCGAGCTAGAGTTGACAAGGAACTGTCATCAACTATCAACTATTTCACATCTAGGGTGACAAATGCAAATATAAGAAGTGTATGCAGTGCGGATGAAAATGTTATGAACAAAATAATGAAAGGGTCATTAAGACGGTTCGGACACGTCGAAAGAATGAATAAAAAAATGATGATATATAACGTATACGTTAACGATGTATACGGGAACAAGGAAAAGAGGAATACTGGGTGAAACGTGGCACGATCAAATCAATTAAATAATAAATGTCGGCCACGTGTAGAGTTGAATTGAAACGATTGATGAATATTGAAGAGTAGAGATAAGTATGTCAGAAAAGAACCATCTGGCGGTCCATTCCATCTGTTCACCCCTTCGGGAAGACTGCGTGATGGTTAGTTAGTTAGAAATCGTATAACTTGATAGAGAATTTGTGATAGTTTGGCTCATCTGATGGAAGTACTATCTTTATTGTAATTGTATGGTATATTTATTTTATTAATTTGTCATGCGTCTTATGTTTCTCGCTCTTTTTATTAATTTATTATGTATTACTTATTATTGTGTATCTCTAACTCTCGTATCTTGAGTGTATTGGAAAAAAATTCTGTAATGCTATAGGTATATTTAAAATCAATAAATGAAAAATGGAATGGAGGAATTATCAAAAGCTCTAGCAATGTGAATATTGTCATTTTCATAAAATATGTTAACTCTTCTAAATGCTGACTTTTTATAAACCATTTTTTCAAGTATACTGTAAACTTAAAATGGATTTTAACATAGTTGCTCAAGAATCCTCATTTATAGAGAAATACATTTTGTACAACATTTTGAATGTATACAAATACTTGTAGACGAATACTGGATTTTAAATCTAATCTTCATAGATGGCGCATTGAAACTGACATATGAATTGTGGTGTTTGATATTAACATATATACAACTTCCAAAAATTTGTCAGACATGGTGGTCATAAAAAATGTGGAATGGGGAATGTTGTAATTACATAAAGCGTGCGCTTAACCCAACCAATGACAGGTCATAAGTCCTGTAAACACCTAGATTACCATATTCAGTTTCCAGTTTGCATCTTCGTCTCTATTGAGATAAAATTAATCCTTGAAATAAATTTTGAGTAAAATTTCTAATTGTCATTAATAAAATCATGTCCTAATTATGACAATAAAATCGAAAGAAAACTGCGTAGGAAATTAAAAATTCATAAGAAGTCTAATACTGAATTTCTTTTCACGAAATACAATAAAATTTCAGTCACGCTGGATATTGTCTGTGGTAGAAGAGAGGGACAAATTTAATTGAATATTGCGACTCAAAATATCCGATCCTGCACATACAGCGTGGACCAGTCGTACATATGAAATACTAACACAATATCCCAAAGAATGCTGTCTCGTGAATTAGTTTGTATGCCAAAACCCTCTCGAATACTTCCGCCATGTTCAAGGCTAGGACGATAGACAACATTTTTCAATCAGTGAACATTCGTATCAGGTGATGATGTCTTTGAATTGATATTTTTGGCTTTCAGCGATTCAAGTATAACCGATGTTCCTTGGTGTAAAATAATGACGTCATTTTATAATAAATATGAAATTAACATTTTCAGATTAAAAAAAAAAGTATAATTAAAACAAAGTGTACACTTAAAGTTGCCATCGCAAAAAAAAGCCTTTCCAAAAAAGCTAATGGCAGTGCACAATAGTGTTTTTGTACCATAAGCCCTATGTATGGAAGCGACACATGGAACTAGCAGAAGAAGGATGAGAGAGAATTTCAAATGCTGATATAATAAAGGAGTGTAGTGCGAAAGAAGGTATTATGAACAAAATTATGAAAGGATCACTGAGTTGGATCGGACATAAGAACCGGATGGATGTAGAAAAAATGGTTAAGAAAGTATACATTAACGATATAAATGGAGTACGGAGTCGAGGTAGACTAAGGAAAACATGGCATGACAAATAATTCAAATTTTAAGGTTGGTCATGTTAGAAGTCAGAGGAATCCACGTGCATGTGTGACTAGTTGTATGAATGTGGAGGAAGCAAGATAGGTGTTTTAGGATAGAGTAGTGTGGCGGTCGAAACTGCGGGGATATTGCTTGATGGTTTGTGTGTGTTCAATATTATAAATTGAATTGAATTTTTATTTATAATAGTAAACACGATTGTTTAGAGGTTTTACTTGGATTTAATTTATCTAAATTATATAAATTGTGACAAATTGGTTTCGCCTTGCAAGGGTATTCTCAAATTGGCTGACAATCGTGTTTATTATTATAACTAACTAACTAAACATGATGCCGTCTCCCCGAAGGGGTAGGTAGGCAAAAAGAATGGACTGCCACACTTTTCTTTCCTGACATATTTCTCTCGCTTCCTGAATATTCATACACGCGCGTCGATTTCTCTGACTCCGCACATGACCGACATTCAATATTTAATTTATTTGATGGTGCCACGATTTCCTCGGTCTTCTTTCTTCATTCATTCTTTCCATATGTCCAAACCATCTTATTGATCCTTTCATTATTATTATAAAAAAATAATAATGGAGTTTTACAAAATTAATACCGTAACCATCAATAAATTGAACACACGTGCACTCTTAAATTTTATTTGAGCTAAACGTATAAAATTTACGCCTAAAATTAATGCCCGTAATTCTCGCAAAATATATTCGTGTATATTCGAGTGACTTTATGGACAAAAAATAATAATAATGGCGAATTAGTTCCCATGTTTACTTTCCCAGAACGTGTATTAATAATTTAGCCTGAAAGAGCGGGAGAAAACGTATGTCCTACTAGCGTGGGAGTAACGAATGTCCCACAGCTTCCCGAGGAGTTCATATTATGATCGCGATGTTTTGCATAATTGTCCAAAACATAATAAATAAATCTGACATTTATAATAACATACAATGTGTATGTAATAACACATACCTGTTTATATTGGCTTACCACACTTTCATGATATCATAGGCGACATGGAAAATAATAGTATAATAACTAGTTGCAACCCGTAAAATATTTACGAAAGTAAAGATTGTCAGCCCTTTAAAAACTTGGTTCACACTAAAATCGCAATCAGTAATAAATCTCAACTTTTAATGAAAAACATTTTTTCACACACGTTAAAAAATTCACAATGAACAACACCAAATTGTTCTCCTTTTATTTTCTTCATTATTGTCATACAACAATAATCAGAACAAATTTCAAAATAATAAAGAAACCTTCATAGCCATGCGCGTCGTGTGCATTATTTTTTAATAGAATCGAAGTATTCCTCTTTCTCTATTGTATGCAAAATATTCCTGTATGTTTTCTTGATGATCCAATTTTTTGCCTATTAATATTAGGATTCATTAAAACGATGGTATATAAAGAACTTTTACAACCTTGTATTTATAAAGACAAAAATGGAATTATCTGAATACAAAAGTGGAAGTATTTTTTAAGAACATTACTTATTAACCATCACCCCGTTTCCCCGGAAGATAAGACAGAGAGGAAAGACCGCCATACTGCTTTGTCCTGACATACTCTGTATCTTCTTCTGCATTCATACATCGTAACATACACGTTCTTCGAATCTTTTTCCGACTTGATTTATTTATTCCTTGGTCCCCCACTCACACTGCTTGTATACAAAATTTTAACTATTCTTCTTTCGTTCAATTGTTCCATATGTCCAAACCATCTCAGGAATCCTTTTTTTAATTTTACTTATGATGCAATCATCTGCCATACATCGTTTTACATTATTTCAAATTATCTTCACCGAGAGATTTCAGTGAAATCATAAGATTATAGAAATTATATATATTTTTAATTTTGTCATTGCTACAAAATCCACAAAAATCTTTTTCAGAAGACAACTCTAATAAATGCTTATTTATTTTCGCAATACTCTGCAGTAAACGATACATAAAAATTTGAAAAATATTGTTATATTGAAAATAACGCATAACATATTTAATTGCACAGCATGATTGTTATTTTCGCTAAGTAAACAAATTTTAATTTAAGAAAATGTAGAAAATATTCAATAGTGCTTGTGAAATTGGGTTAAATTAATTAAAACTTTTACCACCGTTCACAAAAGTTTAGTTTAAAGAAAAGCTCACAATTTTCAATTATAAATTGTGGTTGATTTTTATTACTGACCTGTTTAAAGTTATTGTGTATGACCACAAAGTTGAAAGTCAAATAAATATATGTGTTTAAGGTGAGTAAAATATAATGTGAGTAAAACATAAATTGTGTTTGACAGTGTTTAAGGCTCGACACCAGAGAGCGCCAGGGTATATATCGGACCTCTGCGTGACACCCATGCCAACGGAAAGGCAACGTTCACTTCGATCAGTAGAAACAAGTGCAAACAACATAGCAATTCCAGTCAGAGCCAATAAAGCATGTTTCTATGATCGTGCTTTCAGCGTTGCGGGTCCGTTGCCGTGGAATAGCCTCCATGTTAGTATTAAGTATGAGGATAGTGACGTTAAAGTTAAAAAACGAAGACTGCACTGTTCGGTCAGTCATTTCCTAGTGCGCCCTCGGAGTAATTGATTTTACAAAACGGCGCACTTAAAATACAAATCATCAGAATAATAATAATAATAATGTGTTTATTTGAATTAATAAAATAACTAGAATACGTTTTATTAAATGTATTAATAATGAGAAAACTATTTAAGATTATATCATAGCTTTACTACATACTACTTTTGAATTGGAAGTTGATAAAACTAGAGGTGAAACAGTTTTACTGAATTCGTCAGTGTAACGTCATGACAAAAATATATCACACACATAATACTGTATTAGCGAACATTTCTTTAGTCATTATTTGGGGCAGAAGTCTAACGATATTCTAGACAGAGTTATTTTAAAATCGACTCGCAAATGGCAAGTCGCCATTAAAGAATCCGTCTATTTATGATATCGTTGAATGTTAATACTCCTAACTGTCGAAAGATAAAAATAACTTCGTTTTTATGCGATTGATACATACAATGTGATAATTTTACAATTTATTGTAATGCACAATTACAAAAAACACTGTGTTTTATTATTATTTAATACAAAATACAAAAGGTTTTAAATTGCATCCGCATTATTTAAGTCTAAAACAACGCAAAATATAATACAATAAAATGCGCTAATATTATGGGTCAAATGCTGCACTTAT
This sequence comes from Lepidostoma basale, assembly GCA_022606425.2. Taxonomy (NCBI): domain Eukaryota; kingdom Metazoa; phylum Arthropoda; class Insecta; order Trichoptera; family Lepidostomatidae; genus Lepidostoma; species Lepidostoma basale. The sequence continues at coordinate 517,629 of JAHDVF020000223.1, forward strand.
ATTACAGTTTTATTTATTAAATCTAAATAAATTAAAAATTAAATAAATACGAAATATATTTTAAAAAAGAATTAAGAATTTTCTTCAGTCATTATTTTGATGTAAACAATTTTATTAGGGTTATTAAATTGAATAACGTTTTATTAATTTGAAATTATGACTGTCTTACATTGAATTTAAAGATATGCTTACTTTTCACTAAACATATGAATTAATATTACTATTGTAATGCCAAATGTGTAATTAATTAACTATGTGTATTTAAAAACAATGTTAAGGGCGTTTGATTGTATGTTTTGGTCGCATAGTGTGCTTGTATGGAGCGCGCGCTTACCTTTGGTCTTGGGTCGGTCGCTTATCTCGCTTATCTTGTCTGATATGGATAGTGCTGCTTGGTCGCTGGGGTCACAGGCACCGGAACTGGAGGCTGCTTCTGGTGGTGGCTCTGGAGACAGCTTATGGCAAACCTCAAACGCTTGGCCCACAGTTCGAACGATTCTCATAGCTTGACTCTGAAACAATATAAACATGTGACGTTTATGAAACATGAAGTAAATTATTCTGTTGCTTATGGCAAGACCCTTTTTCATAATGAAAGATTAATGATGAAGGTATACTTCTTTTGACGCAAATAGTAGAGGGTAAAATTTTGAGTTGTGTGCGCACCTTATTACGGAAGTGCAACATTATGAAGCGAGTCATCAATGACAAATAACGACCAGGCATTACACGCGTGTCAACTCACGAATTACGTAAACATGTGAGGGTATTATTTGCAAACCCGGCAAACTCCACCAACAAACAAAAGTGAAATATGAATTGGGTCTTATTCATAATACATTTGCACACAATTTTTATTGATTTTCAGTTTCAAATTCGGCTTCATTCTGAAGAATTTTGCTATTAAAATATAGGGTTTGTTGCAAACATGGCAACCTCTACTTGAGTGTTGCAAAGCTGGCAAACTCCAAAATGAAATTCATTATTTTACTTTAATTTTCAACATAATGATGATTATTTCATGGCTGATTACTTTTAAAATACTAACTGGTTGAGATGAAAAAAAAAAATATCGTAAAAAAGCGCATTTTATTAGCGTATCAGTTTTTTGCGATTAACTCAAAACATCTAATGATGGAGTTTGCCAGGTTTGCAACTAATACCCTCATGTCATGAAATGAAAGATGACTAAATTTAGCGGTAAAAGGTGTAAAATAATACAAATGAACTGTCATATTTAACGTAAATTTTAATATTTTGCCAATATTAAAACTAAAAAATTGAACATTTTGAATGTATACAAATACTGAATTTTACCCATTGCGGGTAAATTATTTTTTATAAGAATTAATTGTATCTCAACAGAGACGAAGACCTATCTTCGTCTCAATTGAGATACAATTAATCCTTTTATAAAAATAATTTACCCGCAATTTGTATACATTAAAAATGTTGTATAAAAACTGGTCCAAGTTAAAAGCATAAAAATTGGAAAGATATATTTCCAGGCGTAGTCTAGCACTGTATGATAATTGCAAAGCCTTTCACATTGCATTAATAAAGATTTTCTCCTATTTGCTTACACCCAATCTTAATGGATGGCGCTAGTGTAAATTGAACTTAAAAATGTGAAGTGTTCCTCAACATTGTAGCATCTTCCAAAAATTTGTCAGGCGTGGTGGTCGTAAGAAGGTCGAAATGGGGAATGTTTTTAACATAAAGCGATCGCTTAACTCAACCAATGATAGGTCATCAGTCCTGTAAGCGCCTCGACCACCATATTCTGTTCCCAGAAAACAATTTACATATTCGTCTCTATTGAGATACAACTAATCCTTATTAAAAATTGAGGTTAATTTTTTTTATGTGTAATTTTTACTTCTTTTGGCGTATATCAATTATGCCATATACATATTTTTTCTATTATTTTATTGTATTTCTACTAATTACTATTGGAGTTGAATTTTATTTTGGCACGCCAAAGAAGAATAACTTCTTACGCGCGTACATATAAACAATCACGAATTTTTTTTAAATTCAAACTATTATATTTTTAAAATTGAAACACTGTTTTTATACATATCACCATTTATTAGTTAATTTAATTATACTGTTGCGACCTCTGCGAGACATTCAACAAGAAATACTTTTTATAGAGAATATTTATATAGAGAACAAGACTCATTGGTGTGATTAGTCCTATGATAAAACTGATTATGTGAAGATATTAAGGCAATGTTCAGCAAATATCTTAAATATGGAATGCGATTAGAAAAACAATTAAGGTATATTAAAATGAAATTTAAAAGTTACAAAACATAAAAAGAGTTCACAGTTGTTAAATGAATATTAATGAAATCTTACATTTCAAACCAAAAATTAATTGAATTTGAAATGTTAATTAATCTACAAAATTTTAAAGGATAGTATTATTTTTGTTTAAGAAAACTAAGGAGTAATAAAATATACATAATGAAACATGAATTTCAAAAATTCAAATAGATAAATTATTTTAATTTAATGTAATTATATTGTAAATAAATAAAAAACAACAATCTTCATTGTTAAAATATTTAAACGTAGTATTTCTGTAAATACACGAAAACCATAAGATTTGGCGAAAGTTCGCGGAAATGCATGTTGAAGGGACATTGATTCGCGGAAATGTGTGTTGTTAAGGGACACAAGGATTAAATTATTTTAAATTTTTAGAAATATTTTATCCTAATATTCTACGCATTTGATGCTATCATCGCTATTGAGTACTTCGTGTATGATGTTAAAGAAGATCTAAAATTTTGTTTATGATGAAAATAATCGTTTTATTTGAGTTTAATTATAAATGGACCATTAATGTTTATTTTTTTTATATACTTAGTATACAACACTCACTTTATTAAACAATACAAATAAATACCAAACATGTTTCTGACTAACAAGCCCTTCATCAGTGATAATATAAAAATATAAATATTTAAAAAATCACAACTGTGGTCAGTTTTGAGAGATGTTAAAAATAAAGAAGAATGGTCCATTTTATTTTCAATCATTATCAAATGTCACATTTGATAATACCAATAATTGATGTATTTCAACCAAAAATTTGATTGAATAAAAAGTCTAAATATCATTGTTCGAGAAACAATAAATTAATACAAACAGAGATAATAAATTGTAAGTACAGTTATTTTTCATGTGTTAATTTTACAATATACAATGTGTAATATAAGGCATTTTTAAATATCTTAATGGTATGACTTAAAATCGCATGTTTTAAGTCAGAAATAACTCATTAGGAGCAGGTGTGGGACGTCCAACATTTCAAAGGGTCGAATAATAAACATATTAGAGAAGGATACACTAATATTATGATAATATCGTATTTAAAGAGGAACACATCAGATTTAGTATGTATGAAAGTTGTAGACAACGAATATTAACCCGCTTTGATGTCCAGAGATTGACTACTTTTAAATAATGAAAAAGAGTTGATTTGTGCGTTCAAATTAATGCTCATATTCGCTTATTTAATCTAACGATTCAGTTTATCTGACGATTATTTTCTAAACTTTGTATTCGATTTGAACATGTCATTGTGATTTGGCAAGAGTCAGCGGAATTTGTAATAAATAAAATATTACATTGATAACTGCATATTTCTTTAATAATTAATAAGAGTACAGTTGTATACACTATTTTGAATTTGAAACATAAAAAAAAACTCGTTGCAAAAGAAAGCGAAACAAAGTAATAATCATGAACATATTTATGACGCATATAAATAATGAATGTATGTAAGAAAATAGAGGACAATCAATGAAAATATGGCAATATCAAATCAATCATTTTTTTCATATGGCCCACTCTCCGAAGAGTCGGAGATATCTTTGTGCGCGCCTGAGACAATGTATTAATGTTGAAGAGGCGATCAAATATTTCTGAGGCAGACCATCTTTTTTGTCCACCCATACGTACAAACGACATGATGATTAGTAATTTAATTTGCTTCAAATCTCAAAATATATATTTTTCATCAATGAAGTTTGCATTTTAAAATTCTGATTTTAATTGCAGTTGTCTCTCAATGTGGAATATAAAGTTATATTATCGAATGTTTATGTACGCAATTGTATAAATGTAAATATATTTAAACCAAAATATCATTAAAATGGTTTAAAAATTACAAATAAATAACCTCACTATCAAAACCCTTCATTTTATTTTTAATTTGGGAAAGAGATGTTGCTTATTGTTACATTTTATATATCTGTTATTATAATACGAGTACAATAATCATTTTTACTTTCTGGTTTTCAGTTGGGTAATTTTTCTTTAGCATTGGTTTTTAAAACATAGGTAGTAAACATTTATTACGCATATTTGAAAAGTGCATAAAAATATCAGATTAAATAATATATAATATACGACATCTGTTTTATAGAAAGTTTATTATAATTTTTGGAAATGACATGTTCACCCTTAGAAAGGCGAAACATAGCATTCCCACATATTATAATAAAACTAGAACTATTCTAGAAAACAGATGTTTTCATTAGTATTAATTTTTTAATATGAAATTTACAGTACTTATCAAGAAACAATAAATGTGAGATTAACATAGTTAAAACAAATTTATAATAAAATATAAAAATCTATGTAAGAGAACAAATAGTTCCATTTTTTTCTAAGGTTTTTTTGCCTTTTTTATCGCTTTTTATAATAAAATATAATTTATACCGTTATCTAGATGATAAAGGTATGAAGCCATAAAATATCTAGAGAAAATTAATATAAAATAGTATTGTATTATATATTACTTAATAAATTAAAATTTAATTATGTAATTCCACAACGCTTTAAGTTTTTGCAATATGATAAAGTTAATAAATATATAAATGAAAACGCCTGTCTTCTAGGAGTTTTATTATTATTTTTATTGAACGACATGTTTCGCCCTTCTAAGGTTATCCTTCCGCGTTGCTTCTATATTACTCTACTAGCTATTACTGTACTTTCAAACTTAGAATCATGAATATATTTGAAATTTGTAAACTCACTACCATGATTATTCATTAAAAATTGTAAAAATATGTTTTTCTAAGAACACACTTCTTTTGAATCCACCTTAAGTACTTTAATATTAATATAACGTCAATTAGAAGTACCTATTTAAATGTAAAGCATTGTTAATTCGTGATTCCAAGAAATGCTTTACAGTATTTTATAACTATCATCTATTTTATATCCTAACTATTCTACAACTATTTAAATTGGCATAATTACCATATTCTGTTACACTAACTCGGGTATATAAACGATCCCGCACTTAATTCTCGACACATTTGATAACGCCTTAGAAGGGCGAAACATGTCGTTCCATAAAAAAACTTAATAAAACTGCTAGAAGACAAACGTTTTAATTTATATTAATTATTTAATATGGAGTTTAACATCATTCTTCAAGAAACAATAAATAATATGATAAAGTTAGTTATTTTGGTTATTAAAAAAAATAAAAGAAATATAAACAAAACAGAGTAATTCATTGTCTATAGTTTTTTTATTGAAATATTTTTAATAAGCTGACAAATATTCGAAATGGGCATAGACAGAAATATCATATATAAATATGCATATGAAAAAGCATATTACATAGGGGTGCCGTATTCACTCGCATTCACTACCCTGCGGCATCAAATACACAAAGTAATGTAAGGGTTGGAATAAATCTCCCACCCATCGCTTTTCTAGATTGAATCCCGTATGATCTCCACCGGCTTCAAAACAGAAAAATTGACTTGTTGGACATTGATTTAATTCATATGCTACAGTAATTTCAAACTCAGTACACATTTTTATATGTTGAAGATATTGGGTTCCGAATTTATATTCAATTATGTTTTTTTTATTACATAAAAACCTAATCTAACCATCACGCAATCTCACCGAAAGAATAGACAAAAATAATGGACAGCTACACTTTTTTTTCTTCACATACTTCTCTCGATTCCTCGACGTTCATACATCGCGTCATGCACTCAACGTCGATTTCTTCGACTCCTTACGTGGCCTAAGTAATTATGAATAATAATATCCTTATTCTTATCTATATTATTAAATTACCTATTATATTTTATTCTGAATGATGCTATAATTTTTTTTTAAATTACTTTTTTTTAGAAATTCAGATGTTTTATTCTCGTTTAAAAAAAATATATCGAAAAGTATCCATATAATCGCATTAACAATCAAATAAGTTTGTATATCTATAACACAATAGATAAAATAAATATAAATCACATGCGTGCGAATAAATATAAATCATTTGGTGTGAGAACATATTCTAAATAATAATATTACGCAAGTGATTTTTGAAGAGGGAATCGAACAACTCTGTATACCATTTTTTAAATCTCACGTCGTAAATAATGTTTTTGCAAAAAATATCTTTGGGCTTCGTCTGACGTAAACAAATTCGTTTGTTAATGTAAATGTCAACAAATAATAAAGCTTGTTATTGAAATATGAATTGTCAAAAATTTATACATTTTGTTTTTCACATCGACCATTCAATGAATGTGTGAATTATTTTATCTCAGTTAAGATACTACAAGAAAATTTAAAAGAAACACAAAATATGATAAGAGTGTGTTAAATTGTGTTATTATGTTATGCAATGCATATAAACTAACTAACGCCGCTTACCCAAAGGGGTAGGCTGAGAGGATAGACTGCCACACTGTTCTATCCTGACATAACTCTCGCCCCTCCTCTACATTCACAAATCGTAACATGCACGCTCGTCGATTTTACTACTTCGAACATGGCGCCCTTACAGCAATTGGCTAAATTGGTCATACCATGTCTTCCTTAGTATTACTCGACTTATTTTTCCATTCACACTACTTGTATATATCTTTTTAACCATTTGTATCCCATCCATTCGTTATATATATGTCCAAACCATCTTAGTGACCCTTTCGTAATTTTATATATCACTCATTCGTCTGCCTTACATTCCTTTCTGACTTCATCATTAGATATTCAATTATAATTTGTTTTTACGTACATTCTTCTTGGTGACATCAGTTCTACGGCATTTATCCTACTTTCATCCTTCTTCTGCCAACTCCAAGTTTCACTTCCATACAAAGGGACGCACCTCGTGTACAAAATTAAGATAGCAAAAGGGACATGTAAAGGTTAATAAAATTCAACTTATGAGTATGAAATATTTCAAAAAATTCAATTAGAACCCAATCGTTATTTGAATTTACACCACTTAATTTTATTTTATCGACATAACCGGTTTCGCCCCGGCAAAGCTTCTCTAGGTATACTACTTTGTAAAAACCAAGTATGGTACACAAATGTTTTAAATTCGTTTTAATTATGCAACACCATAAATTAAGTGATCACTGAAAGTAGTTCATTTATAATATGTATTCTATATTCCCCTTCACTTTATGTTGTGGATTCATATTTGAATAAATATAACTACGCTTCGTATTTCTAAAACAATATTACAATTTTAAAGGACATGTTTTGATCGTGACTCAATGTTTTTCGACTTCATTGTTAAAATTTGGTACATTGCAAAAAGTTGAGTTACAACCGAAACATGTCTGTAAAAAGTGTAATAAGTGTTGTTAAAATACGAAGTGTAGTTATATGTATTCAAATTAATTTATTTTACAGTTTTGACGTCGGATATAATAAATAGTCTTAATGATTGTGATTTTTCATTGTAGTTTTTAAATATTTTACCTTTTATCCAAATATCCATGAAAATAAAGTATCCGGAAATTGTGATTTTAATTTCCCTCAAATTAAAAAAAAAAAAAAATTATAGGACTATCCTTAATTACAATGCCAAAAATGAATGCGATATGTCAACCTGTTTGATTTTAGCAGCTAGTTGACTTCAATTTTGTGTTTCCAACATAATTTCATGTCCGCAGTTGTTGCAAATGTCAGAAAAAGCTTTTATGGCGATTCAGTTTTATCAAAAACTCAAGCCTACAACCGTCGAAGATTTGCCTCGTTCTGGACGACCTTCGACCGCTAATACTGACGACAACATTGAAAATGTGATAGAGATTGTGCTCAAAAATCATCATGTGAGTGTTTTAGAGGTATCACGAGACCTGAATATCTCTCGTGAGTTCATTAGTTTGATTTTGGTGGAAAATTTGGGCATGAGACGCGTCGCTGCTCGACTCATTTCATAAACAGTACCGTGAGCAGGTCAATTTGGACATGCTTGATCGTGTGAATTTTTATCCAACATTTATGAAACGCATCATTACTAGCAAAAAGCCATGGGTATATAAGTATAACATGCAAACAAGTCACCAATGATCGGAATGGATTGAAAAAAACAAGCCGAAACCTAAAAAAAAACAAAGTCGCACAAATATCAAAGTGATGCACATCTTTATTTCGATATTCGCGTTGTGGTCCATCATGAATTCGTTCAAGAGGGACAAACGTTCAATGAGAAATACTATTTGGTCGTATTTCGGCGTTCGCGTGAAAAAATCCATCAAAAACGGTCGGTATTGTGGAAAAACAATTCATAGATTTTGCACGACGATTATTCGCCATCGCACAGAGCCATAATTGTGACCGAATTCAAGGCTAAATTGCCGCTCCATGGAACCCGTTATGGATCGATTGAAGCTATAAAACAAAATTCATGGAAGGTGTTAAAGACGATACCAGAATGTGCCTACGAGAAATGTTTCGAAGAGTGCCAAAACGCTGACTTGTGTGTAGTGCATCCAATGGGGTATACTTTGAAGGTGACAAAATAAATATAATATTGTATAATATATAAATAAATATAATATAAATGAATTTGTCGTATAAACGTGTTAAAAATGATGAGATCATATTTATTATACATTTCAAGTATGTCTGGACGTCTACCATATGATGTGTAAATAATTTAGCGTGATCAATGCTGAGGTAATTTAAAAATACATTTCATGCTCTTCCTATCTAATCATCGGTTAATTAAATGAGTAGAATAATTAGATTTAATCACCTATGACTTTTTTATTCTGTGGATAAATAGTTTTTATGTGTTCGTAAACGATCCAATTTTTGTTTTCTTGTACCAACCTCCAAATCGCTTTCCTTCAGCTCATCCCCCGAGGTCGGTAAGGACTGCACAGAAGCCACCCCGTCACTCTTGTCCTCGGAGACGTCGCTAAGGGCGGCGAACATTTCTAGTTTACTCTTCCGCGTTGGCCCCGAAGGCGATTTTTTCATTTCTATTATTTCAGGTTCTCTAAATGATAACTTCTTTCTAGGCCGTTCGCTGGAATCCGCGTTCAGATGCTGCGAAGAGTTAGCCGAAAGAGACGAGCTGGGGATTGCGTTGCTGTGTACTGGAAACACCAAGCGAGGGAAGAGGCAAATGCTCTCTATTGCTGGCTTTCTTCCGTCTTCCGGGTGCGCTCTGGTGGTTTCGTGGTGGTGATTAAAGAACCCGAACCTCTGGGAAGATGTTCCCGGAAAACTGTTTGCGCTCTCCAACTGATCCACCGAGTGCTGTCGGTGGGGTACTATCATGGAGACGGGCCGAGACGGAACGATATCGATGGAGGTCTGCCTCTTGAATTTGGGTTTTGCTCCATTGTACGATTCCTTTAGTTCCCCGTTGTTTTTCTCTTGCTCGGCATCACTTTTTATTTTGGCCTTTGGTTTTCGGAAATAGCTCAAAGTGGAAGACCTGTTGCGCGGTTTTTCCGGGACCTTCTGCGGCAGGTCCGGCGGTGCGCGGAACTTCGAGCTGATGGAGGAGAAACGGTTCTTCGCAATCCCGATGACGTCATTTGGCAGCTGCAGCAGAGCGTTGTCAACCTTCCGCCCGCAGCTGCTCTCTACTCGGGTGGATTTGGACATAGCGAAGGATTAACATTTTACAAAATAGGCATCAGTACCATGACCCTTACAGACATCGTCTTAAAAGCAATGTCGCACTCAATATTTGAAAAATATTTTCACGGCATATTCAATCGAATTATTATTTGAATAGTCACATTTTTGGTTCAGGTTTTCAAACGGTAGCTCTTGAAATTTTTGTCAAGGCATGAGTTGATTTTTTTTAAATATAATTTCTCCACTTCACAGTCAGCACATTACTCTCAACGCGCCTCATACGCAGCACTTCCACGTGTTTTATTTGGTGTAACTGTTATCTCCGCGTATCCTAAACGTCCCGAATATTTTGAAGTATTGTAAAACCCGTCCCGTCCCGCGGAGACGCGCGGCGCGGCTAGTGCGAAGAGAGAGACTCCGGTCGCGTCAAGTTCGCGTTGCTGATGCAAAACACATTTGGAGTCGACTGAAATAAGTCAACAGTTTTTGGTGTATTTAGTACCCCCTCTCCCCATGAAAACTCCGGAGATTCGGCGCGGAGTTGGGAAGCTGCGTCGGACGGCCGCTAGGGAGGGGGCTTCCGAGTTTACACACTCCATCGAGTTTACATCGAATTAAAATGTAATAAATACTCACAAGTACTGGGAATAAATAAAGATTATATTAAACCAATACAATTGGAATAAATATAATTACACTTGGTATTAAAACACTTTATTTCAATTAACACAAACATGTTTCGGGTATAATTATAACTTTTATCAATGTACACAATTATATTATACATAAAGGATAAAGGTTATATTATAAACAGAACATGTCTGTATTAAATGAAATATGTAATATCAAGTGTAATTATATTTATTCATATATGAATCCACAACACAAAGTTAAGTTTAAAGCTAGCCTTTTCGTATGGCAACCGCAGCGGTGACAAACGGAACGAATGGATAAGAGAAGAATTAATAAAAAGTTGTATACAAGCATTGTGAATGGAAATAGAAGTTGAGGATGTCCAAGAAAACCACGTGATCTGATTAATAAATAACTTGAAGGCAGCTACATTCAAAATCTGAAAATTTAAAGATCGTGCGTGTTAGGATGTATAAATTTAGAGGAAGCTCTAAAGGAATGTCTGAATAAAGTAGTTTTGCGGTCCATCCTCTCTGCCTTCCCCTCCGGGGGAAAGGCGTGATGGTGAATTAGTTAGTTACAAAGTATTTCATTAATTATTGTTATTATTATTATGATCTTATCATCATCATAATCATCGGTTATTCCTCGTGTCCAAGGAAGACTGTCGTTCACGGTTGTGGATCCGCACGTAATTGTCCTTATATAATTAAAATACATATTTTTTTAATTGAAATTTCTTGGTGGAAGTTCATTTTAAATAATGAAAAAAAAAATTATACAAAATGTCTTTATTATTATATTATATATTAGGTCCTTACATATGAAATTGGCGTTTTGTATGGGAGGAACATAAAGTTGATTTTTTTTAAATATAATATATTTATTTAATCAAAGTATGTACCATTGCTATCTATGCACTTTTGCCATCTCATAGGTAGTTCATCGATCCCTTTACTAAAAAAAACATTCGGACGGGAATCAATAAAATCTTTGAAGTCGGTTTGGACTGCCCCATCGGAGTTGAATTTTTTCCCTTGCAAGAAGTTATCCAAATTTCGAAAAAATAGTAATCTGTTGGGGCAAGGTCCGGAGAGTACGGTGGATGTCTTAGACATTCCAATTGAAGCTCTTCTAATTTGGTAGCCGTCTGTTGTGCAGTGTGTGGTCTAGCGTTATCATGAAGCAGCAGTGGCCTAGAGCGATTAACCAGCCTCGGTTGTTTAGCAGCTAGCTTTTCCATCATGGTTTGCAGTTGCTGACAATAGACATCTGCCGTAATCGTCTGGCCAGATTTAAGAAAGCTGTAGTGAACGACACCAGCACTAGTCCACCAAACGCTCACAAGTAACTTTTTTGGAGTCAATTTTCGCTTGGGGCATGGTTTGGCTGGTTCGGCAGGGTTCAGCCATTGCGATGAGCGCTTCCGATTATCATACAGGATCCACTTTTCATCACAGGTAATGATTCGATTCAAAATCCCTTCATTATTGTGCCGGTTGAGTAATGCAACGCAGCAGTCAACGCGCGTTTGTTGATTTGCTTCACTCAATTCGTGAGGTACCCACCTTTCAAGCTTTTTCACCTTCCCAATTTGCTTCAAGTGGATTAAAACAGTTTTATCACTAACACCGCAGCCTGCAGCTAACTCGGACGTGGTTTGCGATGGATCCGCTTCCACAATAGCCTTTAATTCTTCATTATCAACTTTGGTCTCCGGCCGTCCACGGGGCTTGTTCTGCAGGTCGAAATTTCCAGAACGAAAACGTTGGAACCAAAAACGCACTGTGTTTTCTTTTGCGGCACCGTCGCCATACACATCATTAATCCTTCGAGCCGTTTCTGCAGCACTGGTGCCACGGTGGAACTCGTACTCGTAAATAACGCGATATTTCAAGTTTTCCATTTTGTAAACTGAGTGACGCAAAGAAAAAAAACAATTGAGGAAAAAACAAATGAATTATAATTTACGAAACACAAATACAAATACCTAATATTAGGTCCTTACATATGAAATTGGCGTTTTGCCGTACTGGCAACTTTGATCTCAAATATCTTCTCTATGGTTAGGAATTCCAAATTCAAATTTATACAGCTATTTACTCAAGTATTTGTGTTTTGAAAATTATAATTCATTTGTTTTTTCCTCAATGGTTTTTTTTCTTTGCGTCACTCAGTTTACAAAATGGAAAACTTGAAATATCGCGTTATTTACGAGTACGAGTTCCACCGTGGCACCAGTGCTGCAGAAACGGCTCGAAGGATTAATGATGTGTATGGCGACGGTGCCGCAAAAGAAAACACAGTGCGTTTTTGGTTCCAACGTTTTCGTTCTGGAAATTTCGACCTGCAGAACAAGCCCCGTGGACGGCCGGAGACCAAAGTTGATAATGAAGAATTGAAGGCTATTGTGGAAGCGGATCCATCGCAAACCACGTCCGAGTTAGCTGCAGGCTGCGGTGTTAGTGATAAAACTGTTTTAATCCACTTGAAGCAAATTGGGAAGGTGAAAAAGCTTGAAAGGTGGGTACCTCACGAATTGAGTGAAGCAAATCAACAAACGCGCGTTGACTGCTGCGTTGCATTACTCAACCGGCACAATAATGAAGGGATTTTGAATCGAATCATTACCTGTGATGAAAAGTGGATCCTGTATGATAATCGGAAGCGCTCATCGCAATGGCTGAACCCTGCCAAACCAGCCAAACCATGCCCCAAGCGAAAATTGACTCCAAAAAAGTTACTTGTGAGCGTTTGGTGGACTAGTGCTGGTGTCGTTCACTACAGCTGTCTTAAATCTGGCCAGACGATTACGGCAGATGTCTATTGTCAGCAACTGCAAACCATGGTGGAAAAGCTAGCTGCTAAACAACCGAGGCTGGTTAATCGCTCTAGGCCACTGCTGCTTCATGATAACGCTAGACCACACACTGCACAACAGACGGCTACCAAATTAGTAGAGCTTCAATTGGAATGTCTAAGACATCCACCGTACTCTCCGGACCTTGTCCCAACAGATTACTATTTTTTTCGAAATTTGGATAACTTCTTGCAAGGGAAAAAATTCAACTCCGATGGGGCAGTCCAAACTGACTTCAAAGATTTTATTGATTCCCGCCCGAATGTTTTTTTTAGTAAAGGGATCGATGAACTACCTATGAGATGGCAAAAGTGCATAGATAGTAATGGTACATACTTTGATTAAATAAATATATTATATTAAAAAAAAATCAACTTTATGTTCCTCCCATACAAAACGCCAATTTCATATGTAAGGACCTAATATTATATATAGTGGGCTTCCACTTGTGTTTTACGTCGACCGGTTTCGGCAGCTTATATTACTTACATAATATTTGTTTGTGAATATGTATTCAATACTCGTAATGTGTATTCAAAATTCTAATATTTTTATATCCCATTTCTAGTTTCGAGTTTTATGCTGTTTTTCACAGAGTTGGTACAGAGTGTTCCTTATCTTCTTATTAATTAGAAGCTCTATTGTATCACGCATTTTAGAATATCGATATGTTGATTTTTAACACATTTATTTACCCTGAAAGAATTTCATTTTATTTGTAGTCTTCATATGGGTGAATGGGAAATACAGGAAAACGTTTATTGAGATTCAAATGATATGCGATAATCAAATGAATTGAGTAGAACTATCCTTCTTCTTTTGTCTTGTCACACCTCCGTGGTGCATAGAGCCTCAAGGAACCTTTTCCATCCGACTCTATCGCATGCCTGATGCCTGACATCATCCTAAGTGAGGCCTGCTGCTCTTATCTCCTCCTGTAGGGCTCTTCTCCGGGTGGCTCTAGGTCTGCCTCGCTTCCTCTTTCCCCCCATAGGGGACCAGTCTAGTGCGCCCTGAGCGATGCAAGCTGGGTTCCGTCTCAGAGTGTGACCGATCCACTGCCATTTGCGTCTAGCGACGAACTTGACCGAATAGATCTTGAATATTGAGCAAAAGCACCTATTTATAAACACTTGGAGTTTTCCAATAACGTCCGCGGTACATTTCCAAGTCTCAGATCCGTACAGCAGTACGTTTTTAATATTTCGAGCTTGAGCTTTCTGTGGGGTCATTTGTGGACACTCGTAGGTCTACTGTTTTAGACATGTTAATTTTGAGACCTACTTTGAGTCTACACAGCTTCTGCTCTGCATCCTCCCGGTTACTCGAAAGCAAACAGAGGTCATCATCATAATCCAGATCCTCCAACTGGGTATCATGTATCCACAGAATACCACAAGAACTGTCGAAAGAACGGCGCAACACATCCTCCAGCACCACTATGAAGAGTAGGGGTAATAGTAGACATCCTTGTCGCACTCCCGCACTCGGTTTGATGGTCTCAGAAAGTTTGCCCTGGTCAAAACAACCGTCATACATTGTCCTGATGACATTCACAATCTTCTGTGTGACTCCTTTGCGAATGAGAATTGACCAGATTGAAGTCCACGATTAGTACTATTACATCCACGAGTAGAACTATTACATCAATTATTATGTTAACACCTGAATGATCACTAAAAACTCTTATTTCTTATTATGAACAATCACCAATTGTAGACCTGGACCATCCACTTACTACATAGTGTGTCTGCAGGATATTAAATTAATTAAATATGTTTTTAAAAGTAAAATCGTTTTCTGCAATCTCACGATAATAATTTTCGCAATTTACAGATAAATTGACAATGGTTTTAATGTGCAAGATATTTTGATATGCACTCAATTTATATATATTTTTTAAGAGATTCCCAAATTTGAAATACTTTCATCTATCTTAAAAAAATAAGATTTATTTATGTTAAAAAAGAATTCAAACACCGTAATAGAAACGCATTTACAAAAATGTAATAATAATTTCCAAATGAAGTGTACAAATAAATACAATGTAATCTTCTAATACACAATTATGATGGTTTTTTAACACATGCAATTGATAGATGCATACTTACCCCGGATCTCAGTGTGCGCACATTGATTTAGTTATCCTTTCTGATTGAAATAAAAATCATTGAACAATGGAGGAAAATTATAACGGAAAATTTTAAAGAAATTAAAATTGGAGAAAATAAATATTTAATAGCGTAAGGTTATCACAAATCTGGGAAATTGACCCAGAATTGGGAAAATGAGCTTTTCGGTCGAGTAGTCTCCGCGAATGTAATTGATGGCTGCGAGGAAAAAGAAAGCCATCAGCAGTGAGAAGGCGATGATGGTCCTCCTCTTCCTGCGCAAGATTGGGCTCCTCAAGGCTGCGCGTTCTATCTCGTTAAGAAAGTGACGGATCAAAATCTGCATGCCTAGAATGTAGGCGACAAATTCCCAGCCTTGCTGCATTATGTGAATGTACACTCTAAGAGGCATTAACATAAATCTTGCTACATCTGCCATCGTCACTGCGTGCTGCACCAACTGTTGCGCAAAATTCGTATCTGGACAGCGAGCTCCGAAGCGAACGTCCAGTTTCCGTGCAAACTCTCGTTGATTAGGTTGAACATAACAGGGAGGAGCCTCCCCCTTTCCACCCCCACCCTTCCTGCAGCTGATGCAATACGATGCGAAATACTGCGATTTGCAACAGTCTCTTTCACTCGCACCAGTTTCGAATTTTAGAATCAACAGTTATGCAGGGTGTTTCGAAAACGGTAGTGTGAAACCTATAAGTCAGCAAGTACGTTGCCATATATTGAACCAAAATAAATCTAGTTTTACAAAACAAAACAAAAAATTAACTAAACACTGCACTAGTTTTAATTTATATGCCTTTTAGAACCAAATCATGAAGGGTGTCCCTAAAGTTGCCGTAGAAAATGTAAGTAGGTACTTGTTTTTGAATTAATAATTAATTCAAATATTACCCATAAAATTAATTCGTAATGATAATAAAGTTATTGTGTGCATTTCATATAGACGCTACATTCTTTTTGTTTAATTGAAACCAGACACTCATTAAATATTTTTTTATAGATTATTTTTATTAATGATTCAGATATTAACAGCGATTTATCGAAAATGTCTGGAATATAATGATACAATATTCTATAGAATATTTTTCCATAAATCATTTTTAGCATATTTAAAACAAAAAAATAATAGTCTATTGTTTTGGCCGAAACAATATAATAATTCAACATTATTGACTGTATATATTTAAAACGCTGTTATGGTATCAGATTTTTTTTAATTTTTCGTGATAGCCGTTTCTTTAAACTCTCCGCATAGACGAAAAAAATTGTAACGCCTGATGATGCCAACATCGGTTGGCGAAACAGCTTCGCGAAAAAAATATGTTTTCCCATTACAGCGTTTTAAATTTTAACAGTTTAAAATACAATACAAATTTTTAATTATTTTTTTTATATTAATTTGTTCGTTTATTTACAATTTTTTTTTCGAGTAAACGAAGGCTGTATACCTTAAGTGATGTGTGTTGGCGAACGGGAAGTCGAAAGACAGAGACAACTATATTAGTCTCTCTCTCCGCTGGTAGGGCCGCCCCACGGTGGGCGGACTGCTGATGGCGCAGCTGCAGTAAACTAAGCATGTGTTGGTAACTTATAAACAAAAGTGCACTCGTGTTGTGCTGGTATTGGTAAGGGATATTGATTTTATCTATTTTAATACGCGCTTCTAATATGAAATATAATATCCACGGATATCATATATTCCCATACAGGAACTACGTTATTTTTCATAACTAGGCAACCAGAAGGTTACACGCGGTTTCAGAATCAACAGGTCTATTGTTCGATCAACAACACTGAAACTCATATTTTTTTATTTATAAATCCCGTTTTCTAAAAATATTTATTTATAATGGTAATTGAATGTACTCAAAACATTAATGTCTTTAATGGAATATATTTGGAATTATTTTTTTTTTTAAAACACTAAAAAAATATTCCAATACATATTGAGTCGACTTTTTAAAATGAATTAAAACATTGTTTTTTACACTTTTCAGTTTATTTTTATTGACTTTATTATATCACCATCATTGAGAAAACGAAACAATGTGAGTTTATATCGTTCTTCCGATATTTAAGGTGTAAAACCTTGTATTAAATTAACAAAGAACTCCACAGGGTTAACGTCTAAAGTTTATCAAAAACTAATGTACCTACATTATTTTTTAACGCAACTGTTCTTTTAGTTTCGACCGGTTTGACAATTGGTCAGGTCTGTCAGTTGGTCAGTCGGTTTGATCAAGAGAGGACAACGAGTTCCCGAAATCGGTAAATACTAAAATAACTATTGGAACAAAACCAAATATATATTTCAAATAATAGTTAATTTTTTTGTTAAATTATTGGTAATTACCCAGTTAAAAAATATTTTTAACAAAGTCGCTTAATATATATTATTAAAATATATTCACATTTTTATTGCAGGTTAATTAAAATTTTCATTAAATATTGTTATTATTGTATGGCATATGCAGCGTTTTGCTCAAGACTATTATAGGTCACGTGTTAATCTAAAACCTGTGGCATGCACAAGTCAGTACACCTTTTTTTAATTGTTTCTTGAACAATGATGTAAAACTCCATATTAAATAATTAATTTAAATGAAAACGTCAGTCGTCTAGAAGTTTTTTAATGTTTTATATGTAATGACATGTTTCGTCCTTCCGAGGCATTATCAAATGTCATTTGATAATGCTTTAGAAGGGCGAAACATGTCATTCCATATAAAACTTTATAAAACTCCTAGAAGACAGACGTTTTCATTTATATTAATTAGGTAAAATTCCTATATAGAACTTTTTTTCAAATAGGTATATTTTCTAATATATCATATAAAATTAAACTTTAAAAAAATTACTATAAAGGAAAATATATTGTTTGTGATTAATAACACATATTTCACATTTGAATTAATAACAAATGGAAATTTCTGTTTGATTATAATAAAAAGATTGTGATGAATAGTTATAATGACAAATGAAAAATATTGTATTTTCGGAAAACAGACTTTCTTTACACTGTAGAAGGAAGAATGTGTTTCGGAAAACAGACTTTCTTTTTTGTGTAAAAACAATTATTCAGTTTCAGCATTTTGACTTATTGAAATAGGTCAACATACTTGTAAATTGAGCAATTTTTGTATGGCAACAAAATGAATGGTGCAGTCAAAACCATCATAATAATGCCCATTTCCCGTGGGTACGAGAATAAGGAACACAAAAATATATAGGTTTGTCTTCTGTGCCACCCGAAGTGGCTCAATAGTCCTATTCTAGAATGACAGACTTTGTCACCCTCCGGACAGGGATATTCTGCCCCTACGGCTGGACCCCGTCCTCTTCGTTTCTCCGGCCCCTGGCACATAGCGACTACTCTTCTCCACTCCGCCCTATCGGTTGCTAAGTGCTCAATACCAGTCCTTTTGTCTGTCTACATTCTTTACTGCAGTACGCAGGTTGTCCTTATATCTCGTGTGCTGTTCTCCATGCTTCCTTTTCCAATCTAATAGTTCACTATTTAATATGATTTTATAATACATATATTTCTTCTTCATATAAAGCACTAACTTTGTGGATAGACATTTGAAATAATTATATAAATAAAACAACTTTGTATTTAACCACGGAAGGGTTATTATATTGATGCCAACTAGTTTCGCTTGGACCCAAGCTTCATCAGGGCAGTATAATAACTAGTTATTACATATATTTCTATTTGACGTGATGGCTTTGTATGTTAACAAAACCATCACTTCAAATATAAATATATCGACTGAAGAAAATATGGCAGTGCACAATGAGGTTCTAAAGCCCACCCTTATATATGGAAGTGAAGCTTAGAGTTGCCAGAAAAAGAATGATATACGGATAAATGACGTAGAAATGAGATCACTTAAAAAAATGTGCGAAACAGTGTATGATAGAATACTTAATAAAGTAATTAGGAAAGATTGTAAGTCGGATGAATGCGTTTGAACTAAGATGGTTTTGACATATGGAACGAATGGATGAGGGAAAAATAGTTAGAAAGATATATACGAGTTGTATGAATGAAAAAAAAAAGTCGAAGAAGGCCAAGGAAGACATGGTGTGACAAAATTAATCGAATACTGAAAGTCGGCCATTTTCGAAGTAGAAACAATCGACGAGCGTGTATGTGAATGTATAAGAGGCGCGAGAGTTATGTCAGTATAGAACAGTTTGGCGATCCATCCTCTCAATCTACCCCTTTGGGGAAACGGCGTGATGGTTAGTTAGTTAGATAGTTAGAGCAATTTTTATTTTATTATAATATACCAAATATAATTCTTTTTCGTACACAATTATCAATTTATTGACTACATTAATTTATAGCTTCTATATTCGCAAAAGTAAAATCTCCAGCTTCCGTTTGGCTACACGTTACATGACTGAGAAAATTTATTTAACATAAAACAAAATATACCATTATTAGCACAGAAGATAATAAGCCGAATGACCGTCAGACACCATTAGCAGGTAACATCACATTCTGCAATTATAGCATCAAATTACTTGAATGAAAGGGATATTTAATCATAAATAACTATTAGTCCTTTACGCCCCCCATTAGTAAGACGTAAATTATATTAGATATATCAACATCAAAGGTTAAATTAAAGAAGAAGGAATTAAATTATTTAACAAATATTTATTAATAACTTTTGAAATTCAGTAAATGAATTTTTTTCCTAACATATTTTATCAGACGTAATCTTTTAAATAGTTAATACGAATGGAAACGTCTGTTTTTTAGAAGTTTTATTATATTTTATGGGAATTATACGTGTCACCTTTCTAAGGCATTATCAAATATATGGTACATATAAGCATAATCATGTGATATACATTGGGAATTAAAAAGACTTCGTTTAATCCACTATTTTATATAATTTTATAAAATATTGAAAAACACGACAGGTTTCGGAGGATACCTCCATTTTCAGGTGTAAAAATATAACAAAAACTAAACAAAGAAAGACTAATAAAAAACGGATTTAAAATTCAAATTTAAAAATTAACCTGGGCTAAGTACTAACAATTATTTTTAAACAGTAAGAAATAATAAATAGGTACATGATGATAATATAATTTAGAAAAAAATACTGACACTGTGAACATTCGATAATGCCTTAGCAAGGCGAAACATTTGACTTCCATAAAATATAATAAAACTTCTAGAAAACAGACGAATTCATTAGTATTAATTATTATATACAGAGCTTACATCATTGTTCAATCATCAATCTATTTATTTATTATATATAATAAAAGTTTTAACCAAAAACTACTAAGTCAGTTCTTTAAGCATCACTTAGGTATGTATGAAAGTGAAGCATAAAATGCCCACATGATGACGAATGGGTAAAAAAAAAACTCTTAATATACTGTATAATGCGAACATAATCATGTGTTTGAAATTTTAATATACTTTATTTATTGATCATTTACCAAGTACGTGATTTTAATACCTCCCAATTGGGGTAACCCGTTCTAGGGAGGCATTCCTAGCACTCTATATAATTTCAATATATAATATTGTTTACAAATTTAGGGAACAATTAAGGAGAGCAACACATATCCTAAAGTGTATAACTTATAATTTATTGACTTATATAATATATAATACTATTTAAACACTATATTGTCTTATATAACATTATTTAAACTATTTACTTATTTTTGAAAATTATACTACATTCAAGCCGCCCTTTTTTAATGTCTCCGTAGTTACATATTTTTTGTAACTGTGCATTGTCATTTTTTGTGTACATATACACGTTGGTGTTTTGAAATACCTTGCAATTCTTCAATAAGATCAATACACATTCGTAGAACACGGAGCGGAACGCCTGGCCATGGATCTAAACAATCCCCAATCGGAAGGGTGAGCAAAATATCAATATTTAGTTATGGCCTATTCATTCCCTGGATATGAATCCCATAGAAAACATCTGGCTTGACTAACTACTAAATATGAAAAAAAAATAATAATAAACCTAGTAACAAATTTATCAGAATAATCAGGGAAACTTCGATAAGAGACAAACGACGATTGGGTGGGTACAATGCTAATATTAAATTAAATCTTTTTCTTGCGTGTATAGCCCGATGTGGGATTTGAACTCCTCCACAACAGTACTTCATTAGGTCCTGTCCTTGGCCATCCGTCTCCATTTTCCAGATCTTTCCAGTTTCTCCCAGTCCTCTTCAACGCAGTTTTTCGTATTCCGCCTCTTGTTTCACTTTATTATTGTTGCATCTCCGTATTTCTTCTGTTACTGATGTTTCTCTGGTTCTTCTGTTCTATTTCATTTCTTTTCCCTTCGTTGGTCAATAATATTATTATGATGTGTTCAACACGATCGACCGTCCCGCCGGAGGTCACCGTCATCGTGCCGTCGCTAACCCCTTTTAGGGGGTGGTGGTTGCCTCGCGAGGGGTGGGGGTTGCCCACAGGGTTGAGCCTCGCCCTTCTCCATCGCGGTTTTATTTTTATTGTATTAGTTATTATATATATTTTTTGTCCCAATCCCATGTCCTTAATGTAATAAGGTGTGTCATTCACTCTTCCCATTCCACATTTGTCTCCTTTGTACCTCCTATGATTTCCCGCTGTAATGTAACCATGTTTGATTTCTTTTAATGGTTTTGTGACCTCTTTTCTTTTTTCTTCTTCTCTTATTTTTCCTTGTTGTAGACCTATGTGGTCTTTTCTCCAGAGTGTTGCTGCTCCTGTGAGGTAGATTCCCAGCTGTCCTTCCATCTTTTAGGAGGTCTTCCACGAGGACGAGTCTAATGAGGCTGATTATGCAATGCAATATAAGGGAGTCTGGTGGTGTCCATTCTTTGAACATAACCGTACTATTCCAATTTTTGCTGTCTGCTCCATCTTATAATATCCTCAACCTCACATATCTATCCTGGTGCCCTGTACTTTCTACATCAAGATTTAGTATTTATATTCAACAATGTTAATATTAAATAAAAAAATATAACTGAATAGTTTTTGTTAAAACTAACTAACCATCACGCCGTCTCCCCGAAAGGGTAGGCAGAAATAATGGACTGTCACACTTTAACCGATGCGGCACTCCATCCCATATGGAGTTTATCCCATAAATAAAAAATTACCATACTATTGACATTATAGTTAATACATGTTCGGAATTATACAAATAACGCATTTTTATTAATTATACAACTACTAAACTGACTACCTTTAAAGGTGAATATAGAAAATGGATCGCCACCATTATCTATCTTGAAACACTTGTCTAGCCACCCTTATATAATACAAAGCATATAATTTTTTTTTTCAAGCTACAATTAGGGGGAGTAAAAAGGGTAAGCAGTACATAAAATACAGTTATAGAGACATCAGTTTATGACGCACATTTTCCATTAGACTTTTCATGCATACAAATAATTCATTTTATGTAGTATTCAAGATAAAACGATGGTTTTTAAGAGTTTTTTTTATATTCAGACTGCTTAAATTTACATTTTAGGCGCGCTTAGTAAATTGTCAATTGAATGAGAGAACAACGAACCATTAACTCGTTTCGCAAGGAATAGGTAGAGAGAATGGACCGTCACACTACTCTATCCTGACATTATTCGCTAGGTTCTTTCATATTCATACAGCGTGTCATACACACACGTCGATTCTTCCGATTCTTAACATGACCGACCTTTTTTAATTTATTGTATTTGGTCATGTCACGTTCTCCAAACACCTCAATATTCTTCCTCACGTTTTCCTCGGTGTTCTTCTATTTCTGGTTCCATTTACATCGTAAACACATAATTTTTTACCATTCTTTCCATATGTCCAAACCATCTTAATGATCCCTTCATTATTTTGTTCATAACACCATCATTCGCACAGCATTCACTTCTTATATTTGCATTCGACACTCTATCATACACAGACATTCGTCTAAGAGATCTCATTCTACTGCATTTATTCTACTTTTATCCTTCTTTTGCCAGTTCCATGCTTCGCTTCCATTCATAAGGGTCGGTAGAAGAACACCATTGTAAGTGTATTATTATTTTATTTAATAATGTTTAAATATCATAGTGTTTCGGCCAAAATAATGGATTATTTATATTGTTTTATGTAACTTACCGAGCCTTTAAAGGTGTAATGAACCGACTTGAAGATTTTCGATTTTCCTTTTAATATATTTAAAATGTTTTTTAGAGACCTTTGGCCGGAGATTAATATGCGAAGAGACCAAATTACGATCAAAAGTTAATTTAAATTAACCTATCAGTATCAGAATGATTAAGATCATTCTGATACTGATAGGTGTGAATTGATGAAAGTAGGATATATATTTATCGAGTGTGGCTCGGTGATATGGAGTCCCCACGAGGCGAGATACTCGTTCATGTTAGAGAGGGTTCAGAAAAGATTTCTGAGATATCTCTACATGAGGGTGTTTGGTAGCTATCCCACTGCATTCCTCTTGGGCATGCTGGGGACCAATAGTTTACAGATAAGAAGGGATGGGTGCACACTTACCCATTTCTTCAGACTTATCAGGGGATTCTTTGAGAATTCCGCCATCTTGGAGGCTATCCATCTTTATGTTCCAGATGGTTATCTTCGACAGCGTCAGCACAGACTGTTTTATCTCGCAACATGCAGAACCAACCTGCCTCTGGTGATGCCGGTGGGGAGAGCAATCAAACTGCTGAACATGATCGCTTCGGAGATCGATGTCTTTCATATTCGTGAAAGTACATACAATACATTCAGAAGACAAATACTCTTGACTTTGGAGAGTATCTTGTATTCCTAATGTCGAACCATCTCTCATGCGTTCCTGGTATTATATATTTATTATGTTTTACCTGTTCTTAATAGATGCCTTAAACTATAAAAAATGTTTGTAATGTCTTTTGAGAAAATAAACTGATTTGAATTTGAAAAAAATAAAATAAAAATAAATTTGAAGATGTCACGAAAAACAAGAACATAACCTGGTCGGTTCCATACTACTAGGGAACTCTGTCACTTAATAGGTACCTGATTTCATAAACGTGGTTATTTTTAGCATAATTTTATTAGAGATTAAAAGACTTATATCGATAGAATGGTTGGAGCTAGAAACAAAATAAATTGTAGGTATACTCAAAGTCATTATCGCAAGTAGGAATATATCGATTGAAGCAATAATGACAGTGCAGAATGATATATGCGAAGGAAATAAAGTTTCCACCCTTATGTAAGAAAATTTAACTTGGAGTTGGAAGAAGAAGGGTGAAAGTAGGGTGTTGCATTATTTAAAACATTTGTGTACCATACTTGGTTTTTACAAAGTTCGGTTTGAGTTAGTAACCCTAACAAAGCTTCGCAGAGGCGAAACCGGTTATTTCGATAAAACAAAATAAAATTGTGTAAATACAAATAACACAAGGTTTCTAAATGAATTTTTGGAAATATTTCATTTTCATAAGTTGAATATGTTAACCTTTACGTGTCCCTTTAGTTATCATTATTTTGTACATGAGGTGCGGCCCTTTGTAAGGAAGTGAAACTTGGAGTTGGCAGAAGAAGGATGAAAGTAGGATAAATGCTATAGAAATAAAGTCACCACGAAAAATGTGCGGAAAAACAATGTATGATAGAATATTTAATGATGAAGTAATAAAGACATGTAAAGCAGATGAATGAGTGATAAATATAATTGAGAAAGGATAACTTAGATGATTTGGACATATGGAACGAATGGATGAGGAATAAATGGTTAAAAATATATTTACAAGTAGTGTGAATGGAAAAAGAAGTCGAGGAAGGCCAAGGGAGATATGGCATGATCAAATTATTCAATTTTATTTTAAGATAGAAAAATATGGCGATCTATCCTCTCTGCCTACCCCTCTGGGGAAACGGAGTGATGGTTAGTTTGTTAGTTAACTAGGTTTATTACTGTTAAAATTAATAACTGTGTTATATTATCACAATTTATTTTTATTCACTGAAAATGTCGCGACAGCTGTTTCGCCAACCGATGTTGGCATCATCAGGTGTTACAAAAAACCCAGACAGTTTTTTGTAACACCTGATGATGTCAACATTGGTTGGCGAAACATCTGTGGCGACATTCTCAGTGAATAATAATAAATTGTGATATTATAAGTGTTATAAATTTAGCAGTAATAAATAATCTTGAAGTATTATATCATAGTCTTTCGGCCAAAACAATGGACTAGGTATTTAGCTAGTTTTAGTTACTAAAAGACTTCACTGTTCCGCTAGTTTCAATCCAAGGTATTGGTTATTGGTAACATTTTTTTGCTGGTTCTTGGGATGCCACTTAGGCCTTTAATGTGGTAGTTTACCGTTGATTTCAACATTTGTATACATCAGGTTATTTGGACGCAATTACTGTATACATATTTTTACTTATTAAGTCTAATGAATGCGATATGTAGCTAGTCTATCGCCATTTTACTGTCACATGAATTCTACACCAGACAGTGTGAACATCACATTGCCATCGGTGGGAATCGAACCTCGGAACTTCGGCGTGACAGTCATAGCTCTTGCCACTCTGCCACGAAGGTCGTCGACTCACAAATGCGAATCTTTTAGGATTATTGATTTTTTTTATTGTACTTTTTCATATTGCTGAAATATCAATAAATAATTAGTAAAAAAATTGATACTTAAAACTCCAAAAATTTGGGCGTCTAGAATAGAATTCCTCCTTAATTGATTTGATCGTGCCATGTTTTCCACGATCTTCCTCCATTTCTAGCTCCGTTCACGTCTTTTACATATACCTTCTTTACCATTGAGTCTTCACTTATTCTTTTCATGTGTCCAAACCATCTGAACGTCCCTTTCATTATTTATTTTGTTCATAACACTTTTATCTTCTTCTTTCTGTGTCCTGTCAGGTCTCCCTAACGTTGACTGTCACCCTTCATAGTGATGACCCGGGGAAAAATATCCAGATTGGTATCCCCTTGCCTTCTCTGAAGAATTTTCTGTCGGCGTTACCTTCCCTTAGCTGGGTGTATCCAGTTTTATGGCGCTGGAAGCTCGCCATTCGTCCTCTCTCTATCTGCTATGGCACTAAGTAATACGAGTATGTGCCACATTGACCTCTCGTGGACGCTAGAGAGTTGGACTTGATAGTAGTGTTGCTGTTGTAAATGCAACATGGCGTCTTACGACATTTTGTAGAGGCATATTTTCCAGCAAAACATACCCCATCGTAGCCCTATTACCCTTTTGAACCCTTTTATACGCACCGCATTTACTTCTTATATTTGCATTTGACACTCTATCATACACAGATTCGTCTTAAAGATCTCATTTCTACTGAATGTATTCTACTTTCATTATTCCTTACATAAGGGTCGGCACAAGAACACCATTGTGTAATGAAAATAGATTTGTTGATAGATTAAAATACTTCGATTTCCTTTTCAAATTTAATTAAATGCATTAATCATTCACAATGGTAAGTCGACGCAACGTTAAGTAGTTCTTATATAAATGTTCCGATGGAAATCGCGATTGAATTATTAATATTATTTCGGATTCGAAAGAACCGTTGCTTTTAAAAAAAATCTTCTACATTCAACTCGCGTTAAGTGATGGTATTGAGATATTTATTAATTATCTTGCGATGTGAAAAAATGGTTTACCTGTTTTCCATCTAAATTCATATTAATCTTGATAATTGACAATGATTTACTTCGATATATTTAGAGCGTTCAAGGTGAATCTATTTTACTCCAATACCTAGTTGACAATTTGATCACAAGACCCAAAGTCACCTTACAAGTTTAATGTTTGTTGTATGACGCGTGTAGTGTGAATTGTTTCACACTTTAAGACATTTTTATCGATCATTACACGTTAATAATATATAACTAATATTATAATAAGTAATCAACAGAAAAAAAATGCGTTTGTTCCAATGACAATTTGAATAAATTCTTCAATAATATCTATATATATAAAAGGCAATTTTGGATGTGTGTGTGGACTATTTCTGAGGTTATTCCTGAGCTGATCATTTTCCAATTTATACACTTTACTAAATGGAATACCCCGGTGGTCATAGGCATTTTTTTGTTATTAATCGAGCTCTAATTAACTTCATAAATTAATAAATTTTCGTAGTGCGAGCGAGTATACACCTTCATGTTCGTATCACCTGAGTATCAATCTTTAGAGTCTATATTCGCTTGGCGTGATTATAGCAAATTAGTCGCTTATTTGACTCTTAGCGTGGTCAGATAGGAAATTAGTCGCTTTTTTGAACGGAATAATATACGCACGTAATATCTGTCAGGCCGTCTCGAATCTATGGAAATGATTTAATACGCCATCGTTCAAATTGATCGCAGTTCAAATTATTTGTAACTATTAATTTTTTAATTACGGAATTACTGCGTTCTTTAATAATACACGCACGTTTTGGCATGAACAGATAGCAAATAAGTCGCTATTTTGACTCTTTGTGTGGTCACATAGGAAATTAGTCGCTTTTTTGTCGCGTCATCTATGTAAACGATGTCTGTCATCTATGGAAATGAACGTGTGTTTTGTTTTAATAACTGAGTATTTAAATAGTTATTTTTGCCGTTGAAATGAATACAGTTTCTTCTGTATTTAAGTAATTATATTACACACTGGCTGACAAATTATATTTCGTTATTAATTGCTTTCGTTATTAAGTTCTCTGATCTGTCAAATCGTGCGTCGTAGAATACGTAAGTATAATATTTAGATTTCTATTTCATATATATCTTCAGGTTATTCTATTTCGCCGTTGAAATTAATACAGATTATGTTTCCGCATTACATATTTCAAAGTTGTAGTTCTAAATTATATCGAATAGAGAGGAAATTATACATCGTTTTACTTAGTGTTATTTTAGGTTATGACGACCCGGCCATTCTGGCAGGGCGAAGATGGATATCATTTAACATCTAATTAATTAATCCAGCAAACGGTAAATAATAATTGTATTGTTTTAATGAAAATTATATTAATTCTTTAATGAACATGTTTGAACCTTTTTAAATTCTAATAGTTACTTATTTATTTAGACGTCCTCAACTTCGATGGAGGGACGACATTGGATGCGTGTTGCCCAGGATCGACAGACATTTAAGCAGATGGAGGAGGCCTACGCCCAGGAGTGAACGGATATGAATTGTATATGTATGAATGTTTTATGCAAATGTGATATAGTGTATTTATTTGTTTTTTTTAATTTCACTTAAAATATTAAGGAAAAAAATTAAGACTGGACGTTACAAAAATGGTTTAAACATAAAGTTGAAAAATATAAATATTAACTTTTTTTTGGGTGGCATCTTTAGAATAACGTTTGAACTACACTATATTAATTTAATATTTTTCCTTTTATTTCTAGGAAACATGAAACGGTGAAATCTGCAAGGTGAAAGATGTCATGAGATGAGGCAGACAACCCAGAAGATAATGGAATGCGCATGGGCAGAGGATGGATCCCACACCTCAATATATGCGTATCACAAGATATGTTGTTATATTTATGAACTAATTACATCATCGGAAGAGTGGCAGCGCTAAAATGGCATGCCGCTCGCAGCCCTGATGATAGATGAACTGCAACCCGAAACCCAGGACGTCCTCAACTTCGATGGAGGGACGACATTGGATGCGTGTTGCCCAGGATCGACAGACATTGAAGCAGATTGAGGAGGCCTACGCCCAGGAGTGAACGGATATGAATTGTATATGTATGAATGTTTTATGCAAATGTGATATAGTATATTTATTTGTTTTTTTAATTTCACTTAAAATATTAAGGAAAAAAATTAAGACTGGACGTTTAATGGTTTAAACATAAAGCTGAAAAAGATAAATATTAACTTTTTTTTGGGTGGCATCTTTAGGGTAACGTTTGAACTACACTATATTATTAAATCATAACGCGCTTTTGCACAGCTATGTTTAAGACCAATTGGCATCAAAAACTCATTTCAGACTTTTTGTAAACTTGCCACCTTGGTAATGTCCAGCCTTCAATTGTTCAATTCACATTAGTATTATTCAAGTTCACAGCAAGTTTGCTTTGATTAAAAAAATGTTTTAAAGATATGAACTGAATTAGGATACACACATTCTTGCACCTATACACATGTCATTTTATCCAATAAAATAATTGATATTGAACTTTGATTGTATTTCTTTAATATATATTGGGTGTATTTATATACTCCAATATAGCAATAGCGAAGCGTTGCGGGTCAGCTAGTATTTAATAAGGATTAAGAAGATAGAGGTTAACATCTGTGCTACAGCACGTAAGCACGTGTGCTACAGCACTACAGGATGTAAGTCTATAAAATGCTGCGTAACGCTCTCTCGCATAACACCAGCAAAACTACTAGCTAGTCCTACTCGCTAGTGTCCTCGTCACGAACCCCGGGCAATGTGGCTTCACTCTGGCTGAGGAGTCATAGCAGGTAACAAGAGGATGGAAGGCGAGTTTCTGGCGCCTCAAAACCAGATCACCGCAGCTAAGGGAAGGTAACCCCAACAAAAAATCCACCAGAGAAGGCAACGGGAAACCACTCTCGTTATATATTTTCCCAGTAAATCACTATGGAGAGAAATCAATCTCCTGGTTGCGCAATGTGAGGCAATGGACGGGAATCGGAACTGTGGAGGAGCTATTCCGGACAGCGCAGGGAAGGGAAGAGTTTACCAGAGTTTATTAATGAACTGTGAAAGGCTCTGCAAATCATATAGTACTAGATTACGCCTGGAGATGTCTCTCCAATTTTTATGCCTTTTTAAATTGGACCAGTTATTTTACAAAACATTTTGAATGAATACAAATTCTTGTAGACAAATACTGGATTTTACCGACTGCGGATATATTATTTTTAAGTTTTTGCCGGTGTTGGATTGTTTTAAGTGCCTAATTACTGTTAATTTAAAAAAAACGGCGGATAAAGTGGAACAAACATTAAATAAACACAAATGTCCGGATCGTCCAGCTGAACAAGTGCACCATCTAAAAGGACATTAATTTTGAATTATTTTTGTTTGTTATTTTATTTTGTATCATTGTATTTTATATAATTTGTTTTAGATTTATTATGTAGACGTTGCACGATCGAAATGTGCGCGGGAGATGCCTATTGGTGGCGATGAGGTTCGCAACCCATCACACCGTGTCTCTCGCGATGACGAAAAGAGAAGGATGGAGTGGCGCGTCGATTAAAGCGTGGCAGTCCATTCTTTTTGCCTACCCTTTCGGGGAGACGGCGTGATGGTTAGTTAGTTAGTTAGTTAGTTCACTACCTCTTGATTCTCTATTATCTGTTGATGGTGCCGTTACCTGAAACCGGTCATGGCTATCTATGTAAAAAATATACAGTCATGATTTTTTATACATTGTGATCGGTTTATATCGATGTTCTAATGTGTGATTGTAAAAACACTTGCCGAACATGAAGAAAAATCGGTCAGAAATGTAATAAGAATAACAATTATAAATGTTTCGAAAATAATCGTCAACTTGTAATATAACATAACTTTTGATTTGTAAACTACCATATCGTATATTGCCATCTTCAGTAAAAAGTCTAAAGCAACGAAGAAAACGTTAACCATACAAGTCGCTATGAAAATCTGAAAAAGGTTCTTGATTTTTATTATTTTATACTTCCGTGTTAGTCTTTGCTTATTTTAAAAATTGTCCATAGATGGCACTATAAGAATAAGCCAAGAAATGCTTTTAGGAGTCAAAATGTAAAATATCTATGTAATATGAATATATGAAAATATGAATGCACAAATAAGCGAAATGAAAACTGTTTTATACGGTACTATAAATAAAACTTAATTAATGTTTGTTAGTTATTATTTTCCTTAGAAAATTTAGCCATCTGTTGACAAAATTTATAAAAACTCCGTTTTTTAAAGTAAAAAAATGTTTTCTTCATTTTGCGGTTCGGATCTTCGCTAAATTTTCTTAAGAAATTGAGAGGAGTGGCGCTATACGTAAATTCTTTAATATATTTGTGTCCGAGCATCATACGCCGAAATGAAACTTAATAAAATTATGTTGAATTAAATGAAATTTTAGAACTTTTAAGCGATTTATGTCTTACCTTCTTGTTGCTCTTGAAGACGTTGCACTTGAAAACATTATTAACGCCATCTCTCGCGATGTAAGAGAAAATCTTGAGGTCGCTGCTGTCGTGAGAAACGTAAAATATCCGGTAGATGGGGTGGTGCATGAGCTCCATAGAATCGGACTCGGCGTCCCACGATGTTTCCTTTTTCTGCTGGCAGAATTGGCGGCAAACGAGGAAACCATGAAACAAAACACAATTAAATTAGTTATTTTATTTACTGAAGGAAGACAACCCAATGTAAGCTATTCATTTGAATCTAAAATCATTTGCTCAATTTGCATTACCACTATATTTCTGATTTTATATTTCAATTTGATGCTGGTCAAAGCTATTAAAAGATGGCGGATTGTTGATTTAAAAAAGGAAACATAAGTTTATCGTCGTAAGGCTTTAGTTTATTTTGCGTTATCATCAACTTTATATTATTATTAAACTCTTTTTATTTCTAGAAATAGCATAATATTTTATTGTATTGTAAAAAGATTTAATTATTATCATTTTTAAAACACAAGATACTACGCTTACTGGAATATTAATTAAGGGTAATGGAGATTTTTCTCTGATTTTCATATTTGAAAAGATTTCAGAAAATAGTACACGGAGAGAAAAAATTGAATGCGTTCTTTTTACAAAAAGAAATGTCAATATTCCGAGCTGGCGGGAAAGGAAATAAAAAGGAATTATTGGAAATATCAGTAAAGTTCGCTCTGCAATTTAAAATATGAAATTTTCTATGTACTATTTATGAAATGAGTTATTTCGCATATTTTATTTGATGTATTAAATTTTTGAGAAACAAAACTGCATGGAAAAAAATTCAACTGAATTGACGTACAATTATTCTTAGAAGATCTTAATTCTTAAATAATAAGTTTTATCTTAAAATTAAAATAATAATAATAAAATATTTGTTTATAAGAAAGGAAAAAAAAATCCCTCTGTATTTGCCTTTAATTTATGTTGTAATGATTTTGAATGAAATCGTATTTTTTCTTGAAAGTTTATTATATTTTTAGGAAATGTCTTAGCAAAAAATATAATTTCTATAAAATATTATACAACTTCTAGAAAATCATACATTTTGTATATTGATGCATATTAAATCACCTAGAAATTTTCAAGATTTTAAAAATATTTAAAAATTTTGAAAACATAAAAAATATACATCGAAATTTTATTTTAAGCCCAATTTTCGATATGTTCCCATTATTTCCACATTTCAAATGATCATCAACAATGACCACTCAATTATTTAGATTAAATCACATCTTAATTAGGTGCAAGATATATGATTTTATTACTAATTTTGACATTTTTTTTTTTAAATAAGATAAGTGTTATTTGATATAAATGTTTCCATTCAAATTCTAAAATAAAAATCTCCTGTTGTATACCAAGAGTTTTTTTTTTTAATTTTAAGCACGAACATTTTCGGAAAATTTTCAAAGCTCGTCAACCTAAATGTAAAAAATTAAAATAATAATTGAACAGTTCTGTTCATGTGTAATATATTTGAAATTATATACAGGTTGCACAAATTTTACCAAGCGAACAAATTGTCTCTTATCATCAAAGAAACATGTTCAAAGCAATAAATAAAATATTATAAGATAAATACGTAACCTTTTTCTTCTTCTTGAGTGTGACCCGCACTCCGTCCACGGATATTTCCACAGAAACTTTCTTTTTCTTGATTCCTTTGGCTTTGAATTCATACTGGAAAAAAACATTAACACACATCAGTATATTGGCTTCGAGCTTTCAGGAGGTGATTGATTGGACGCCAATAATGGATTTGTTTAATTAATTGAATGGAAAATACTGAAACGACCATATTTGGAATTGGAACAACTAATGGCAATACAACAAAATTAATTTTATAATAAAAAAAACCTACACCTGCATTTTATCTATGTTGTCGATTTCATGCTTCAATTGAATAAGAAAATTGTTTACTTTATTGTTATTGTGTTAATTGTTATTGTAAAAACATTGCGAATACATTTGAAAATTTTGGATTTTTTTAACAAAATGTTTATTAACTGGATCAATTGTATCTCCATAGAGACGAATATGCAAATTGGAAACAGAATATGGTGGTCGACGTGTTTACAGGACTTATGACCTGTCATTGGTTGGGTTAAGCTCACGCTTTATTTAATACAAAATTCCCCATTCCAACCTTCTTACGCCCACCATGTCTGACAAAATTTTTTTGGAAGTTGTATTTATGCTACAAAGTAACACCACACTTAAATTTTTTTTAGTTCAATCTACACACTAGCGCCATCTATGAAGATTGGATTAAGCAATGCAAAAACAACGCAATGGGTAAAATCCAGTATTCGTCTACAAGCATTTGAATTCATTAAAAATGTTGTTTATTAACTGTTTGAATAAAAAAAACTTTGTTATGAATATCACAATTGATTATATTTATCGCATCAGATGTTTCGCTAACCGATGTAAGCATCGTCAGGTCTTACAATCAACTAAAAATACCTCAGAAAGACTTAGTTCATATACAAAATGGTTAGGAAATAAACTACACAAAATATTGTGAACAATTATAATAAAGATGGAAAAAACAGTAATTCGTAATAGCAAATTCAATATTGATGAGTCCCACAAAATTAGGAGAAATCAGGGAAGCTAGTACATTAACAGGAACGGGTTCGACACTTGAAAGACAATTATAATAAAGGTGAAAAAGACGTATTTATTTATTGATTACTAAATTCCAATAGAAATCGGATACAGAAAAATATATTCAGCCCCTTAAATTATTTTATAATTAATTTTATTTATACGAATGAAAATGTCAGAACGACATTTGATATTGTCTTAGTAAGATGAAACGTAATATTCTCTGTAAATATATTATAATAAAACTATTAGAAAACAAATGTTTTTATTCGTAATTTATACGAATGAAAACGTCTGTTTTCTTCATCACTGGTGGAGTTTGACGTCATTGATGAAACAACGAATAATATTTAATGTTAAAAGTATAATTTCTATTTCACTATTCAATCCGTTTATTTTCTTAATTTTTCAGTCTCCAAATAACAGTTTTAGAAATTTTTGTTTATTTTGTTATTTCATGGTCAACAAGTAATTATATTTATTTACAATTTTGACAAAAATTCTCACAAAAAAGGGTTCAAAGAAAACAAAACATTTTTAAATTAATTTCCAGCCAACCAAAGAAAATAATTTCCTATTTAAAAATCAAGGCAGGCCTTCTAATTAATTAAAAAAAACGTTATTAATTGAATTTGATCATATAATTTTAACTCTGGGCGTAAATTAGTTTCCGTTTGACGGCACCTGTTAAATAATTGCCCTAGAATGGATCCCTCTCTGAACCTTTCCCCGAAGTGATTTATTTATAAAATACACGTGTAACGGTGCTGTGTAATCACTACACAAAATACAAGTATATAGACAAATTGTTATTTTAAGTATCGACAATATCAGTAGCGCCATCTTTAAATAAATGTAATACTGTACTATGTAACAATAAAGTTTAGTTCGTGTCTATGACTCAAGCGTTTGATTTATTACAGGTTATGGAATATTAATACCGTATTACTTTAACAAACAATATGTTAGCTGAAGTCAAGAGTGATTTTTAACCCCATCGCTAATAAAAATATTTTAAAATTGCCAAACGCTCACAGTGTTCAAAAAACATCCAACGAGAGAACCGCTCATGACTAGCGTATAAGACCTAGGCAATATTCAAATATATCTCTCTCGTACTTGCGAAACGAAAGGAGTGCTCTTTACTCCCCAATGCATGATATTTCGCCACTTTGTCAAAATGTCATATTTTGATCAGATTCACCCAGTTAAGTTCCCAATTCATACGGGACATACGTTAACTGGGGAATGCAACATTCCAACACACGAAAGAGGAACCCCAGTGCACATTTTGTTATAAGAAGCAATGTGCACTAGCTATAGAGCATCAATAAATATTTAGTCATTTTTAATATTGTCTCAGTAAGTCTTATACACTAGTCATGGGCGGACATCTCGTTTCATAGTTTTTAAGATTAAAAATATTATCACTTATGGCATCTGCTGTCTTTTATTAAAACAATACACAGTTAATATTCCATTTTTGTCTAGAAATAGAGGGAGACCGAGAATAACGTGGTACGATCAAATAAATAAAATATAAAATTTCTTCTACGTGTATTCACCATCACTTTGTGTTGTGGATTCACATTTGATAAATTTTTGGAAACATTGTATTATCACAACACTTTTTTGCGCTTTTCACAAACATGTCTCAGAACACTAACTTCCCTTCTTCAGTGTAGAATTTCAACTCATGTGTTATATTTAATTTATAATACATACACTGAAGAAGAGGAGTTTGTGTCCCGAAACATGTTTGTAAAAAACACAAAAAAGTGTAATGATAATAAAATGTTTCTAAAAAATTATTCAAAAATAAATATAAAATGTCGGCCATGTGAGGAGAAATCGACGTGGGTTGATGACACGATGAATGAATGTTGATGATGCAAGATAAATTTGTCAGGGAAGAACATTGTGTCAGTCTGTTCTTACTGTCCACACATTCAGGAAGCGGGGTGATGGTTAGTTAGTTTTACACAGCATCGATAATGGAAGGTAAAACAAAAGTTTTAAAATGAAAGCTTACCCGGATTCTGCGCATGGCAGCCACAATCTCCACTCTGCTGGTAGGCCGTGGGACATCCAGCGTGCCGATGTACTGCAAAATAAATGAGCCAATTAGTTGATGCTGTGAATCATCAAGCGGAGACATCACATTTTAGTTTGCATTTGTTCGATATTCGGGGTGCTAGGACGGCAGAACGTGCAAGGGGTCCCAAGAAGACGTTTACCGCTCATTCCCAGCTCTCAATAAGAGCTAATGATCCCTTCGGAGGTAATTCAGGCGAATGTGAACCGATTTGGCAAATGCTCCTTACCGAGGGCGCGGGCGGATCGCGCCGTCATTCCGAATATACGACACCATTGACATTAAATTTCGACGGAGATTTTCACATCCAATTTTACGAACGCCACAAAAATAATAATCCTATAAATCAGCCGATAGAGACATCAGCGCTAAGGAGCGCCGGAATCCGAGGCGAAATAAATTTTGCCGCCATGTGTTGTATGTAATTTGGCAATTTTCGAATTTGGAAACTTCAAAAACGCAAATTGGCCACTACGCGTTTCGACAAATTTATCGAATATTTTCAAGACTTGGCGGGAATAGGAAAACTTTGGTAATATTGTAAGTGGGCCCTGCGGTTGCCGAAATTGAAAAGGGTTTCCGCGGAAGACTGATGGAACAAGTGACGGAAAAAAACATTTGTATCTTCATTCTACACTAACGACATTAATACCGAAAGCGTTTACAAAAAGTTACAAACTTGTCGTCAGAATTTATTACTTAATTTAAAAACGTAAAGAAGCTTTTATCAATTGCGTTCTCCGAAAATGTGTTGACATATTTATAGTGTCTTGAACAATGATGTAAAACTCCATATTAAAAAATTAATACGAATGAAAACGTCAGTTTTCTAGAAGTTTTACTAATTTTTATGTGAATGACTTGAACCTTCTAAGGCATTATCAAATCGTACCTTCGGTAAGACAAGGATACAATTGCACGTTTTGTAATTTTTCAAATTAGAGACATTTTAAGATTTTTGAAGAATAATGTCGTGTTATTCTGGCTAACTTGATCATACACAATCGCCCTCTGGCAAAATGAGACTGAACTTAATGAGCGACTTTATTCCTCAGGATAAAGGGATGTATTTAAAATACATTGGCATACTTAACTCATTTTGAGAATTTTTAACAATTATGCCCTTGTCTTACCTTGTCTTACGAAATTTCAGCTCGTTGTTGCTTATATACATAGTAAGTGGAGCAGAATATGGTAATTAACGAAAATTGATGTGACTTTATAATCATTTTTAAGAAATAATTATTTGGGTAGGTCCAGAAATATTGGAAAGTGTTTCTTGGAACTCTTTAAGAAATTTTATGACAATGATTACATAGTTAGGGGATACTAAATGATATTATGTAAATCAAAAATAAGTTATTTGAGATAGGGCGAAATAAAGTGTTTCTAAGATAAACATCTTCTTACAAATTGTTTACAAATGATTTTACGTATTTCAATGTGACTAATGATTCTAAGTATTATATATAAAATAAAATCGCCATCCTGCGTGCGTAGACATTCCCATAAAATATAATAAAACTTCTAGAAAACTGACGTTTTCATTCGTATTAATTGTGTTGCCATATATTCATGTTAATGAATAAATAAGAATTGATTGAATTCCAGAAACAGGACGTTTTTATTCGAATTAATTACAAAACAAGTCTTGAAGGATACTAAAAACACAGAGGATAGGAAATTTTCTTCAGTACGAAAAATCATTGCAATTTGGTTAATAAATAAATGAAAATCTTGAACAAAGATGAAGAAATCCTTATTAAATAATTAATACGATTGAAAACGTTAGTTTTCTATAAGATTAATATATTTTATGAGAGATATGTGCTTCGTCTAGTTAAGGTGTTATCAAATTTTATTTGATAATGCCTACCGAGTAGAACGTGTCATTTTCATAAAACAAAATAAAACAACTTAAAATTTATTTTATTTTATATTCGCCTCGCTAAGGCATTATCAAATAATAATAATAATAATAAAAAAATAAAAAATCTTTTTAAAATGTATATTTATAATAGTTAAAATCCACTGATGTTTGTGTCTTCGACGGGTTTCGGCAGCTCGCTGCCATCTTTTCTTTTCTTCCAAAACACAAACGTCAATGGATTATAACTCAGTAAATATTTTATGCAATTTTTTATTATTTTTAATATTTGCAATGAGCTTCTGCCATGAAATTTAAAATAACAATAATACTTTTATTATTATCAATTAACATTTGCGAAGCATGTTGCTCCCATAAAATATAATAAAACTTTTAGAAAACAGGCGTTTTTATTCCTATTAATTATATTTTATGTGAATGACATGTTTCCCTTTGCTAAGGAATTATCAAATGTCAATGTTATGCTTTATGAGAATAGTATCAAATTGTATATTAAATATTATACGAGTATATTCAATAAAATTGTCTTAGTTTTCGATGCTTCCAAATTTATTCATAAAATATTATACAAGCACGTATAAAAATAGCTCTCTTTGTATCTTCCACTCAAAAAGGATGAGGGTGGTTTAAGTACCTCTTAATGTGTGCAGTGTTCTCCGTAATCCTTTAGATATTTCCTTTGAAACTAAGAACGTAACCCACGTACATAAGCAAAATCTATATATACATATATAATGCGTAACTAACTAACTAACTAACCATCACGCCGTCTCCCCGAAGGGGTAGGCAGAAAGAATGGACTGCCACACTTTTCTTTCCTGACATATTTCTCTCGCTTCCTCAACATTCATACATCGCGTCATGCACGCGACTCCTCACATAGCCGACATTCAATATTTGATTTATTTGATCGTGCCACGTTTTCCTCGGTCTTCCTCTATTTCTGGTTCCATTTACATCATTAACATATAATTTTTTAACATTCTTTCTTCATTCATTCTTTCCATATGTCCAAACCATCTTAATGATCCTTTAATTATTTTGTTCATGACACCATCATTCGCACCGCATTCACTTCTTATATTTTTCATTCGGCACTCTATCATACACAGAGTATCCACACATTCTTCTAAGAGATCTCATTTCAACTGCATTTATTCTACTTTCATCCTTCTTTTGCCAGTTCCATGCTTCGCTTCCATACATAAGGGTCGGTAGAAGAACACCATTGTGCACTGCCATTCTAGCTTTTTTTGATAGGTTTTTAAACATACTACCTAAATCAGGAACTCAACTACTTGCTCCAAATTTTCACCATTCACGCTAATGTTGCAGACTGTCGTGGTTTCTTCCTTTTCAAAAATCATTACCTTGGACTTATTAACATTCATCATCAGATCACTTCGCATGCATACCTCATACATACAATTCACCAGGACTTGTAGTTCATGCTCGTTGTCTGCAAGAAGGACAGCGTCATCCGCATAAAAGAGACAGCTTACTGACACTCCGCTCATTTTGGCACCTACATCCAACCCTTTCAGCTCTTTCATACATTTGTCCATATACAGATTAAATAACCAAGGGGACATTACGCAACCCTGTTTGACACCTTTATTGATATCAAACCAGGCTGTAAGATCTCCATTTACTCTGACACTAGCAGTGCTTTCTGTGTATAGCGACTTAATTGCCGTGATCAGTTTTTTACTTATTCCATGCGTATAAAACGATAAATAGTAGAATAAGATGATGGAACATCACACTCCTAAAACAATCATTCAACCATACTTATATAATATTGTATATAATTTATTGTCAAGTAAATACTACCTCAAACCAAAGACAATCACACTGGCATGGCCGGGAATCGAACCCGGGACCTTCGGTATGGCAGTCAGAGCTCTTTCAACTGTGCCACGAAGGTCGTAATATAAAAATATTGTGCACACTTTCTATATTTTATATATCTTTACTAACTAATAATTTATTTATTTATTTAAAAATCTTGGTAGAAGTTCATTTTAAATAATGAAAACATTTTTTTTTGTGAAACAAAATACGAGTATCTTTATTATTATGTATTTAATGTGTTTCCACTTGTGTTTATGTTCGACCGGTTTCGGCAGCTTGGACCAGACGATGGCAGCAAGCTGCTGAAACCGGTCGAACATATACACAAGTGGAAGCACACCAAGTTCATAATAAAGAAATTTTGTTTCATTTTTTTCTTGTTTTCATTATTTAAATAACTAACTAACCATCACGCCGTCCCTCTGGAAGGATATGCAAAAATACTATGGTAATAGACCGCCGAATTGTTTTGTCTTGACATACTTTTCTCGTTTCTTTCTATATTCTAAATCGTGTCATACACCTTTGCGTCAATTGAATAATAACATCGTATGGATTACTTTCAATAGGTATCGCGTGTTAAATAGAATTTTCCTATAGCCCATCAGGGTCTGGTTAGGGTCCGGAAAGTTCCCGCCAAGTTAGGCCCCGTCCAGGCTGTTTTCCCGAGTCCACGAGTGACAAGCGGACAAAAGTATTTGCCAATCGATTGGGAGAATAAAAGTTGGCTCGGGACGGAATGATGGATTACCGAAGCTCTTGTAATGATTATAATGGTAATACAATTTAACTAAATTTCTCGCCTACGTCTGAGTCCGTCGGCTGGAAGTATTTGCTCCATTAAGCAAACTCATCGGGAACGTCTATTTCGCTCACTGATCAAACGTTTATTTTTTCCATCCGAACAATAAAGATAATGTGACGAGTTTGTTTACGTGTTCATTTCGTCGTGATTTTTGCAAAAAGGTTTGAATAAACATTTTAGTTATCGAATTCTTCACGAAATTGAAATTATGTATTCTGTAGGCGTAAATATTTTATTACAATTACAACAATATTATTCTTGTTTATTAAAATGAATTTTTATTTTATAAGGATTATCTCAATAGAGTATCTCAATAGAGACGAAGATGTAAATTGTTTTCTGAGAAAAATATGTAAAGATAGGCGTGGAATCCTACCATATATACAAGTTCCAAAAATTTGTCAGACGTGGTGGTCATAAGAAAAAAAGGCGGAATGGGGAATGTTGTTAAACATAAAGCGATCGCCCAACCCAACCAATGACAAGTCATAAGTCCTGTAAGCGCCTCGGCCACCACATTCTGTTCCCAGAAAACAATTTACATCTTCGTCTCTATTGAGATACTCTATTGAGATAATCCTTATAAAATAATAATAATTTAACCGCAATGGGTGAAATCCAGTATTTGTCTACAAGAATTTGTATACATTCAAAATGTTGTTTAAAATGAATTGATAGAAGTTTATTGTAAATAATGAAAAAAAAAATGTATTAACAAAAAATTCTGTACAATATGAATTTAATATCTTTTCAATTGATTTTATGGTTTTGAAAGCTTCGACTAGAAGATGGTAGTATGTGCCTAAACCGGTCAAAATCATAAAATCAAGTGAAATTTAACCTAATATATATTAAAAAGTATTTAATAACGTATATTTTTAAATAAAATAAAGTTTTTAATTTCGTTGGAATTAAAAAAAACATTTTTAAATAATCGATAATTATTCATCATCTATCAATTTTCTTACAAAAATTAATAAATGCCAAAACAGAATGAGGTTTCAATATTATCAAACGTTTATGGTAATTTTAAAACAATGTTATAAGGTGTGCCACAATTTACTTATTTATTAATCTGTAAATTGTCCTGACAGCTGTTTCGCCAACCATGTTGACATCATCGGGTGTTACAACTAACAGACTATTTAATATAACGTGTGAACTTGAGCATTATAAATTAAAACCCCTCTTTTTATTTTTAAATTAAATTATTTATCACGCCCCTCTTTTTATTTTTAAAATAAATTATTTACAAACACCAATATGAATACATTTAGGAAAAGAAACAAAAACTACACTGCCAAAAATATAATAAGTATTTAAGCACATATTTTTATATATTTAAAATAAATGGATTTAATTTATAAATACTTTTCTTCTAACACTCCTTTTGTAAATCATACCAAAAAAAAATTTTTTCTTTAGGATTAATGAATATTAATTTATATACTTAAATAACCTTATTCATTTAAAAAATTGTGGTGTTAGATGATTGTATTTATTTGGGTACCAGTCACATTAAATCAAATATTCAAAACCTGAGAAGTCGGATAAATCGTGTGTATGCATAATACTATGTATACATATATATTGAGGAATCGGGCGAAATTTGTCAGAAAAGAACAGCATTTCTGCCTACCCCATCGGAGAAACTAGGTGATGCTTTGTTGTTGTTGTGCTTAAAAATTTAAATAAATCATATTTTATTTTGACTACATAGTGCGTCTTTAAGTTTATCTTTAAACGCGCGTGTGCCGCGTGCAATAAAAGTAGCTCACTGTCCAACCATTTTTTGTGAAATTTACAAAAGATTTACTCGTAATTTTTTACATTTTATATAATTACCCATTAAAGTTAAGGAATAAAAATATATTTAATATTAAATTTAAACATTCACAACAGCAATGTGATTACAACCGTCCAGATCAGGAGGTAGCGAAAAAGTGTCAGTGGTGTAGATTGTCAGACCACTCTTAGGATATGCATTGTGTTTTATTAGGCGGAACGTAATAAAACACATTGCATATCCCAAGAGTGGTCCTTGTAATGCAGGTATAAACACTAACATCATGACAAAAATATTAATCGGATCCAAAAATAAAATTATGGATCGGTATATCAAAGACATTATTTACATAAGCTAATATTCATATTTTGAATACTATTAATCCGATAGCGAAATCACTGGTCCCGGACGGGACCGCTGGGCACTGAACAACGCAAATTCGCGGTCCCGTATGGGACCGATGGGCGGCAAAAGGTCGAGCAGTCTTTATTAACACTACCAAGCATTTTAACTATAAATATTCAAATCGTCCCAAGTAGTAGTGATAAAATTAAATTCCAGGAATTAATTATAGGGAATTTCAAAGTTTTCTATTGTTGTAATAATAAATGCGAAAGCTTTTTGTGTTCTTGTTAGCCTTTATTTTGCATAAATAACATTAAACGATGTCCACCGCGAAACTTAACGACCCTAAATTAAAAGGAGGGAATATTAAAATGATCTATTTTATGTAGCTGAAAAATGCCGCTAAAAAATGGTGCCAGCAAGTGTTGTGGGGGAGTTATTGACCTGGTTGGGGCTGGAATCAGCCGATAAGCGAAAATAACTTCAAATTTATGGTGAGGCTGATGGAGCAGGTAACTTGAAATAAATAATATCCGGGTAAATTATACTTCCTGGCCGCGCCAACAGCGCCCGTTTGCGTTCGCGGGGAAATGCCGCAGCTTTTTTATGGCGGAAAATGGCCAGACATTAACTTTGAACAAAAGGCGCTTGATTGAATTTTCGTAGACCTGCGATGGAGTTTTTCAGGAATTTCCATTGCTGTTGGTTTAGCTTCTCTGGAGGTATAACCTTACCGGTACGGTTAGCCCTACAAATAATTTATTACCTAATTTTTTTACTAATAACAAAGAGTATTTAAAAAAAATATTTTTATTTACTTATTTTATTTAAAAATTACAACTTTTTTACATCTATTATATGCCATTTTTAATTAAAAAACTAACTAACAATCCCGCCGTCTCCCCGAAGGGGTAGGCAGAAAGAATCGACTGCCACACTTTAACCGATGCGGCACTCCATCCATCTCTTTTCGCGCCCACGGGTGTGATGCGTTGCGAACCTCATCGCCACCAATGGGCATCTTCTGCACAAATTTCGATCGTCCAACGTCCACAAAATAAATTTAAAACAAGTTATATGAAATACAATGCTATAAAATAATATAACAAAATAAATATAACATAATATATAATGTTATTTTTATGGTGCATATCTGGACGATCCGGACTCTTGTGTTTATTTAATACAAGACATATGATATAATAGTAAATGTGTACTAAAAGAACAAAATATAAAAAACAAACAAAAAGGCATAAAATACACAAAGAAGAAATTTAACCAAAAAAAAACTTAAAATGTTACTGAATATACACTAAACATTGGTTGCGGAATTTGTGAACACTTTCAGAGTCCTTTTAGACTTGCGGCAAGTTATTAAATAAAAAGAATATTTTTGGAAACCCTTGATAATGTCTTATTTATTCAAAAAATTGTATTGTTTCTCGTCGGGTCCCCCTGAAAT
Organism: Lepidostoma basale; assembly: GCA_022606425.2. Lineage (NCBI taxonomy): Eukaryota > Metazoa > Arthropoda > Insecta > Trichoptera > Lepidostomatidae > Lepidostoma > Lepidostoma basale. The sequence continues at coordinate 562,212 of JAHDVF020000223.1, forward strand.
TCATAATTGTAAGCAACCTGGTCACACAAATATTTTGGTAGAAGACCACCCCTCAATTTGTAAATAAAAATAACTGTATTTAAGGTGACCCTCTGTCTGATTAATATTGGCATTCGTAAACCATTTGTCACAAATGTTCTAAATTTTAAGCAATGTTACTATAATACTAACGGAATAAGTCACAGTTTAAATATTCCGTGACGTCAGCACTCTCATTTGTATTGCCAACCTTTTAATGTTGGGCTGCGATTTATGTGTAATTTAAGGATAATTTTATGTGTAAAGAAAAATAAGACTGTTTGTACTTCTTATTTATCCTAACGTTATCACGATTATGCTAAATAAATTAATGATCTGTTCTAACAGACCGATGGTTTACTATCTATGAAAGAGCATTTATTTTGATTTTTTATAGTAGTTCCAAAGTAAAAACGTATTATAATTTGTAATTCTATGATATGAAATTTTTATTATTTATTTCGTTAAAGTGAAAGTTAAATTGAAAATTTATTTGCACACATAAAACCATAAAAATTTACTTTATACAGGGTGCGGCAGCATAACTTCCTTTTTTCAAAACTTAATAAAACCCAATTTCTTCAACATCCAGGAAGAAATTGCCAAGATAACGCCTTATATGCTGGCAAGAGTCATGAAAAACGCCAAAAATCGGTTTACTCAGTGTATGGAGAATAAAGGACGTCACCTACCTGATTTGATCTTCAAAAACTAAGTAAACAAAACTTTAGATATTTGCCTACATTATAAAAAACAAATCAAATTTTCGGATTCATACAATGGGTTTTATTAAGTTTAGAAAAAAGGAAGTTATGCTGCCGCATTCTTGAACACCCGTTCGAAAAGTAGGCCTCAACGGCAAACGCATGCTCCTCACTGTTCCAACGCATGATGCGGACTAAACTGTATCGGGACAAAACTTTATATAATAGTTTCGCCTCTCGAACGAGATCACTAGGGCTCCGCTACGATATCAACCGACTGAATGGCGCGCATTTAAAAAAGGAAGTTATCCTGCCGCACCTGTATTATATTGAAGACTTTCTACAACCACCAAGATAGTAAATGATATTTTTGGCTCTAAATAATATTGTGAATAATAATGTTACGAAATAAAATAATAATACTTCTTCTTCTTCTTTCCGTGTCCTATCAAGTCTCCCCAACGTTGACTATCACCCTTGAGTAGGCCTCCCTGTCCTGGGCAGCTCGGAATAATACACTTTCAGTATTTGTATCAACACCACTTATTTGGTAACACTAACCGGTTTCGCTCCCGCCGGAGCTTCGTCAGGGCGAGATAGTAAACTAAATATCTACTATCTCACCCCGACGAAGCTCTGGCGGGAGCGAAACCGGTTGGTGTTACCAAATAAAGTGGTGTTGATACAAATACTAAAAGTGTATTATTATTTTATTTAATAATGTCACACCACAAATTGAGTGCTTCAAAAGAAAGTTTAAAAAATAATATTACGATTTTAAACAAAACAGTGGCCTAAATTGATGATTAGAAATGAGAGGCTTACTTTACTGGTGGGATAAATATGGTATTTTATCATTTGGATTGACTAAAATCTAGCAATTACTAAATGGGTAATTCTTGGTTAATTTGATTAATTAATAACTGTACAAATTAGAACACTGTTACAATATCACATTTTATTTATTTAATTTAAATTAAATCGTAGCGACAGCTTTTTTGCCAACCAACTTTGCTACAAACAACAATTCAATGATGAGGATTGAAATTTCTTATCTTCTTCTTCTTCATATTCTTATGAGGAATTGGCCTCCTGCGAAGTTGACTCGCAGTTGTCGATCCATCTCTTTGGTCGTCTGCCCGGGGGTCGTCTATCATGGGGCTGGCCGTGTAACACAATGAAAGGGAGTCTAGATGGATCCATTCTCCTCACGTGTGCATACCAGTATCTTCTCCTTTGCCATCCCCGCCTAACGACATCCTCGACCTCGCAAATCTCCCTTATCCGTGTATTCCTTATCCTCTCTTGCAGTGTCTTGCCAGATATATTTCTGAGCGTCTTCATTTCTGACTGTGGTGTGATTGTGGTGTCCGCCCTGCACTCGATTCCATATGTCATGATAGGTGGCACACAAGTCTTATAGCTTCTCACTTTGCTGCTGATCTCCATGTCAGGGTTTTTTCAAATGAATTCTTCAAGCATCCTGAAATGACAGCAGCCTTGTTTATTTGCCCCATCACTTCACACGGTAGATGAAATTTCTAATGTAGGTAAATAATTATTGATGTCATTTATGATGTGAATGGATAGTGAGATTAGAAAAGACCCGGAAAAACACGACACGATTACATAATCAAATTTGAATGCTATCCTCGTGAAAAGTATGTGACGGCTACTCCCTTCGGGAAAACGACATAATTTACCACATATAATCATATACTCTAGCTCTTCTTATTGCCACGTTTTTACAAATAAATATTTAAGATTGTATGTGTGGAAGCAAAGCACGGAACTGGTAAAATAAGAATGAAAGTAGAATAAGTGAAGTAGAAATGAGTTCTCATAGAGTCCCGGCGCTGTGAAGGCTAACATCTCCGCATAAGTAGACACGTGTATAGAGGAATATTGGCTTTTCTGGTACCCGATACATAAGGGCATTCCACGTATAAATTCGTTACAATTAATTTGTGATAAAGCTCGAGTGTGCAATTAGTTTTAATATTAATAAACGACTTAATGAATTCTGGATATTTTTAATAAAATGGATAAATACATAGGAGCACTAACACCAAAACTAGATTATTTTAAACAGTTAATTGTTTTGGCCGAAACACTATGATACTTTAACATACTAAACTGTTAAATTAAAAAACTTTGTTTTACGTTTTACAATTGTATTTTTATTTTACGCGACAGCTGTTTCGTTAACCTAAGTTGGCATCATCAGGTGTTACAATAATATATCAACAACAACAAAAAAACACAATTGTGATACATAAAACAAAGTTTTTTAATTTCACAATTTATATATTATTTTAAATAACTAACCATAACGCCGTCTCCCCGAAAGGGTATGCAGAATGAATGAACTGCCAATTTTTTATTCCTGACATGAGAAATAAAATGTGTAGACGAATGTGTAGAAAATATGTGCATAATAGAGTGTCAAATGAAAGTATTAAAAAAAATATGGAAGGAATATTGAGATGGCTTGGAAACATGAAAATGATGAATGATAAAAGAAAGGTAAAAAAAGTTTATGCTTTAAATGGAACTAGAAAAAGAAGGAGAACGAATGTCAGCCACGTGAGGAGTCGGAGAAATTAACGTGAACATATATGAATGTTAAGAAAGCGAAAGAAGTATGCCAGGAAAGAAAAGTGTAGCAGTCCATTCTTTCTGTATATCCCTTAAGAGAGACGGCTGATGGTTAGTAAGTTATATTTAAGTTACCTTATTCGGGAAGACCTTGTATATGGAATTCAATTTGTATGTGTAAAATACATCTATAAGATAAAATCATAAAAAGCGATAAAATAAAATTTAAATTAACAATCAAAAAATATTAATTTTTGAAAATCTGACGAAACAACAAATACAACAACAAAAAATCAGTAAATAAAAAATACTTTATATATACGAGTATATACATGTTAAGCTCAGAGGGGTGCCACGAGAAAAGAGACCAAAAAGTAGATCAAGAAAACAATGGAACTCCGTGGAAAAAGACAGCAGGAAACTGGAAAGACAGTGGAGGACTGCTGTGGAAGAGACCAAATCCCACAACGGGATGAATCGCCAAAAATAAGGAAATGTTTAGTTTAGTTTAGTTTAATTTATTATTCTCGATCGGTTTCGTTAGCTGCTGTCATCTTCTGGTTTCCTTTAGCGAAACTTGTTAGAAGAAATTTGAAATGACCAATAGGAAGAAGAAGAATTTTCGTTATACAAAAGAGTTCTTAAGTATCATTATTGCAATTACGTAAGAGCATTTTTAACATCTCATTGCTCGTAATGGATCGCTCGCTAAGAATGTCAAGCCTGCCGTACTGAGGCTGCGAACAGGAACTGGGTCGTGAGTCGAGCAAGACGTAAATAGGAAACTGCTCTTTAAGATATATTTTTCAATGCGGCAGTGCGAGATTGAAAAAAATGTTTCCCCCGCGAGAACTCTTGCGTCCTCCTTTGAATGGCTACCCGAGATACGTCATCAAAGGGATGAGACTCCGGCCCAGCTGTTATTAATCTGGAACTCCGCAGCTTCTTGCACGACTCTTTTAATCTGAGATTTGAGCTGAGGAACATTCGGATAACTGAAGGCTTATTTAATTTAATTTTATGAACATTGAAAATTTAAAACCTGTCAAAACTAATCATATTTGTAAACAATTGTATAATATTTTAAATATATTTATAATATCACTGAAGAAGGACCAGGTTGTCCGAAACATGTCTAATATTTAAAAAAGTCATAGTGTTATATACAAAGTAATCGTATATAAAAAAGAAAAAGACAAATTGGAAATTTATCTTGTATTTGTGTTCACCATAGTTTTTCACCAAAAGCTGCCTGCAATCCATAATAAAAACTGCTTCTAAATGGGTTTTGTATTTTATAAAAATTAAATATATTTAAAAAATTTTAAATAATGAATTTTGTTTTTTGTATCACAATTGTATTTTATTTTACGCGACAGCTGTTTCATCAACCTATGTTGACATCATCAGGTGTTACAATAATTGATGAAACAGCTGTCGCGTAAAATAAAATACAATTGTGATACGAAAAAACAAAGTTCTTTAATTTAACAGTTTAAGATGTTAAGTTATCAAAGTGATTATTGATTATTTTATTTTTTATATTAAGTTTTATTTTTTTATGAACATTGGAAATTCATCTTATTTTTTAGTTCGCTATGTAAAAGCTGCTGTAATCTACAAACATATACAATCACATAGTCCACAGACAAAAAAAATACAACCTACACCGATGGTTCCGGGTCCGATTCCTGACAAAGACAGTGTGAAAAAAATAATTCTCACGCTCACTTTGGTCTTGTTAAATTTACGAGACAATAAAAATGTTGAAAATCTAGCTATGTCATATGAATCAATAGCTTTAAAATGTATACATTCTTCGTTAGTTTAGTTCCATCCACTGCTGGATATAAGCGTCTCCACCTCCACGCCATTCCTCCTCTCCTGGCCCTACCCGCCATCCACATAATATCTTCGCTCCACCTGGAAGGCTGTCTTCCGACACTTCTCCGGCCCAACCTTGGCCTCAATTCAGTAACATTCTGGTTCCATCTTCCATCATCCCGTCGGCACACAGTCCAAATCACCAAATTAACTACCAAATTAACAAAAGGACCAAGAGGCATCCCAAGAACTAGCATAGATGTTAATATTCTTTACTGAAAATTAATCCCTAGGAATTAAAGTTAAAATAAATAGCGAACAAAGATATTAATAAGTTTTTAACACTGAGGAATTCCTACAAGTAGGAAAGAAAAGTGTGGTGATCTATTCTTTCTGCCTACCCTTTCGGGGAGACGGCGTAATAGTTCGTTAGTTGGTTGGCGCAAAACATTACATATAAAACAACCGACAATTAACACGGGAGAACTAAATTTCTCAAATGATTTGGTTTCAAATCGCATTGTTGAAATATATGGTTAATTTAAATCCCCCACCAAATCGTTGCCAAAATGCAACAGTGCATTATTAAAGCAATGTTAATTAGCCAGATAAATTACAATCAAATGCGAACGATTGGCAATCTGCTGATTCGACCCCTCGTTACATAATCATCGCATTTGGAGTGTTTGCGCTGTGGTTGTTTACCATGGGTGGTGAAATAGGGAGTTTTGAAAATAATTGATTTGCTGGATACATTGCAATAAGCGATTTACTATTTGGGTACGATGCAATTTACTTTAGGACATCCCGCTGGGAATGAATCACCTTTGATGTAGATTAAAGCCTCAACTGGTGCGTAATATTGGAATCGCCTACAAAATTATAATAAAAACTATGTAAAAACACAAAATACAGTTTTTTATTCCTTTGACGATACATTGTGGAAAAAAAAAGTGGCTAACATTCATGATTTGATTTATTTGATCGTGCCACGTTTTCTTCGGTCTTCCTCTATTTCTATTTCCATTTACATCGTTAACAATTACTTTTTTATCATTCTTTCTTCATTAATTATTTCTATGTGTCCAATTCATAATAATGATTCATTTATTGTATTTTCACTTATTGTATTTTCATTTGACACTATATCATACACAGATTTTCTACACATTCGTCTAAGACATCTCATTTCTGCTGCATTAATTATACTTTCATCCTTATTTTATTAGTTCTATAAGAGTCGGTACAAAAATACCATTGTGTTACAATGATTAAATCATCATTCATTCATTTCTCGGCGCTACATCCCGGTGTGGGACTTGGCCTCCTCCACAACGGTCCTCCACTGACTTCTGTCTCTGGCCATCTCTCTCCATTCCCCAGCTCTTTCCATTTTCTCCCAATCTTGTTCCACGCAATCCGCCCATCTTTTCCTCGGCCTGCCTCTTGATCTCTTTTCGCGGGGAACCCATCTGGATATAATTTGTGGTATTCTACCCTCTGGCATTCTTCCCACATGGACATCCCACCGTAGGCGTTGAGACTTACAGAATCTCACTACTGTTTCCTGGTTAATCAGTTCTTCAAGTTCAAGGTTTCTTTTAATTCTGTGATTCCCATCCTCCAGCGTGGGTCTAAATATTTTCTACTCAAATTCAAAAATTCTAAATTTTCTACAATGAATAAATGATTAAATTAAACTCCAGTCAAGATTCTATTGACTTTGAGATCAAATTGCTAAGTATTACTAGTTTTGAACGAGATTAATGACAGATTTTCATTTCCAATAACGTTTAAAAGAAACGAGAATTCTAATGTATTTTCTATAATGTCCCCGAAATCACTCAAATTAGGGTTTTAATAATCCCAAACAATCCCTTTCTGTGTTCCGCTCTGAGCAGTGATCCCCGCTAATCCCTCGTCATGGGCCATTTTCTTTTCACCACCCTTTTACGCTCGACACAGTTGCGAAACGTATACTATACATGCAACGCGACATTCTTTTGATGTTACTTCAGATGTTTCAGGAACCATTGTCAGTTCTCCATTACTACATGTAAGAAGGTATTAAAAAAATCTTTAATGAAACAAAGCTATAGAAATAAGGTTAAATTCTCATTCCGTATATTTTTATAAACGTAAATAATTTCATTGAATGTATAAAATGGTGGACATGGGTGTTCTTGTGCCAACTCTTATTATTATTATTTTTTTTGTTGAATCACTCTTTACATCATGACAGCGTGAGCCAAATCGATGTAAAGGGTATAATAGCTATCGTAGTGATTCTCGTGACATGTGATAGGTAGCTCATCTATAAAATGCGAAGGTGATTTAAGAATAAAGTCTGGTTTCAGTGGGAATATATTAAATTATTATTACCAATATACAATTGTTATACTGATTTCCAAGATAGTAAAATTTTAATATTTATTCTTAATTTATATTCACCATAAAATTTGTTTTCTATTTTGAAAATGGAAGAATTGTGTTTAAATTCCTGGACAAAACAATATTATTTTACAATTTTGTTTTAAGTGCGTTTTTAAAAGTTATTTGTATAATTGTTTGTATCTTTCCATAAAATACTTAATTTATCAATGATTTAATGACGGCGTGATGATTAGTTAGTTATATATACAATACATGTATGGATGGAACAAGTGCATAAAGAATGTCAGAGGGCCCGCGACCAAAGCGTTCCGTTGGGGTGGAAAATGAAGGAGACGTCACGTGATCAGCTTACGATCCCCCACGGACATGACACGTGGACACAGCGGAGAGGGATATTGCCCACCCCAACTGCCGTATACTTAATTAACTTTATGTGTTCTTATGTTCTTATGCCGACCCTTATGTATGGAAGTGAAACATGAAAATTGGAAAAAGATGAAAGTAAAATGAATGCAGTAGAAATAATTAATAATATGTACAATTGAAATCACTTAGACGAATGTAAAAATAAGTTATTGTAATCTCAAAGACCATCGGTCGGCAACCTTTTTTTGTAAAAGGGTCAAATATTTTACGTGGAGTTTGTGCGGGCCGCACTTGAGTCACAAGTCATTACAGTATACCTACAATATTTGTGAATAAATATTTTAGTTTTAAAAATAAAAAGCTTATTGTAGTTAATAATATAATATCAATGAGATTTTTGTAGTTGTATTTGTCCAGCAAGTTTTTTTTTATATAAGCTTGCATTTTTGGAAAAGAGACACATTGTAACGCGTGCCAGCACCCAAGTCTTTGATGCGTCGGGTGCAAGTTCTAGCAGAGAGACTAACGTTTTCAAACATTATTTTTTCTATTCCAGTATGTGTATGATATCGTCCGTCGCGTATGTTGCGACGCCTCGCGGGCCGCTGGTTGGCGACCCATGTCTTAGACGAATGTGAGATAAATCTATATATGATAAAGTGTCAAATTTAAATTAAAAAGTGAATACGGTGCGAATAAAAGCGTTACGAACAATATAATGAGAGGGTATTTTAAGGGTAAAAATGAATGAAGAAATCGAGGTGTGTGCATCAGACGATAAATCAATGTTTTTCAAGGCGTTTATGATTACAATTTTAAAATGTATTTAATTACAATTAAAAAAAGGAATTAAAAGGAATAGTGCAAAAGATAAATCATAAGGCAATTGAAACAATTGAGAACAATTGAAAAGAAAGAAGAAAGATAAAGAATGTTAAGGGAGTGAAAGAAATATGTCAAAAAACAAAGTGTGGAAGTCAATTATTTCTACCTACCGCTTCGGGAAGATGGAGTATTGGTTAGTTTGTAAATTAGTATCATTTGACTGATGAACGGTAATCATCGAATGCATATTCATTTTAATTGTTATCATCGTTTTGTTTTAGCAAATGTGCATATTATGTCTTAGAAATATTAAAAAAGACCTGCAATCAACAACAGATTAAAATTAAGTATTTTGAGACGTCTATTATGAAAATATTAAATCAAAAAAAGTAAACACAATGCATACATGGTGAATGATGTAGATAACTTTCCATATTCAGTGCCAGTTTTCAATAATAAAAGCGACATCAAAGGACGAGTTGACTTTTTGTTATCATTTCAAAAATTATTTTTTGATGTAAATGTATGCATAATTAAAAAAAAAATACAACATGATTTTCTTCTTTATGTACGACATCGATTATTGTTAAACAATATACTGAACATAAAAATATATTTATTTCGATTTGAAAGAATAGTATTGTAGGTATAAATTAATACAAATGAAAACGTCTATCTTCTAGGAATTTAATAAAAAAAATATATGTAATGGATTGTTTCGATCTTAGTACATTAACAAATGATACTGACAAAACTTTGATTTGTACACATTGGTAACACATTTGATAATGTTTTAGAAGGCGAAACATGTCATAATAAAATTCCTAGAAGACAGACGTTTTCATTTAAATAAATTATGTAATATGGAGTTTAATATAATTTATTTTTCTTTTTCTTTTTTTTACCCTTTGTATATACAACACTGATTTAAAAAAAATAAACATAAATATACTCGTACATGTTTCGGACAAACAGTCGTTCTTCAGTAAAGATACATATTTATAAAAATATTATAAAATTGTTGTTGTTTACATGATCTGACACATGTTATAAAGATTTATTTTATAATTTTTATATAAATATGTATCTTTACTGAAGAAGGACTGTTTGTCCGAAACATGTCTTTATAATTATATTTTTTAAATATCAATGTTGTATATACAAAGTGTATAAAGTATAGCGTATACAAAAGTAATTTTATATCATTGTTCAAGAAACAATTAATATTGTAAGTATTCCTAATAAAAAAACGAGTATAAATTATAAATCCTTTTCTATTAATTGAAATTTGCCTTTTCTTCTTCGTCTCCGTTTCTTGGGATAATTCAAATTAATTTGACATGTTAGATAGGATTCATTTAATATATATAAGATTCCTCGCAGCTCCCTCGAATATCCATTCTGTATGAAATACATTTCTCTTTCAGATTAAAGAAAGCCAAGTAAATGCCAATGATCTTATTTTTACCATACACGTATAAAGTTCAGGAAGCACAATTTAATCAAAATTAAATTACCTTCACATATAAAAATAAGAAATGTTTTTCAGAACCAGTGTCTGAAGATTTTTCTAGAACCTTGCTTCGGATTATGTTTCAGGATATTTCATCACATGTCAAAATAATGTCGGCTTGCTTATCAGTGGTTGTCAGCTCTTTGAATGATTTATCACTTTGTCTATTCTTTCCGAACGGTGTCATATCTCTAATCCATCCGATATATCTTCAAATTTGTTGAGAAAACATTAATTAAATGTAAGAAGTTTTTATACGGAAATATTTTTTCCAAAAAATTGGAAAATTTTGGATTTTAAAAATAACAATTTATATTATTGGTGACATTAAAAATACATATTATGAAAATATGAAAACACACTAGGGATGCTGTAAATTTTTTTTGAAAATAAAATAAAATGTCTTCTATATTCGCCATACTTTGTGTTGTTATGATGCTTTATCCTTATTTTTTTATATACTTTGTATATACAACACTTATATTAAAAAATAAAATTACATAGACATGTTTCGAACGACCAGTCCTTCTTCAGTGATACATATTATAAAGATACAAGTTTATAATATAATAATATTGTTTACATGATCTGACAGAAAACATCTAACATCTGTCAGACCATGTAAACAATTTTATAATATTTTAAATTTGTATCTTTATAATATGTATCAATGAAGAAGGACTGGTTGTCCGAAACATGTCTATGTAATTTTTTTTTTTAATATAAGTGTTGTATAAACAAAAGTACATAAAAAGAAAAAGAGAAATAACATATCCAATTGTGAGACAAATGGTTTGATTTTTGATTTAAATTCAAATAATTATTTATTTATATTGTTTGTTGTTTCTTGAACAATCATGTAAAACTCCATATTAAATAATTAATAAATGAAAACTAAGAGTTTTATAAAGTTTTATATGGTCTACTTGAAGATGGCAGCAAGCTACCGAAACCGGTCGACGATAAATACAAGTGGAAGCACACTAAATATATAATAATAAATAAATTTGGTATCATTTTTTTTGTTTTCATAATTTAAAATGAACTTCTACAAAGAAATTTAAATAAAATTTTGATTATTATTTATTTAGTCAAATATGAATTTCTGTATGTGATACGTCTTAATCAGTAAGGGCTTACTTTTTTGTTTAAAATGAAATAATTAATTAATGAAGGGAACGGTGAGTTGCGGGTAGTTTATGGCTAGCTCACTATTATCACCCCGTGTCCAGGCGGCGAGGGTGTTACGTAAGCCGCTTTCGGGATTATGAGCTCTATTTTACAGCAAACAGCCTTATAATATAAGCCGGAATAACAAATAGATGGGCACAGCTGCCTACTGCGATATAAGTGAGCGCATATTTCACACAATACTTTTTCATTGCCCAGACCGCGCCGTTTGATAGGGGGTTGTCGTGTTATTTATGCCGAGAAAAATCTACTTAATCAATCAGTTAAACCATTCCTCACGGCCGCGGGAGAACAGCGGATTAGAAATAATGGTCGTTTATTTATTTATGTAAAACATCTTGTCAAACATTTTTCCCCGCGACGAAAATTAAAATCTGGTACAAAGTACGAAAAAAAACTGTTTTTTAAATGAACATAAAAACTTCATCCTCCGCCTCTGTTACACTTGTCGAAATATACGTCTGAAGTAATTAATTAATGGGAAATATAATATAATAACGATTAATTTATATTACTTTACTTTTTAACAGTGGTGTTAAATTCCAATTAAATTGTTTAAAATTTATTGAAATATTAGTTATTTATTACATCAAGAAAAAAACAAGGGAATTTTTCATAAATATTATTTTTATTTATTATTTATTACGGTTAAAATAAAACGCGATTCGTATACATAAATAAAAACGCAAAGAAAAAATATAGATGCAACCACATTTTAAGCATAAATTTTTCATAATATGGTATACTCGTATACGTACACACACGCACGCATGCAAGGTGAAATGTGTCACTCAAGGCATTTGAAATAATCTAGAAAACCGATTTTTATATAATAATCATAGTACATTAAAACATGAGTAATCTACGCACACACACCTACACACACACACAAACACACACACATACCTACAGACATACACATACAGCATAAAGGGAGAAGAAAAAACTAGAAAACCGACGTTTTCATCAATATCAAATAGTTTATTAATATCATTTGTTATCTGTCGTATAATGTACCATACTCGTACATAAAAAGGCAATTTTTGTAATAAATCTCTATTCATTTCATAAATCTAATAAAAAAATTCTATTACGAAATCTTTTGGAAATGACATTTTACATATGGATGGATGAGAAGTTTTTAAGCGAATTTTAAATTGTGTAGTAGATTAAATTAAGTAACTTCTTAAAAAAAATCTTTTTCTCAATCTCCAAGAATATTCCACTCTGATTTTATGCACAATATATTTTTTGTTATAAATTTCGGCGTCAATTTAGAAAACACCAATAATTTATTTCCATTTTGGCAAAAGAGCATTTGAATTATTCAGAAAATATGTAAATTACTTCAAAAGTAGTAAAAAGAAAGCACCAGCATTTTTTATCCCCCATCGCAAACTGTGTCGAATTCCCCAGAAGTTCCCTCGAAGTGGCGTTATCAATTTTTCTTAGTTGCGTATTATGCGGAGTGCGACAACTTTCGCACTAATAAACCCCATAAATTATAAAACATATTTCATTCCAACAGTACTAATAACTTAACAAATCATTATTTATATTTGATCTAACTAGAATAAGTTTTTTATATGACTGAGGTGGCTCTACGGATAGACGGGCTGAAGTGGCAGTGGGCTGGCCATATCTGTCGGAGAACCGACAGCCTATGGGGAAGACGGGTTCTGGAGTGGAGACCGCGTACAGGATTCCGTAGAGTTGGACATCCCCCTGCCCGCTACACCGACGATCTGAAGAGGATTGCTGGACATGGAAGGATGGGAGCGGCAATGGATAGGGGGCGGTGGCGTGATTTGGGAGAGGCCTTCATTCAGCAGTGGATGAAAGACGGCTGATGATGATGATGATGAAGTTTTTTATGTTGTGTTTAAATTAAATATTAATTAGCTATGCATACTTTTTATTTATTTATGCATTTTTGACGACGTTTATCTTGACTTACTTTTGGACACGGCTCCTATAAAATAATCTATGAAAATAAACCACCACATTGTTTTTTGCTGTCATACTTCTCTCGATTCCTCAACATTCATACATCGTGTCATGCACGTACGTCGATTAACCCGACTCTTCACGTGGCTTCAAAAAAATAAATTCAAATATGGAAAAAATAGTGTGTTAATTCATAAACAATGTTTAATTCAAATATATATAATAACTAATATGAGAATTTTATAGGATAACAACTTAGAAAGAAGGAGGTCACCTCCGAAACAAGTTGTGTATAATAATATATTTAATCTGTAAAAATATTTAATAAGTAAAATCGGATTAAACAGTGTTTTTAATTTTATTCCCTAATTTGTCTTTCATAAGATATTTTTCCATTGTGACCCAACGTTTTTCCCTGTATTTTTTTTTTAAATGAAAAACGAAAGCAATATTTTTTTCTGTAAAACATTTGTTCGATTTATATTATTTTCATTGGAATAAAAAAACGTCGATTCCTTTGAAGACGTGTCACGTACAAGAGATAAATGTAGAGGGAAATGCAGACCCGGGAATGTGGATTCATATATCTTTGTGTTTCCGCTTAATGCGAGAAATGTGAATACGTTTCAAAGAAAGGCGGAGAAATGGACCATGTTTGTAAAAATTCCTTTCAACTGGAACACTTAAAGGATCTATTACTCCAGCGTTCACTACCACATTCAGAAATAAGTGTTCTGCTCCTCGCAGCTGCCGATCCACTCTGGTCGACATAAATCTCTTTGATCATAGTTTCGCGTCCACTCAAAGTCGAATAAATGTTTATTTTTACTAACGATGTACCCGCATACATTAAAAATTTCAACATGCACAAAGACAAGAAAATGTATAATATTATATTTCACCAGTTTTTATTGCTCCCGCACAAACGTTGTTTGATACTGAAAGTATGTAATATTTAACCTTAGAGGGATGCCATCGATTCACTTCTTCTTTCGGTGCCGTGTCAGGTCCCCTAAGGTTGGCGATCACTACAGAAAAGGCATCTTTATCCTGCGCCACTTGGAACACGTTCTGAACTCTTGTTATTCTTGTCCACTCTTTGATGTTCTGTAGCCAAGACAGCTGCCTTCTACCAACTCCCCGACGTTCCCCCACTTTACCCATTAATATCAGTCAAAGGAGGTGGTATTTTTCTCCCCTTAGCACATGACTCAAATATGAGACCTTTCTAATTTTCACACATGACAACAGCTCTCTATTGGCTCTGGCTCTCTGCAGTACGTCTGTATTACTGACCCTATCGGTCCACGGTATACGGAGAATTCTGCGGTATATCCACATCTCGAACATATAGTAGAACAGACCATATATAACATTTAATCATTTTTTGTCGGAGTTTCAAGTTAAGATTATCGTTACAAAAGAATGTTCTAACTAATTGAAAAAAATGGGTATACCTAATGTGTCGTCCCTTTTTTGTCCCTTCCGCATCCAGGTCGTTCCAGCTATTCGGGCAATATCGTCAGTCCATATTTTAGTCAGTCAGTCGGTCCATATACTATATGTACGACATGTACTGAAAACGATGTAAACGGAATTAGAAGAAGACCGAAGAAACTTGTCTCGATCAGATAAATCAATATATATATATATATACGTATCAGAGAAATCGACGTGCGTGCATGACACGATGTGAGGGTATTATTTGCAAACCTGGCAAACTCCATCATTAGATGTTTTGAGTAAATCGTAAAAAACTGATACGCTAATATAATTGCGCTTTTTTACGATATTTATTTTTTTCATCTCAACCAGTTAGTATCTTAAAAGTAATCAGCCATGAAATAATCATCATTATGTTGATAATTAAAGTAAAATCATGAATTTCATTTCGGAGTTTGCCAGCTTTGCAACACTCAAGTGGAGGTTGCCATGTTTGTAACAAACCCTAATTTGTAATAGCAAAATTCTTAAATCAATAAAAATTGTGTGCAAATGTATTATGAATAAGACCCAATTCATATCTCATTTTTGATTGTTGGTGGAGTTTGTCGGGTTTGCAAACATGTATGAATTTTGTGGAATCAAGAGAAGTAGATCAATAAAAAAATCTGCATACTCTTTCAGAGAGACGGCGTGATGGTCAATTAGTTTCGATTACTTATCACTGGTGAATTGAAAAAGTTTTCACAAGAATATATCTGAAATATCTTTTGAATTTTCAATAAAATAAAAATTCTGTAAATTTTTAATGGTACAAAGGATTTTTTTTTAACGAAGAGCAAACAAAAAATGCCGTTACAATATAAAATGAAATCCGAGATTATCAAAAGCCGTTTAAGAGGATATATCGAAAATGATTCTTCTTTCAAGTTTTTCGTTTGCAATTATTGGTACATTGCTTTCCGAATTTCAATTCAAGATAATCACTTGTAAATCAGACTAATAACGACGAAAACGTTTTTAAATTTTCATAAAGCACTCACTTTGTGGTTAGACATTTAAAATTTATATATACAAAATAATAAAACACTTTGTATTTAACGACGGTATGGTTATTATATTATATTATAATTGATTCCAACTTGTTTAATATATTATAATAATAATACACCTATAAAATTTGTACAAGAACACCGACCGTTGTATATATGGAAGCGAAGCATGGAACTTGCAAAATAAGGATGAAAGTAGAATAAATGCAGTAGCAATGAGATCTCTTAGACGAATGTGTGTACACTCTTTGTATGGTGTCAAATGAAAATATAAGAAGTGAATGCGGTGCGAATGATGGTGTTATGAACAAAATAATGAAAGGATCATTAAGATGGTTTGGACACATGGAAAGAATGAATGAAGAAAGAATGTTAAAAAAATAAAAAGGTGCATATGTTAACTCTGTGCATGATAGAGTGTAGAATGAAAATATAATAAGTGAATGCGATGCGATTGAAAGTGTTATGAACAAAATAACGAAAGGATCATTAATATGGTTTGGACACATGGAAAGAATGAATAAAGAATGAATGGAATAAAGGGTGTGTTAACGATGTAATGGAACTAGAAATAGAGGAAGACCGAGGAAAGATAAAAAAAATCAAGAAAACGTGGTAAGAAAGAAAGATCAAGAAAACGTGGTAAGATCAAAAAAATCAAATATTAAATGTCGGCCACGCGAGGAGTCAGAGAAATCGAGGCACGTGTATGATACGATGTATGAAATATGATGTACGTGCATGATACGATGTATGAGGAGAGAGAAATATGTCAGGAAAGAAAAGTGTGGCAGTCTATTCTTTCTGCCTACCCCTTCGGGGAGACGGCGTGATGGTTAGTTAGTTATAATTTGTATTGTTTTGTATATAAACCACTTTATTCGTGGTTAACACCAAACCGGTTTCGCTCCCGCAGGAGCTTTATCAGGGTAACAGAATATTCTGATCTTATGGCAAATATGCCGTTAATTTTAAAAATATATTATGGATTTAATCATATGTTTTAACTTGATAATTAATTATTTCACCCACTTCTCGGTGTTATTTCAAACTTACGAGAAATAATTATATACAATAATCTCAAATTAACAAGATTTTCATTTCAACGAGGGAATAAAGTTGAAGGAGGCAAAATACTCGCAAATTAACTGAAAATATTAAATTTTCAAATTATTCGTAATTGAGTACCTACTTCAAAATTAATGGCAACACAAATTAGTTTTAAAATACAATTAAGTCTTTTAATAACCGATAAGAAGGGTGGGTAAAATAAAAAATAACAAAATACGATATTTCGTATGGGATTTTACGTTATTCCAGAATTTAAAGTTGCCATCGCAAACAAAAGCACATTAAAAACTAAAATGGCAGTGCATAATGGTGTTCTTGTACCAACCCTTATGTCGTAAGCCCAACAGTCCCGTACAGCAGTGCTCCGCAATCGGTGTGCCGCGGCACACCGGTGTGCCGCCGTCAAATACATTATGAAAAAAATATTTAGTTATAGTCGGAATTGAGAAAGAGTCGACTCTTTCGTAAATCAACCCAGGAGACGTTGGTGACCTTTTTATATTGTTGTTTTTCCAGCAAGGAAATAACTGGCATATTCCTATTCATAAGGTTCTACGTATATTTCGTTTGATATTTTTTTTTTCACCCTTTACATCGATTTGGCTCGCGCTGTAATGATGTAAGAAGTTTTTTCAACAAAGTAATAATAATAATAATAATAATAATAATGATAATAATAATAATAATAATAATAATAATAATAATAACAATCCATTAAAACTTCACAAATTACACATTTAAAATGATAATTGCATGAAAATGATGTAGTTGAGATCAGTTAATTATTTCGAATGTGATTAAGTTTCTTGAATAAACATTTCATTGTGCATTATGAAAAGTGAGAACGTAAAGTAAAACCTCGATGAGCTCAACACGTTAACGTTAAACACAGTAACAAAAACAAAACCATTTCATTAGTAGTTACATACAACGCTCTTTGAGAGAAATACTAGAAGAGTATATTCGGTCGAAGAAAATTTTAAGATTCTTTCTCGTTAATAGCGTGCGGAGCAGAGTAACTCAAATCCCAAAAGCTCTACGGAAAAGGCTGGCTTAATAAGCCCTACGTACCGCAGAAAGGGGAAAGTTTGAAGTTTTTAATTATCACGGAAGGCTTGACCGATTTCCGGCACTAAAAGGTTGAGGTTGATTAAATACCCCGTCTATAAGTGGGAGTCAATAGGAGACGGTATCCTTCACGACTCCGCCAAGTATTAGCCGACAAATTCGTGTTTGGTAGAACCAAACTTTCTCAACCCTAATACTCGTATGTTATTACAGCCGAAAAAATATTATTACGACAATCACTTGATTATTTATTAATAATGATTGCATATTTTTTTATGAATCAAAACTGACTAACTTAAACATATCGCCGTCTCCCCGAATAAAGAATGAACGGTCACACTTTTCTTTCCTAATATATTTCTCTAGCTTCCTTAACATTCATGCATCGTGTCATGTACACCCGTCGATTTCTCCTACTCCTCACGTGGCCGACATTCAATATTTTATTTATGTGATCGTGCTACGTTTTCCTCGGTCTACTTCTTTTTCTAATCCCATTAAAATCTTTAATGTGTATTTTTTTACCATTATTTCTTCAGTCATTTTTTACATGTGTCTAAACCATCTTAATGATCCTTTCATTCGATGTTCTATCATACACAGATTTTTAACACATTCATCTAAGTGATCTCATACATTCTCATCTTCTACCCCATTTACTCTACTTTCATCCTTTTTTGTGAGTTCTATGCTTCGCTTCCATACATAAGGATCGGTACAAGAACACAATTGTGCACCGCCATTTTAGCTTTTTTAAATAAAAAATAACTATCAAATTAATAAATACGAAAAAAGATACCCGTTTTAAAGAAGTTTTATTTATTATATCGTAATTCCACCTTACCAGCGCATTTGATTTAAAATAGGTCACTCCCGTAGAATGAAATAAAATTTCTTGAAAAGAGATGTTTTCATTTGTATTCATTATTTCATATCATTGTTTAAGAAACAATAAACAATTAAATCGATGTTTTTTCATACTCAAACAAAATTACTAATTTCAAATATCAAGATACAGATATAAATCTATCAATTTAATAATAAATCAAAACTTATTAATTATTTCTTGAACAATGATATGTTATAAAAATCTGTATTAAATAATTAATACGAATGTAAAATTCTGTTTCCTAGAAGTTATCATTGTATTTTAAAAGAATGACATGTTCCGGCTCTCTCGCATTACCATATGTTAACAAATGCTCCAACATTTGATAATGATTTAGCATGGAGAGCAAGGAACCGAAAAGTTGGTAGTCCATAGGAGCAAGATCAGGGGAGTAGGGTGGATGATTCTAAACAGACTAAATTAATGAAAACGTCTGTTTTCTAAATGTTTAATTCTATTTTACGGGAATGACACTATATTATTAAATATCCTTAACAAAGCGACAAATGTCATTCCCATAAAATATATTGAACCTTATAGAAAACATACGTTCTTTATTGTTTTAATTATTTAAAAAAACTTCGTTTTATTTAAATAATATAATATACAAGTACCTGTGGGACTTCAGATCTTAAGGAGTAGAGATCTGCAGCCATAATGACAAATATACCGAAGTAAGCGAACAAGTCAATAAAGCTGGTATATACATTTATGATTTTTCACATACAATTCACTTCATGTCATTCAATTGAATAAATGAATTGATAGGTTACTTCAATTGTATTAGTTTCATTAATATATAATGTATGCACAATAAATACTCGAATATCGCAATAGAGAAACGTTGCTCGGTCCGCCAGTATTAAATAAAAACCCTATTAAGTAATGATAGTAGATAACTAAATTCCAACGCAACGGTTACGGTATCATAGGGGAAGTTTGTGTCAAATACATTTTATTTTACTTAAATAATAATGTATTTTCAGTACAAAAATGGCCATGTTTCGTATTGTATGAAATGGATATATTTTTTACCATGGTCCACAAATCACGTAACTACGATACACTCGTACCTTTGTAATAAATTTTCTCTATGAAGGAGTGAGTTTCTGTATATGCTTTCCTTTTTTAGGCCCTCTAAAAATAATGTTTCCTGGCATCCGGGTCTTAAAAGCCTCACGTCTAACCTGTGTTGGTCCGAATCTCTTGCCTAGAAAAATGTCTTATATAAATGATTCAATTAGCCCGCAACCGGCCTACGCCGCGCCGCCTGGGACGCCCGCCGACGCTATTGCACCCGGCGCGGGCGATTTGAGAACAATATTAAAATGAAAATTCTGCAATGAAAATTTCATATCATACATAATTCATAAGACGATATGTTCTGAAAAGTATCTTTATTTAACGTATTTTATAATAGTATACAGTAGAAAAATAAATGTTTAATATGTCATTTATTTTTAATATACGATTAAATAATTTTTAATGGATTGCGTGGAAGAAGATGGGGAGAAAATGTAAAGAGCTGGGGAATGGTGAGAGATGGCCAGGGACAGAAGTCAGTGGAGAACCGTTGTGGTGGAGGCCAAGTCCCACATCGGGATATAGCGCCAAGAAGTAGTAGTATTAATTAACTAGTTAGCTGTTTCTCCAAAGGGGTAGGCAGAAAGAATGGACTGCCACGCTTTTCCTTCCTGACTATTCTCGAATCCTTAACATTCATTCATACGCACGTTGATTTCTTCGATTGCTCACGTGGCCGACATTCAATATTTGATTTATTTGCTCGTGTCTGGTTTTCTTAGATCTTCCTCCGTTTCTAGATCCATTTACATCTTTAACATAAACTTTTTTACCATTCTTTCTTCCTTCATTCGTTACATGTGTCCAAACCATCTTAAAGTTCCATTCATTATTTTTTTCATAACACATGAATAATATAATATTATGAATAATATAATATTGGTCATGGTTTCTATGTGTCCAAACCTTGTTTCCATGTTCCTTTCATTAGTTAATTCATTACACTTTCATTCGCCCCGCATTCACATATTATATTTCCATTCGACACTCTACCATAATCAGATTTTCCACACATTCGTCTAAGAGATCTCTTTTCTACTCCATTTACTCTTCTTTCATACTTCTTTTGTCAGTTCTGCTTCGCTTCCATACATAAGGGTTGTTACTACAAGATGTAAGCTGTTGTTGTATACTGTGGAGCAAGTAATGAACTTTAGATATTTGGGAGTAGAGATCTGCAGCCATAATGACCTTTATACCGAAGTACGTGGACAATTCAATAAAGAATTTCTCTGCCGTGCTGCGATGTCTTAAGAATCTGCTCTGGAAGAACAAGCTCATCTGTATCGACAGCAATGTCAGAATTTCCATTTAGCATTTCCGAAAAAGCCATCTTATTCGACGACATATTCATGTGAACAAAGTTTTTAACTCTTATATTTATTGAAAATAATAAGCGGCCATGCTTAAAAAGGTCTTGACCAAAAACTTCTGGTTGCGCTGTCAAATATCGAGCAGAACCGAAAAGGTTGCCGAGTACTAGTCTAAGAGATACAACTCTTGGCTCCTAATCTAGTGGACAATCGTGAAGATAAACCGATTCTTCGTTAATTTATAATAGTAAACACGATTTGTTTAGTTTTTTTTTACTTGGATTAAATTGATATAAATTATATAAATAGTGACAAATTTGATTCTCCAGTCAGTTTGAGAATGCCCTCGCAAGGCGAAACAAATTTGTCACTAACCTAACTAACCATCACGCCATTACCCCGGAGGGGTAGGCAGAGAGGATGGATAGCCACAATGCTCTGTCCTGGCATACCTCTCTGGCTTCCTCTACATTCATACATCGTACCATACACGCACGTCGATTATTCCGACTTCGAATGTGGCCGCCTTTTAGTAATTGATTAATTTGGTAATGCCATGTTTTCCTCGGTTGTCCTCGGCTTCTTTTTCCACTCACGCTGCTTGTGTACAACTTTTTAACCATTCTACTCTCATCCATTCGTTCCATATGTCCAAACCAATTGTCACTATTTATATAATTTATATAAATTAAATCCAAGTAAACCCACTAAATAATCGTGTTTACTATTATAAATAAATAACCGAGTTTTACACCTCAACCATTAACAAACCGGTTTCTTCTTCATAATAAATTAATACAATATTTTTTCTTACGTTAAAGATTGCACAATTTTTTTTTTAAATGTTCAATTTAATAAGTAGGTAAGTCTTAAAAAAGTCACACCGAAGTGATAAAATAGGATCTATTTAATGAACCATTATTTAGTGTTTTTAAAAAACATTTTTGAAGCCTATGTTTTTTAAGGCGTCACACATTGACCATGGTCGCCCTAATGGTCAATTTGTACTGGAGAGATAAAAATATTGTTATTTTTTATCGTTCTTTTGTATTCTGGAGATTTTCAGGGATCCACATAACCCGCCGTCTTTTACGATTATATCTTAACATTTTGAGGGTTTGTTGTACACGTGTAATAAGCGTGTTGAGAACCGGATTCAAAACTATT
The DNA here is from genome assembly GCA_022606425.2 of Lepidostoma basale. NCBI lineage: Eukaryota > Metazoa > Arthropoda > Insecta > Trichoptera > Lepidostomatidae > Lepidostoma > Lepidostoma basale. The sequence continues at coordinate 584,678 of JAHDVF020000223.1, forward strand.
TTTATAAATATCTATATTTTTAAATAATAATTATCGCACACAATGTGTTTCTCTGGCGCTGTCATCATTCTCTTATTCAGTTATTAGGTAAATAATAAAACATTTAATCTACAGATATACGAAAGTGATGAAAACGTTAGTTTTCTAGAAATATTACTGTATCTATGGGATTCATATATGTTTCGCCGTACAAGAGTAAACATTGGTTCATAGGGACATTTAATAAAGCTATAGCAATTAAAATATATCTCCCCGCACAAAATATAATGAAACTTCTAGAATGCGGACATTTTCATTAAATATTCACATTTGAGTCAATCATATATTAGTATCAGAGACTAAGAGGCAGACCGAGGAAAAGATGGGCGGATTGGATGGAAGAAGATTGGGGTAAAATGGAAGGAACTGGGGAATGGAAAGAGATGGCCAGAGACAAAAGTCAGTGGAGGACCGTTGTGGAGGAGACCAAGTCCTTACAACGGGATGTTGCGCCGAGAAATGAATGAATGAATATATTAGTATCATGGTTCAATGTATTTATTCTTCTTCTTACTGTGCCGTGTCAGGTCTTCCCAACATTGGCAATCACTGCAGCAAAGGCATCTTTGTCTCACATAGCTATTTCCTGCGTCACTTGGAACAGGTTCTGGACTCTGGTCATTCCTGTCAAATATGTTATGTTCCGCAGCCAGGACAACTGCCTTCTACTGTTCTACTAACTCCCCGACGTCCCTCTTCTTTATCCATTAATATCAGTTTCAGTAGATGGTATTTTTCTCCCCATAGCACATGACCCAAATGACCTCAATGTATTTAAAGTATTATTATTATTATTTAATGTATTCAACCGGCCACTGAAAATATGGTCTCAGCAAGATGGTCTGATCACATCAAGAGAACGGCGAGGAATTGAGAGTTTTTTGAAGTCGGGAATGGAGGTCTATGTCCAACACTGGACTGATGTCCAACACTGGACATCAAAAGGCTAATGATGATAGTAATTAAATTCAATGTTGAGTTTAATGTTGTGAACAGGTGGTAATTTTTGTTAATTAATCATGTCTGATTATTCCGTTCATGGGTTGTTAAGTATGTAATCTATTATTTAAAATATATGAATTTATTCTTAACATTATATATTGTGAACTTTGATACATCTCAACAATAAAAATGCCTCCATAAACAATGAGCACTAAGTGGTAAAGATAAAATTTATCGGGTAATTAAAATTTGAATAATTAGGGTAAATGACAATAATTAATAAAATTTGTAATATAGCTATTTCCACGATGAAAGGGGATTATAATGGCATACTTGTGTATATTGTTTAGAAAGGATAATGTGCTGTTACTGGAAGTAGTTAGAAATTATTTATTGCCTTAATATCCCGGCAATACAAGAGATCCTTAAATTTAAATATTCGAGATAAATACCAACTGAAAATTACTAATTGTTACTTGAAAACTATTAGGTTGAATCATAAATAACTTCCGATTTTATATCATACTTTTATTTTGCTTTCAAAATATACAAAATTATATTACTCTATTATGTATTCACCACTGTTAAATATATATTATTCCCCCATATAATTGTCAACTTAGCGACCCCCTTCTCATAATATTTGATGGATTTGGACTGAGTATCAAGGGCCTAATTGACTTGTTCATCATTAATGAAAAATTTATCTTTTTTAAAATTCTGTGAGGAACCGAAAAGTTGGTAGTCCATAGGAGTAAGATCAGGGGAGTAGGGTGGATGATTCTAACCAGACTAAATTAATGAAAATGTTAAAACATTTGATAATCCCTTAACAAAGCGACAAATGTCATTTTCATAAAATACAAAAAACATATTTTTTTGTTACCGTGATGTCGTTTTGATCCCGAAATAGTCTGATTTGTAACCTTGACTCAGCATCGATAGGAGCGAAACGGGCTGGTTGTATAATAATGATAAAAAAAACAAATAAAGACGTCTAAAAACAAAAAACACAAACGTTTTTAATTATTTTATTGATCTTAACAAAATTGTATAAGTTTTTCATACAAGATCTAAAACAAAAATTATTTTGGGATAATTTGTCTTAATACAAATTCTGTAATTTGTCTGAATACAATGTCAAAATACAAAGTGCGCTTCAATTTATTCAAATAAATTGCCTCCTTCAAATTGCAATTTAATTGTATTTTTTTAGAATTGCAACATAAAGGAAATGCATCCTCGAGAATGTTTAGAGCCAATCTTCTCTATGTTCCAATCTCCGGAAAGGGTTCAAATGACCTCCCGTGTTCTAGACCCACCTTAATTGGTTAATTCATGGAGGACCAAACTTAATTATACCGAAAATGGGTGTGAATTGCTTTACTAGTATAAGGGTGTATTGTCAAAGAAATTTTAAAATGTTGCTTAATACTATAACTAGGTAAGTAAAAATTCTTCATCATGTGTTATTTCAAAAATAACTTCTTAACGCCCTTCAAATTGTTTCTTCTACCATAAACGCCGAAGAATGCAATAAATACTCGCCGACTGCATATTACAGTCTTCCTGTTATTTTGAGCTCATTGAGGTCGCCACCACCGCGCAGGAAATCTGTCTCTAGTTTTTTAGCCTGGAACACTTCCTGTGACAATATTTTTTTCCCTAATTTACTTATCTAGGAAGCATTACTATTGCATCTGATCTTGGAGGGTAAGATTGAGGGTCGACGAGGTGTGGAGAAGGCGGGTTTCCTGACTGAGGAACATCCGAGAGTGGACGGGGCTGAGGACCGTGGGGTAGCTGTTCCGAGCTGCCCAGGACGGGGAGGCCTACTCAAGGGTGATAGTCAACGTTGGGGAGACCTGACAAGACACGGACAGAAGAAGGAAGCATTATAGAAAAATGGAGAAAGACACCGAAAAAAAGAAATCACTTTCTCTTTGGTCACATTGCCAGAAGAGAGCTTGGTAACCTGGAAAAAAGTATTGTCACAGGAAGTATTCCTGGCAAAAGAAGTCGAGACAGGTCTCCAGACAGACCATATTAGAGACAGACCATATTAGAGAGATGACCAGGGGAAACCTCTACGCGGTACGGACTGCGGAGTACAGAGAGGATTGAAGGCGCTTTGTTTTAGATACGGGCAGTACGATGGATCACGACCTTCAGTAATGAGGAAACAATGAAAGAAAAAGAAGAACACAATAAAAGTGACCTTGTGATGAACGTGTCAAAGTCTTAAGTTATGGTATTCGAAAGGAAGGAATGTATGACGGATTGTAACATAAGTGCGAACTTACTTATCTAGTAAACATGATGGAAAAATGGAAGAAGACATGGGAAAAAGGGTTGGTGCTACCTATTTTTTGTGATAATAAATCATAAAATATATATGTATATATTAAATTGATAAACTTGTAAATTTGTATTAAAACCACATTCTTACATATTTACAACAACCAACCGGTTTTACTCCCGAACAGTGTCTTTTGTAACCCTGACGCAGCTCCGGCGGAAGCGAAACCGGTTAGTTATTGTAAAGAATAAAGTAGTTTTTTATACAAATTTACAAGTTTATTAATATTATATTTATTTTTTTAAGTCGTCTAAACACAAATTGAATAAAAAAGCTTGTTTTGTTTAATTTATACTGAAACCCAATATTTCTGTCCTGGCGGGATATTTAAACATTGCAAAGTACCACAATTGAGTGGAAATTCAGTCCGGAGACAGCAATTTGCATGTGATTTGTTCAAATAAGATCTCGCCGGGAGCACAAGAGCCGTGGAAGCTGTGCGCTACTTTAGACAACTCCTTTATTTTGTAATCGATTTCGATTTAGCGAGAGATATTCCCGCTACCACTTTGCTGAACATAAAAAAATAAGACTTTTTAAAGTGTCTAATGCACCTATTGAAACGTTCCATTATCATGTTTCGACTAACGAAGAAAAAACGAAACTAATTAACTAAACATCACGCCATTTTACCCGAAGGGGCAAAGAAGATGCCCCCCGCGTGAAGTGTTACTATAACGACGCGTGGTCGATTGGTAACTTCTTGGACTGCCACCCCGAATGTCCCGGGTTCGGTTCCCCGCAATATCAGTGTAATTGTTACACTGTCTTTGGCCTCGTGCAGAATTCACGTGACAATAAAAATGGCGATAAATTAGCTATCTCTCACATGTAATGAGAATCAAGATTTGGCTTGCGCTATAATGATGTAAAGAGCGATTCAACAAAATAATAATAATTACACCCGCCGTCCCTGGAAATGATACGAAATCGGCCATACCTTTCACCACAATAGCAAGAAAAGACGTGATATAAGGGCCTTTTTAGAAACAATCTTAAAAAGGCACAAAATAATCTTGCCATTGACACGACGAAGAAGAAGAAGACCCGATGATGTAGACAGAAAGAATAGACGACAACACTGTTCTTCTCTGTAATGCTTCCTCAATGCTTTTTCTTCATATCATGCACATACGTCGATTCCCAAACTCCTCCCATTTCCTTTATTTAAAATTTGATTGATTTGATTGTTACGGTATTCCTCCATTTCTTGTTCCTTTATTTATTCATGAATTATTTTCGTATATTTTTACCACCGTAATGATTTTTCGTTGTTTTGTTCGTAATTCGCAATATATTAAACTACTAAGATTTATCATTCCCATTGCGTAATCAGAAAAAAAGTGTCTAATAAAAATTAAAAGGAATTTTGAAACCGACAATTGTTCACCATATTTAAAACTTATATTTTTTTGCAGACCTCAATTATTTATATTTTTAATTTAAGTAGAAAAATTATGATTTCTGTTTACTGAAAATATGCGTTTTTTATGTAGTCCTCTTTTTACGAAGTGCCCAAATTGAATTGCTGGCATAACAACCCCGCATTCGAGTAACAATCCATTTTCCAAACTGGAATCAACCCCAAAACTCAGGATATCTTAAATCCTTTAAATCCCGAACCTGCTATCACGGTGGGACCACATTTTGGCTTAGTAATAAATGAGTGCTGTAAAGAATGTAGACGTCAGGGATAGAGGAACGGTGTGCGGAACTATCCCACAATGGCTGGCGCAACCCGATTCTGGTCAGCGGAAATCTCCCACACACTCGCTTCACGAAAATACATTGCGAAACTACACATTGCGAGACCACAGAGAGAAAATAACTTCTAAAATGTTTTAACTACAGTTCGAAATTACCAGTATTCCCTAATGTTTATATTATAAACACCAAATAAAATAACATTAATATTAAGTAATATAAATGAAAACGACTTTCTTTTAGGAGTTTTATTATATTTTAGATAGAATGAAATGTTTCCCCTTTCTAAGGCATTATCGAATTAAACTTTTGATAATGCTGTAGAAAGGCGAAACATGTCATTATATCTAAAATATAATAAAACTCCTAGAAGAAAGACGTTTTCATTTATATTAATAATTTAATATGGATTTTTACAACATTGTCAAAGAAACAATCATCTTTATTTGGAATCATTATGTGTTGTGGATTCATATTTAAATATCTTTAAAAATAATAATAACGTTTTTACATAATACTTATTTTCGGAATATGCCAAAAACCTTATTGTAAATGATCATTATTTTAATGAAGTTTGGAAATTTTGCATATAAATAATAGAAACATATTATTTTAAAGCTGATTTTAAAATTAATGACATTTAAAATAAATAAATTATTATAAACATCTGAATAAAGTAACTTCAAGTCCAATCATTAATTTGTTCCTATTGTCCTACAATCTTATTTATATAATAACTACCTCACCAATAAACTTCTCAACTCCCCCATATTATTTAGTCAATTATTTGATTGCTTCATATACTGGTATATAATAGGAAATGAATATATATTTAAAAAATCGGTTTCCTCATTGACCGAAATTTCTAAGATCGTTGCAATTTTTTTAGAATTATTGATCCAATTAAATATGAAAACGAATACACAAAACCAATAATCTAATAATTGACTAATAGTACTAAACTCCAAAATATCACAATTTAGAATATATTATACAAAAAATGTGAAGTTACATTGTGAGGTCACAAATCTAAGGGTTTTTAATATAAAATATAAATAAGTGCTCTTTGGAATACATATTTCCGTACCCTTTAATGATATAAACTCAAACGATACCATATTTAAGTACCGATAAACTTAGAAGTTTAAGTGACGCTTTAAACTTTTTAATTGCATTACATAAGCGTAATAAACGTTTAAAAATTTAAACAAACCATAGCTTGCACTTTGGTTTATAAAATTAATTATAGGCAGTTAATATCTAGAATGGCAGTGCACAATGGTGTTCTTCTACCGACCCTTATGTATGGAAGCGAAGCATGGAACTGGCAAATGAAGGATGAAAGTATGCAGTAGAAATGAGATCTCTGGAAATGAGTAGAAATGAGATCTCTTAGACGAATGTGTGAATACTCTGTGTATGATAGAGCGTCGAATGAAAATATAAGAAGTGAATGTGGTGCGAATGATGGTGTTATGAACAAAATAATGGAAGGATCATTTAGATAGTTTGGACACATGGAAAGAATGAATAAAGAAAGAATGGTAAAAAAGTATATGTTAACGATGTAAATGGAACCAGAAATAGAGGAATACCGAGGAAAACGTGGCACGATTAAATAAATCAAATATTGAATGTCGGCCATGTGAGGAGTCAGAGAAATCGACGCGCTTGTATGAATGTTGAGGAAGTGAGAGAAATATGTCAGAAAAGAAAAGTGTGGCAGTCCATTATTTTTGCCTACCCCTTCGGGGGGACGGCGTGATGATTAGTTAGTTAGTTAGTTAGATAGTAATATTTTTTTTTTCTTTTAATTGTATCTCAATAGAGACGAAGACGCAAACCGGAAACTGAACATGGATGATCAAGGCGTTCACAGGACCCACGACCCGTCATTGGTTGGGTCCAGCGCACGCCCCATGCAATTACAACATTCCCCATTCCACCCTTATTCTTATGATCATGCATGATAAATTTTGGAAGTTGTATATATGCTCCAAATCCATACTTATCTTCACGTGTCAGTTTCAATTGGCCATCTATGTAAATTTGATTACACATGTCAATCTTTTTAAGATTAACCTATATAATCCACCCACTAACGCTAACGCCATCCATGGGTGAAAATCCAGGATTCGTATACAAGTATAAGTATACATTCACAAAAATATTTTTTTCTTATTTTATATTCGTTTTTAATTCTTTTATACTATATTATTTAGATTTATTTTTCAATAAATGTCATTACACTTGGTATTAGAACACATATTTCACTTAACACAGACATGTTTCGGTTATAACATAACCTTACATTTGCAGATTGAAAATTTTTATGTTAAAACCGAAAATTGGTTCAAATATTTTATATGACCAATAATAAGTTAGCCATTATTATTGTACTAGCAGGAAAAACAACCGAATAACACAAATGTAACCCAGACACGTGATATGAATAGCCACAGGTTCTGAAAACGCTAACGAGCAAAACTTTGTCCAACTAACTTCCGGGCGGGAATATCACAATTAGTGTTTGTGTAGAACACCAAGGGCGTTCGATGACCAATCACAACATATATGATATACCTAGTACACAATTTATGTACAAGTACATAATGCATGAAAATGTACGGTGGTATATTTTTTGACCTACCCCGAAACTTTGCTCGAAATCGAATTATTATTATTACTTTTACCAACCATCACGTGGCATCACTTGGTTGGTACGCAAAGATAATGAACCGCCACACTACTGTATCCTGACACACCTCTCTAGATTTCTTCACATTCATACAACGAGTCATACACGCACGTCGATTCTTCCTACTTCTAACATTACCAACAACACCAACAACAACAAACCATCACGCCGTTTCCCCCCAGGGGTAGGCAGAGCAAGGTTTTAACATGACGATCTTTTAAAATTTTATTAATTTGGTCATGCCATGTTTCATAGGTCTACCTCGACACCGTACTCCATTTACATCGTTAACGTACACATTCTTAAAAATCTTTCTCCATCCATGCGATCCGTGTGTCCGAACCAACGCTTATTATATTATTTTTAGTTTTTTAAGTCGGAAAGAGTTGGAGAAATCGATGTGCGTGTATGACACGATGTATGAATGTTGAGGAAACGAGATAAGTATGTCAAGAAATAACAGTGTGGCGGTCCATTATATATGTCTACCTGATTGTTAATGAGTTAGCTAGTTTTTTTATTATTTTATATATAAAAAAGCTGTTTTTTTTTACTTTCAAGTTTTTTTTCTCGAGAACGATATAATTTCATATAGTTCTCTTGATGATGAAGGTGTAAAACGCCATAAAAATGTGTTAAAATTCATTTAAATATTATAATTCCACAGTTTTGATGCCTAAAGTTTATAAACAATATTTTCTTGTTATTATATTTTATGCATCTTCAATTGGTTGTCAGCAAAGTGACGTGAATTCTTCACCAGACCAATGACAGTGTGACAATCACACTTCCATCACGGGGAATCGAACCCGGGACCTTCGACATGGCAGTCATAGCTCTTACCCCTTACCCTTGTTAGTATTGTGTTATTCCTCTGTTATTAAAAATAACAGTTTTGTATAATATTAACTAACTAACTAACTAACCATCACGCCGTCTCCCCGAAAGGGTAGGCAGAAAGAATGGACTGTCACACTTTTACTGATGCGGCACTCCATCCTTCTCTTTTCGTCCCGCGGGAGACGCGGTGTGATGGGTTGCGAACCTCATCGCCACCAATAGGCATCTCCCGCGCACACCACGATCGTCCAACACCGACAAAATAAATCTAAAACAAATAATATAAAATACAATGATATAAAATAAAATAACAAAATAAAATAAAATAAAAATATATAATATTAATATATGAATATTTTTGAAATGTAGACATATAATTACAAAAATGCATTGGGAATTTTTATTTCGAAATGTCCGTGCCTCAAAGAAAAGTATCGGGGGATTATTTTTAATTTATAATTTTTTTTTTTTTTTCATAATAAATTTCACAAGCCGCCATTGAATTGTGTCATGTTCCAAATGACATCGGATGATAATGCAACTCGAAGCGTTACACGTCTATCCTTCACCAAGGCGTACAATAGTAAACTGAGGTATATTATGTTAACACCCCTTGTCGTGTTCCATTTCCGGAACCTTACATTTAATCATACAGTTGTTATCGTGGCACTATTCAAATGACATTTTAAGTACACGTAAATCCTGATAGAACTTGTTGTCTTAAATGTATTTATAACAACAAACCATCACGCCGTTTCCCCGCAGGGGTAGGCAGAGAGAATGAACCGCCACACTACTCTATCCTGACATACCTATGTAGATTCCTCCACATTCATACAGCGAGTCATACACGCATGTCGAATCTTCCGACTTCTGACATGACCAAACTTTACAATTTAATTAATTTGGTCATGCCATGTTTTCCTCGGTCTATCTCGACTCCGTACTCCATTTACATCGTTACATATACTTTTTTAACCATTATTTTTCAAGCATGCGCTCCATATGTCCGAACCATCGATTGATCCATTCATAATTTTGTTCATATGTCGTTTTTTTAGACTTTTACCATGGAAAAACTTTAAAAATTGATTAATTTAGTCATGCCATGATTTCCCGGGTCACGGTCGACTCCGTACTCCATTCGCATGGTAAACGTATACTTTATAAACCATTATTTCATACCATAAGTACAAACCATCGCTCTAATCTTTTCAAAATTTTGTTCATATTATAATAATTTATAATAGTAAATACGATTGTTTAGTGGATTTATATAAATTGTGACAAATTTGTTACGCCTTGCGAAGGCATTCTCAAACTGAACCCAATCGCCAAACAGTGTGTCCTAATATTGAATTTAGAAATCTTAAGGGTGGGGGAGAAAGTATACGAGTATAATGCAATTTTTTGAGTTGTTTAATAAAACAATCTTAAAAAGTATTTAACAACTCAAAAATTTCCAAACAATCATAATTTTTATTTATTTAATACTCAAAAATTTGCAAAATAAACTTTCTCCCCCACCCTTAAGATTTCTAAATTCAATATAAGGACACACTGTTTGGCGACTGGGTTCAGTTTAAGAATGCCCTCGCAAGGCGAAACAAATTTGTGACAATTTATATAAATTAAATCCAAGTAAAAACACTAAGCAATCGTGTTTACTATTATAAATTAATAATGGAGTTTTACAAAACTAATATATCAATAATCAATAATATTGTTCATAAAACTTTCTCGCGCTTTTCATTTCATACAATTTCAATTCTATCATTCCAATTTTTAACACACATGGGTCTAAAGGATCTTATTCTATCACGTGCGATTTCACAAGGATGTTTTTTTTTATGTAATGATCACGTGTTAAGTGCTAGTGTAAATCTCTATAGTAAATATAGTGTGTTAAAACGAACCGAAATAAAATATGAAGCACTTAAACAAAACTTATAAAATGTGCTCTCTTTATGGGTGGGATATTATTGTTAGATCGTAAAAAGAATGAACGAATGCCGAAATGATTACGATCATTTTGAAATTCGTCTTCACTCAGTGAATCCTCAAACGATCACGGATAGCGAAGAAAGTCGTAAGGCGTGAACCATCATCCGGAGCGTCATTTTAACGTCACAAGTTATTAAAAACGACGTTTGAAACCACTTCCAGGCATCTGTTACAAAAGGCAAAAACACGATTTGCTTCCGGCAAGAAAATGTTCTGAAGAAACGTCCATAATTCGTCATAGAAAGTAAACAAAGGACCACATCACCGTGTAATTTATTTAAATAACTAACTAAATACCTAACCATCACGCTGTTTCTCTGGAGTGGTAGGCAAAGAGGATAGACTCCAAACTGCTCTGTCCAGACATACCTCTCTAGATTTCTATACATTCATACATCGTAACATACACGCTCGTCGATTTTTCCAACTTCGAATGTAGTCGCCTTTTAGTAATTGATTAATTTGGTCACGGATTGCTTTCCTTAGTCTTCCGCGACTTCTCTTTGCACTCACATTGGTTGAATACCAAATTTTACTCATTTTACTCTCGTCCATTTGTTCTATATATCCAAACCATCTCATGGATCTTTTTTTAATTTAATTATGATGCAAGCATCAGCCTTACATTTTTTCCTTATTTCGTTGTTATTCTAATATACGAGTAAATCGTTGTCCCGCACATTCTTCTCAGTGATCTCATTTCTACTGAATTTATCCTACTTTCATATCTTGATGCGAGATCTAACTACACTTCCATGAATAAGGGTTGGCACTAGAACTCTATTATACATATTTGCTTTAGTCGATATTTTTTTTTGCAGTGATGACTTTGAGAACGCCATTTATTTTGGTACCAGCAACGACCCTTCACTTGATTTTTTTTATTATATATTTTTATATACAATAAATAGGTCGTTTGAATTGAATGTCATTTATACACATGTCACACATAGGAAGCTTATCTATCTCCATTTATATCTTGATAAATATTGATTTGAGAATTTTAAATATTATAATTTTTTTAAATAATTATATTTATACGCAGCTTGAATGCATGGAATAATGGTGAATAGTATACGTTCACGATAGGAATGAAAACGACGACCTTTGTGGCAGAGTGGAAAGAGCTATGACTACCATATCGAAGGTCCTGGGTTCGGTTCCCGGCGATTCCAATGTGATTGCCACACTGCCTTTGGTCTGATGTAGAATTCTTGTAGAGGTAGGCAGAAAGAGTGGAGTGCCACACTGTTCTTTCCTGGCATACTTCTCACGCATCCTCGACATTTTTTTTTGTATACAACAGGTCGTTTGAACCCAATTACTGTATACAATTAATTTTAGCTATTATATTAATTCTTATGACATGTGATAGGTAGCCAATCTATCACCATTTTATTGGCACGAGAATTCTACACCAGACCAAAGACAGTGTGACAATCACACTGCCATCGCCGGGAATCGATCCCGGGACCTTCAGTATTGAAATCAGACCACTCATCACGCACGTCGATTTCTCCGACTCCTCACATGGCCACTTCGCCGAATTAACGATTATAAGCTAATTTAAGTTACTTTTTGAACTTCTCTATTATTAATTATTTAGAATTATGTAAATTAACAAAATATAAATCATTGATATGAATCAATTGAGTGACTTGGAGACCACGCACACGTGATCAATAGAGATGAATGTGGCCAATTTGATTTTCGCAACGGTCCTCAAAACTCCCCTACTTCCCGTTGAGAAGGGCTGCGGGGGCGGATGGGCGCCGAAGATGTATTACCCCAGAGAAGAGTGAGCGGACGTCAAGTTAACCTTTAGCAATTGCCAATCCGGTCAAAGGGAGATAAGTGGAAAACATTCCTGGGCCATTTTACCTAATCCCTCTCTGTCGTCCCTTTTTGGCGTGATGATAAAGAAATTCCAACTTTTTACCATCGGAATTTTCATTTATTCAAATTAAGCCACTTCCAACTGTGGTAACATGTTTACTGATTGCATTTATTATTTTGTGATTTTGGAAAAAAAATTGTTTTGTACTTCATAGGCGCTTAAATATAATATCCTTGCTGTGACCTTCGTGGCAGAGTGGTGAGAGTTCTGACTTCCATACCGAAAGTCCCGGGTTCAACTCCCGGCGATGGCAGTGTGATTGTTACACTGTCATTGGTCTGGTGTAGAATTCACGTGACAATAATCGCTTCGTTGATCGTCGTGACCAGTCTGTCGATTCCAGTAAGCCTGGCGAAACTGGTCGCTGTCGAAATAAAGATAAAAGTGGAAGTACTTAAAATACATCGTATTGTTTAATAATTATTCAAATGTAATAAAACAAAACATTTGTCAGAACTGACTATATTCATGATAAAATTTGTTTTCAATATTTTTAATTATACTGATGAAGGGTTTTTGTGTGTGTAAAAAAATGTTACAAAGAAAGAAAAAATGTGTAAAACTATTATAAATAGTTTTATTATTTACAAAAAAAATCAGAAAGAACATTAATAAATAATTAAAAATTTCACGTAAAAAGTAATTATTTAAATGCATTCACTTTAGAATGAATTTCAAGATGTCCACGCACGATAGAATAAGACAAAATGGTTTCCATTAAATGCTTGGTATAACCCTGTTTTTATATTACGCAATATTTACTAGTATATTCACAATAAATTAAAAATGAAATTCATTCACCGTGGTCTGTTTGTTGGCCTTTGGCTTCCGACTGCAAATTGAAAATAATGTAACACCCCGCCGACTTCCAATAAATTTCTCTTCACAATAGGAAAGGCATTTTCTCACGCACGTCATTTTTCCTTATTGGTCGAGAAAAAGGTGTAAATGAATGGCGTAGGGAGCCAGGGGTCGGGGTTCGCAATCCATTCCTCCAATTCAGGGAGAGCTGGCTAATTCAATTCGCAATAGTTCCACCCCTGCGAGCACGGTTATTCTTTATTCCGGTGGGCAACACTGAAAGGAGTCGCCATTTAAAACAGCGAAGTCCAAAGAATCATCCAAAAAACTTTAGTTCTTAGGTTGTGTAATATATATTTTTTTTAACTTTGCAATATTAAACGCTACAATGGGATAAAGGATGGGAGAGCAAATTGTCAATGTAGTCTGTCATAGCTGAAAACAATAATGACAAAAAATGCTAGACAGACTACATCACGCCTGTAAGAAATACAACATGACGATCTCTATGAAAAAAATAGAAAATTAACCCATAGAACAGGTCAGGACCTTCAAGTATCTAGGCCTGGTGGGAGGAGCTGATCTGCGGGAAGAAATACAAGCCCAAGAAAAACAAAACAGCTGCAATCTCTGGCGCTCTAAAACCCACAATATGGAAAAACAAAGGCATGGCCATTAAGAGTAAGATGAGAATCTATAAAGCATGCGTTATACCAATAATAACATATGGCGTTGAAGCAAAGGTAGACACAGTAAGGACCAAACAAGTTTTGAGGACTTCCGAAATGAAAACACTTTGGACGATAGCAGGCAAGACACTGAGAAATCGCGTGAGGAACACAAGAATAAGAGAGATATGGGAGGTTGAGGATATTATAATATGGAGCAGATAGCGAAAAAGGGACTGATACTGTCATATTTAAAAAATGGACACCACCATACTCCCCTATATCGCATTGCATAATCAGCCTCATGGGACTAGTCCTCGTGTAAGACCTCCTAAAAGGTGAAAAGACAGCTTTGAATCTACCTCACAGGAGGAGCAACACTCTGGAGAACAGACCACATAGGTTTACAACAAGGAAGAAGAAGAAGAAAACAAAAACACATTTTGTTGCAAAATCATTTCAGTGTAGATCAAAAAATACGTTTCATTTTTATTCCATTTTATTAATTTTTAAGAGCTATCAAGGGGAGGGCATGGCATAGAAAATTTACTACGGGGTGGAATTTCGCAGGATTATAGTATCCCCTAAGAGGCGCACATAGTCAAAGTAAAAAAGCGCAATAACCAACCGATTTCTAGAAAAAAAACTTAAAATTTTTCACCATTTACTTAATATCAGGCATGACGCGGGATTGGAACCAGAGATCAACCGGACAGCGAAATGGAGAGAGCAAGCTAACTGCTAATCCACCTAGCTATTGATACTAGTGGCGAAATTTCTAACATATAAAAAAAACGGTGAAAAGTTTCAAATTATTTTTCTAGAAATTGGCTACTTATTGCACTTTTCTTACTTTGACTATAGATGAGACTTAGAGGGTACTACAATCCGGAAAAATCCCACCCCAAAGTCAATTCTCTATGCCGTGCCCTCTCCTAAGTCCAATGAATTATCAATAAAACTTAAATATTTATTTTGTGATTTAAAAGTTTATCTTACTTATGTGGTATATGAAAATAAAAACCAATTTCATTTTGGTGTCGTTTCACAATAATAGTTATAAAAACATTTAATTTATTAATTTAAAATTAAATTTTTATCACTTTGTAAACTACATTCCGTTATTTAATTATATGTGTGAGTATATTCAATTTATTAAAAACAATCTTATAATTTAATATAAGACAATGTCGCCTTCAATGATATTCATATTTAATGAATTACAACATTTTCATCCGGTAACATTTTTCCTCCATGGTGTTCCTACAACGAAGTGAACTTTTTCGGATATGGGATGATTGTATATTGCTGGGCAAATGCTACATTTATCATCGTTCTGACGAAATACGGAAAAAGCACTGGGTGTTTCTTTTATGGAGTTGCATCTTTATGGGGTTTATTCTCAGCGAAATTTGACAGTCTGGAAACTTGTCTTAGAATTATTTAAAACGCTTATGTTATTATATTAGAGGTCAGTGTATAGTACCTACTCGTATAATGAGTCAAGAACGATACGAATTTTAGGGTACAGGTGACACTTATACTTTGCTTACTCACGCAGCTGATGTCGTAAACTGCTGGACAAAGGCCTGCCCCGTACTTCTCCACTTATTCCTATCTTCAGCCCTTCGCACCCAGTCACCAGAAATTTGGCTAATGTCATCAGACCATCGTTTGAATTTAACCACTCTTTCGACGTATTCTGTTACTCCCGACCATCTCCGTATTTTACTATTTCTTATTCGGTCTGAGAGTCTTACATGTAGCTTGGCTTTTTTGTGTTTGCTTTGTACTACACGAAGTCTCCTTATAGTTAACTTGGTGAGGGTTAGTGTTTCTGATCAGTACTGGAAGCACGCGTCATACATTTTGCAATCGCATTGGTAATACATAGTAATAACAATCATAATAATCTGATGATGAATGTGGATAAGTCTAAAGTAATGAATTTTGAGAGAGAAGAAATCATGACAGTTTGCAACATTATCATAAATGGTGTAAAACTGGACCAAGTAGATGAGTTTATATATTTAGGTAGTATGTAAACAAAGGAAAGGCGAGTGGAGAGGGATATTGAATGATGGGTTGGGGCAGGCAACAAAGTAAATGTTGCACTTAAAGGTGTTCTTATACCGACCCTAGTGTATGGAAGCGAAGCATAGAACTGACAAAATAATAATGGAAGTAGAATAAATGCAGTAGAAATAAGATCTCTAAGGCGAATGTGTAGAAAATCTGTGTATGATAGAGTGTCGAATGAAAATTCAAGAAGTCAATGCGGTGCAAATGAAAGTGTTACGAACAAAATAACGAAAGGATCATTAATATGGTTTGGATACATAGAAATATTGAATGAAGAAAAAATAGTAAAAAAGTATCTTTTAACGGTGTAAATGGAACTAGTAATAGAGAAGACCGAAAAACCGTGGCACGGTCAAATAAATCAAATATTGAATATCGGCCACGCGAGGAGCAGGGATAATCGACGCGCATGCATGATACGAGGAAGCCAGAGAAGTATGTCAGGAAAGAAAAGTGTGAAGAAACTAACTAACTAATGGTTAGTTAGTTAGTTTTTTTAATAATCAATAATAATTCAAACATATTTCGATGAACATGCACGATTATCCATGAAGATATGATATACTTGCATTAACCAGAAATTTAATATGAATAAAAGTGTTTAACCAATAATATGAAGAATGTTGGAGAAATTTATGCGGCCTCATATTTGGTAAATAAAGTAAGAAAATGGCATTTTTAACGCGTAAAATACGTGTATTAATTTGATAAACGAGCGAAATATTCTTCGAAGATAAAGTGTGTGGATGCGACTGGGGAGTATTCAGAGTTATAACGTTGGCGCCTCGACAAGATGTTTATATTTTCGATCTCGTTTCAGATATCCATCAAGACATTTGAGTAAGTACGGTATAAACTAGAAAAGTGTCTACGTCGCAGGTGATACCGGCACATCACTCAGCAGCCCTATATCCACAATGGATAGGAGAGACAATCCCTCCTCCTACCCACCCCACCGCCAGCCTCCCACACGCATCTAGAAATATGATAGATATATTTCACCTTAAAAATACACCTCACACATTACGTCTCAAGGAATTTCGTGTTCATGTTATGATGTAAAGAAAATTATTCAAGCACCAAGCAACACTATATATCATGTGCCTAGTAATTTGAGTATTATTGATTTTGTTTACATCTTTACGAGGGTGGTTTGATAAGTGGCTTTTTGAATTTCCGGCGCAGTACCTTTAAATGCAACACTGCTCCCGTCAACTGCCATCTATGAATATACTACTGTACAATTTCTCTTATTTTCATTTACTCGTATTATGAGTTAATATTTTCTAGATTTTCTTGTGCTTTTTGTGTTTTTCAACAAACAATTCAGATACTTTGAATACAAATATTTAAAGCCGTGTTAATATTCGAGTAGTCCAAATTTTTATTATTATTTTGTTAAATCGCTCATTACATCATTACAGCGCAATCCAAATCAATGTAAAGGGTATAGCTATCATATTGATTCTCGTGACATGATAAAGGTAGCTAATATATCGCCAATTTATTGTCACGTGAATACTACACTAGACCAAAGACGGTGTGACAATTACACTGCCATCACGGGAACCAAACCCGAAACCTTCGGTGTGGCAATCAAAAAATAGCAAACATGTCATGCAACAATAATAAACCATCACGCCATTTACCCGAAGGGGTCGGCAGAGAGACTAGATCGCCACGGTATTCGATCCTGACACACATGTCCAGCTTCCTTCATATTCATACAGCGAGTCATACACGCACGTCAAGTTTTCCTCGGTCTGTAACGACTCCGTAATCCATTCACAAAACCAATCTTTCTTTCATAAATTCGTTGATAATTTTTTCTTCTGCTCTACATTCCTTCCATTCCAGCATTTCAAATTCTTTCGTAAATCGTATAACAACATATACGTCTAAGGGGTCTCATCTCCTCGTTAACTATCAGTTATCGATAAGGTTAGTGATTAAAATTATATAATATTCATTTAATGAGTTTTATAACAGAATTAGGATGAAAATTGTCACAGATGATACGGAGCAGCGATGGGAGCATTAACTGAAACTACAGGATTTGAATTGTATTTCTTATAAATAACTACTTTTTACAGTGTTTATAAGAACTAACAAAAACATTTCATTGGTTATTTTTTCCTAGCTTTTTATATCAACGGAATCGACGTAATAATAAATTAGTAAAAAAAACATCGTTTTATGTAGTTACCATTTGTTTTTTTGACTAATACCTGCTTATATGCACTAATTGCAAATAGCCAGGTTTTAAGCAAAACACCTGTCAAGGCTAGGAAGCAAAACAATAAAATAGCAGGAAGCAAAACTATACTTGCTTGGTATGATAAACTACCAATCTTTGGAGAAAATAAGGAATATCCACTTGGGAGTTCACTTCTTTCAGCTTGGCGGCCATATACAAAACTCGGATATCCTGAATGATGTAGGTCTTTTTGTCCCTGATAATTACCTTCGTCAAAGACAGCACAGATTGTTTTATTTGCCGCGCTGCAGAACCAACCTGTCAATGGATACGCCTGTGGGTATGGCAATCTAATTGCTTAATCGGGTTGCTTCGGAGGTCGACATATTGATAGTGTTAGTTGCCTCAGGGATGCGATATCAATGTTATATTTCTTTCTACTTCCTTAATCTCAATGTTTTTTTATGCTTCTCTTATAAATTCTTATAATGTAATCGCAAACGATCTAGTATTATATGTCTGTAATGTTTGTGATTTTTATTCAAATAAATTAAATAAATGAAATAAACAGTATATATAATATTTAAAACTATCAAACTTGTAATGTAAGGCGCTCAAAAAGGCGAAACGTGTTATTCCCATAAACTATTATAAAACTTCTAGAAAATAGACGGCTTCATTCGTATTAAGTTTGCAGTACTTCATAGCGCCCATTTTAATAAATAAAAAACGATATTTCTATCAAATAAAATCAATTTGCACAATATTTTGAATACTGTTTAAAAAATTTAGTAGAAAACTAATTAATTTCTGTTATAATTATATTTGTAGAATTTTTTTACTTGTTTCTAAAAATAAATTCAGTAAATTTGTGACAGATACATCAATCAATTACTCGTTGAAAATGAACACAAATAATTATTATTTCCAACAAAAATAAACTTTATTTAAATTGCTCAATTGGAAATTCTTAATCGAGTTCTTAATTACTCGCAAAACTTTACTCATTACGATCAAGTAAATATTCACGTTAATTTATAATAAATTTACAATCATTAAAAATAAAGTTTACAATTTGTTTTCTTGAAAAAAATATTATAAAAAATCTTCGCAAATAGTAAAACACTAATTGATATTGTAGTGTCAATACAAAATTATATTTATTTATTTATTCGGTAAGGGCAGCATACAGCGATATTAATATATTAATTAAGAAACATTAAGAAAAATAATAAATAAAGCCAATTACATGCTACCACAAATACAATAAACAGTTAATTGAATTTAAGCTAAAGCAAAATACGGTCAAACAAAATGATTGAGAGTTAAACATAATAATAGTAGTAGAAATAAGAAAAAAATTAAAAGTAAAAATAAAAGTAAAAATAAAAGTAAAAATAAAAGTAAAAATAAAAGTAAAAATAAAAGTAACATATTATAATATGATGTAACATTATGGTCTCATCCACGCCGAAAGGGTGCTCCTATCGCTTTTTTGAAGTTTCGTTCGTTCAAGTGGAAAACATCGATGTCTCCAAAATATTTGTTGTAGTTGTCACAAATCCTGTACATTGCCGCGCTTTGAGCGTAGTTAGTGCGATATATATGCCATGGCCTTACGCCCAGCCCCCTTAATATGAGGCTTAATGATAAGTTAGTTTAATATATAGAGAACAATAAAAAAAATACTTTTTATTTTTTCTTTACCTTGTTTATACAACACAAACTTTAAAATTACATTTTTTTAATTAAATATCAGACATGTTTCGGTGATATAAAGATTATATATAGAGTTATAAAGACAGTTTTGACAGATGTTATATAGATTATATATAGAGTTATAAAGAATCTTTATAACATCTGTCAAAACTGATCATATTTGTAAACCATTTTATAATATTTTAAATATGTATCTTTATAATATCACTGAGGAAGGACTGTCCAAAACTTGTGTGATATGTAATTAATTTTTTTTTAAAGTTAGTGTTGTATATACAAAGTATATAAAAAAAGAAAAAGACAAATAAAACACTACAACACAAAGTATGGCGAACATAGAAGAAAAAATAAAAATATAAACTTTTTTAGAAATTACGAACGATTATTCGAGTTTGTATATGGAGTATTTTCTATACCATCTAGGAGTACATAAGAGTTGCAGGGGCTGGGAGGGTGGGGGTGAGATTTGAGTGGCTGGACATTCGGAGCGGAAAATACGGTGATGCCGAGTAGGTACTTCCCCTTTCCGGAAATAACCCCAATATCGGCAGACCCATTTAGCGCAGGGTATTCCTTTCAGGAGGTACAATGTGGGCTCGGGACAGGACGAATCGTAAAATTGCCTCCGACCTAGACCTAAGGTAAGTTTAAGATAAATTTGATAAATTCACTTGATTACCCTATGCCTCGGATGACATTGTGGAAAACGTAAATTAAATGCATGAATCTTATATTGTACCATATATTCACCTCCACTTTGTGTTGTGAATACACATTAAAATAAATGAAATTACATTTGGTGTAACGTGAAAACGTGGATCGATTAAATAAATCAAATATTGAATGTCGGCCACGTGAGGAGTCGGAGAAATCGGCGTGCGTGCATGACACGATGTACGGATGTTGAGGAGCGAGGAAGTATGCCAGGGAAAAAAATCAGGGAGATTGCGTTTTGGTTATTTATTTAGTTTTTTTTTATTACACTTTTCTATTTTCGTAACACTTAATTTCACGATAATCGAATGATTTTACTGAAATCTCTTGATGGAAGTTAATTTTAAATAATAATTAAATAAAACGATGTTTTTGTAGTTAAAAAGCTTTTTATTTTATTATTACTTAATTTCATTTTTCACAGACATGTTTTGATTGTGATACAATATTTTTGAGGCTCATATGTTTAAAATTTGATTAAACAGGTTGAAATTAGGGAATGAAAAAATGCCGGCCTTCGTGTCAGAGTGGCAACTGCTATGAATGCCACAGCGATGATCCGGTTTCGATTCTAGGCGATGACAGTTTGAGAAAAAAACACGCCATCTTTAGTATATTAGAATCCAAGGCTAGTCACCTATCACATGTCATGAAAAATAATAGCTAAAAAATAAACACAGTAAAAAAAATTGGAAAGCAACGGGAAACTACCACATTATAAGGCCCAAATGGCATCCCAAAAATTATTAAAGATGTTAGACTTGATGTTATATGTTAGACTGCAGACCAATTCAAAAAATTGCGTAACAACCTAAACAAGTCTGTGAATAAGGAAATTAATTGGGTTTTTTTTGTCTACCCTGCCGGGGAGATAGCAAGTTGCTTTGTAAAACAGCTTTTTGTGTTTACCTCATATCCAAATTTGAATCATCCGAAATATGTTTTTAATTTATTTTTCAAAATTAAGATGAATTAATTTGATTTTAAACTGAATAGAATTCGATGCCACTAAGAAACTAAAATTACGAACAGCTCTACAAACAGTAATTTCTAAAAACAATCAACTAAATATATTTTATTTTCTTCTATATTCGCCTTCACTTTGGGTTGTGGATTCATATTTGAATAAATATAGTTACACTTTGTGTTACAACACTTTTTATTTTCACTGAACTCAGACATGTTTCGGTTACAAGTAACCTTTATCAATGTATACAATGTATAAAAATGGTTAAAATTGTATACATTGATAAAGATTTATTGTAACCGAAACATGTTTGAGTTCAGTAAAAATAAAAAGTGTTGTAATACAAAGTCTACCTACTCGTATATTTATTCAAATATATTTTATTTCATCGTGGATTTTGGATCGGCAGCACGGTGTAACGGACAAAGGATATTAGCGATTGTCCATTTCTAAAATTAATTTAAACTCATGCCAGCGCATATAATCTATTGCCCTAAGTATGTACCCATCCTGCAAATTCTCAATTGAAGCACACCCCTCTATGAGCGGTTCGTGTGTCGGCCGGCCAGATTGCAATGTACAAAGCGAACGGCCTATCAAGCGGGGGCAACTCGTTCACAATGAGGAATCCAGCTTAGTCTTTATCATGCAGGACCACCTAGGGCACAATGAGGGATCCAGTCTCTAATTAAACGTCAGCTTTACGGTTGGTGTACACCTAACTATAAGCTCCGAAAACAACTTACTTAAACATATGTATGGAGCATCGGGATGTACAGCTGTAAAACATAGTGCTTAATCGAAATTGATATAAAAAAAAGTCTGGAGGTCTTTGAGATATATTTTAGGAATTTCTTGTAGAGATGACACCACGCACGAAGTTTTCAGCAGAATTGAAGAAGGGAAACAACTCGTCACCTGAGAGTAAGAAGGTTCCAACTGTCAAAAGTAAAAAGCCGAGAAAAATGCAGTTTTGTTGGTTTCGGGTGTGTATCTTGGAATAAAAAGGTTCCATCTGAAGCAGATGAAACTCTTTTACCGAGAAGCGTGTAAATTTTCTGGCAACAGTTGGAATAATAAAGTTCTAAGTGTAAATGAATCTTTCTTCAGTGAATCGTGTGTTTTGAATGGTCAGATGGAACTTGATTATTTTCCTAACATCAAATGACGATACTATTACATGTTTTTTTTATTGTACGTATAAATAAGGTTAGTAAGAATCTTTTTCACGAAAAAAAGACAGATGTGAAATTTTGTTAGTTTGAACCCTCTTACTCTCAGGTGACGAACTTGTCAAATCCATTTCAAAGAGGCGAGCCTAATGGATCGGCCATATAATGGGCAATAAGGACTCTCCCGCATGTCATAATGGAGGGGATGGTTCTTCTTCTAAGTCATATTCTTCAAAATTGAGGGTCGTGTCCATCCTGTAAACTATTGACCATGGCACGCCATGCGCTCCTGTCACCCGTCAGTCTACAGGCTGCAACTAATGAGAGACCAGTAAGCGACCTGATTTGATCAAATCGAATAGGGGAATGGTTCAAGGAACAAATAATATCGGCGCACCCCTGACGGAAAAATCTGAAACAGGTGCGCGAGGAGAACTGCGACAAATATGTCGAGTTGAAGAGAGTTGCAGAAGATCGAGCGCATTGTAAGATGAGACTGAAAACTTCTGCAAACCAATCACTAAGATTAAAACTACGAAGAAGACACCTCCAACAGCGAAAACTTCACTGGGGCCAAGGTCCACTTTGTATGTTATACATGCATTAGTATGATTAATCCCGTTTTAAATGAAACAGCAAATGTCATCCGAGCTCTCCTTGTAAACGGTCTTTTATAATCCCTCTTCAGAAGGAAAACATCGGGTCAATTTCGCTGTAGGGTCCGTTGACAAATAAACAGTCGAAGTGAGTATACTTACATTACTTTACCTAAGCCCTAAAAAGATTTCCTTCAAAGCTGCTCAAGCACCATCAAATTGAAAACTGGAATGTCGAAACTTTGCAAAAGAATTCTTAAGAAATCCTTTTCTCAGACGAATCTCTGTCAGATCCCCGGCTGACCCTTCCTTGTTGCGCTGGTTTAGAGTTACGAAATAATTATTCTGAATTTGTTTACCGTGAATACAGAAGTGTAAAACACGATTTTTAAACAGACTTATTAAAATATTACAAAATGTTATTTTTTGTGATCTACATAACATCCCGTTAATATTGCACTAAAATTAAAAACAATAAAAGTGAAAACGACAGTTTTCTAGAAGTTTTATGATAATTCATGGGAATTACACGTTTCGTCTGCCTAAGGCATAATAATACCATTTTATAATGCCTTAGACAGGCGAAACATGTTATTCCCATAAATTATAATAAAATTTCTAGAAAACAAACGGTTTCATTC
Source organism: Lepidostoma basale (assembly GCA_022606425.2). NCBI lineage: Eukaryota > Metazoa > Arthropoda > Insecta > Trichoptera > Lepidostomatidae > Lepidostoma > Lepidostoma basale. Next base: position 608,718 of record JAHDVF020000223.1, read on the forward strand.
GTATTCATTATTTAATATGCCACAAAACTAACTAACCATCACACCTTCTCCCCGAAGAGGTAGGCAAAAAGGTTAAACTGTCACACTTTTCTTTCCTGACATATTTTTCTCGCATCCTCAACATTTATACATAGTGTCATGCACGCACGTCGATTTCTCCGACCCCTCACATTAAATATAGAATTTTACATTTTTACACAAGAAACAATAAAAAATTATTATGCCTTAGCAAGCCAAAACATGTCAATACGATAAAACTTCTAGAAAACAGAATTTTCACAGTTTTTATTCACATTAATATTCAAAAGTAACTAACTATCTCCTCTAAGGGATAGACAAAAATATTGAACCGCTCCCTGTTCTTAAACATATTAATAATAACACTTTTTTCCTTTTTGTAAAATTATAAAAAGAGAAATATATTTCTTTAAAATAACCATCATAAAATTACGCGGTGTTTAGACCTTAACTTTAAATACATTTTACACAAGTAAAATTATAATAACAAGAATGACGGAATATGTGTACGTAATCTATACGTAATCAATATATGCAGAAGATGGCAGTGAGCTGCTGAAACCAGTAAAAAACCGTAAACATAAGTGGAATAAGATATGTTATACGGGAGTTCTCTGCATGAGGGTGTATGGTAGTTACCCGTGGCTCTTTCCCACGGCATTTTTTTCTGTAATGCTCGGGACCAACTATCTGCAGCTTCAAAGAGATTTCTTTAGATAAATCAAGGGATATTTCAAGAAGTCGGGCGTGCTGGATGATGTTGGTATTTTGGTTCCTGATAGATATCTCCGACAGCGACAGCACAGATTGTTTTACCTACCGGCCGCCAGAACTAACCTGCCTCTGCTGACTCCGGTGGTAAGAGCAATTGGTTTGTTTGATTAATGTGGTAAGATCAATTAGCAATAAGAATATTTTTGAAAGTACGTTACTCAGACAAATACTCTTGACTTTGAAGAGTATTTTGTCTTCCTAATGTCGAACCATCTCTCATGCGTTCCTGGTATTATGTTGAATATATGTTATATTTTACCTGTACTCAATAGATGTCTTAAACATTTATGTTGTTTTTAATGTCTGTTGAAATATTAAACTGATTTGATTTAGTAAAAAAAAAATCGGGATAGACTAGTTTGGCGCTCCATTGTCTCTGCCTTCCGTTCCGAAAAAACAGCGTGATGGTTTGTTGTTGTTAATAGCTACCAGTAGACAATAGGTTAAATTAGAAAAGAAGGAAGGATGATGGGAATTATATACACAAAAATACTGTTTTGTTTAAACGTCAGCCGGAGAGATGTTAAATTAAACGCGCGGAGGGAGTATACGTGTTCCCAGGGATCAAAAGCCCTAATCCGGGTGATTACGCAAGCGTGTATGTCGCCGTAAGTAAATTGGATAGCCCTGTGGACAGACCTTTCTACCCTTTACCAAGCGGTTTTCTTGTTTAAGAAAAATCCACCATAATTTACTTACGAGCACGTTGATTACTTGTTACGCCTGTGACAAATGGAATGGTTGGTTACCCCTCGCTTCACGCCGGAGTTAAAAAATAAATGTGTTAATGCCACTTACTTAGTTTCGGTTACAACTGGTGGCTATCGCTCGGAAAAGCGTTTTTAAGAAACGCAAAAACCTACCAGAAAGATAAGGGAAAAGATTTTACATTTCAAGGAATCGCGTCAGATATAAGGATCTCAAATGACACAAACAGAAAAATAAAACTATTTATTATTAAGTACGAATGAAAAAATGTTTTAAAATGTCATTCCCACTTATAGTTATAAAAATTCTAGAAAACACACATTTTCATTCGTATTAATTATTTAATATTGTGTTTTACATCATTGTTAAAGAAACAATATTATAATATTTTAAATATGTATCTTTATAATATCACTGAGGAAGGACTGGTTGTCCGAAACATGTCTGATATATAATTTTAATTTTTTTAAATGTTAGTGTTGTACATACAAAGTATATAAAAAAGAAAAAGGAAATAAAACAATATTCCATTTATTCCTTGTTATTTATTGTTTCTTGAAAAATGAAAACGTCTGTTTTCTAAATTTTTTATTATAATTTATGGGAATGAAATGTTTCTCCTGTCTAAGGCATTATCAAATATCAGCATTTGACCAATACCTTAGACTTAATTTAAATAAAGCTTCTAGAATACAGACGTTTTCATTCGTATCAATTATTCTTTGAAATTTTAAATTTATCCTTGTCATGTGGAATGCGCTTCTACCAATGTTTTAGGGAGTATTACTTAATATACATAGTAGATAAACATATATAAGAGATCTGCAACATGTTTTGAAGATTTTATACCTTCATCATCGGGAAAATATCGTTCGAGTTTATGTGGTTTTCTCGAACTAAAAAAAACTTACTTAAGCATTTAATCAAGAATAAAAGATTATCCACAAAACCTTCGGTCCGTCCTTCAAGAAAACAGTTTATTCTGAAATGACTCAAAATAGATTGTCTATCTCTTAAATACGCCGAACGTCTCCAAAAACGCCGATTCACGGGCGAAACTTATTATTAAAGCTCTCACGGACAGCTCCTCAGAACTATACCAACAATAAAACTCCCTATCAAGATTAACGTCCGGACCAAACTGTTACGCTTCCTTTGTGTGGGTGACCCGCATTCGTTCCCGCAGCCATACTCCAGCCTTTTCTTTAGGGACATAGATAATTTTCTGGACGTAATTCCACCCATTGTAACGCATGCGGTGGCCAGTAAACACCAGTGCAGTGGCGGGAATATTCCTGCCTGGGTAACTTAAAAAAAATATGGTGGTCTAGAGGCAATGTCGTCTCTAAATCACTGTTTATCAGGCCGTAATGTTAAATTAAATGTGGGGTCGATCTGATCTTACAGCTGTCAAATGTCAAATTTACAAACTAAAAGCGTATTATTAACTAAAAGCGTTAACACTGTGGAATATAAGAATGGAGACCATAATGATGAATTTTTCATAAATTAAAATACTCTTTTTTTCAGTTCCGAGTTTATTATTCTCGGCATGTTTCGAAGGTTTTATACCTTCATCATCGTAGAACGATATAAACTCTCGAACAATGGTGAAATACTCCATAATTCAATTCAAAGAATATCAAATTCTTAGTATTCGACAACTTTACATCAAAACATCAGCCATATTCTCCAAATTTAAAATGTCGAATTCGAGATCACAACAGAACCGTCCCACAAGATATTCCTCTCACCATAATTTCAAAGTTCCTCGTTGTCGCTCAGCTCTAGCCCAAAAGCAATTTCCATTCCGCGCGCCCTATATTTTCAATCGTCTTCCTGAGAATCTTAAATCAATTAACGACACTAAGAATTTTAAGCGTGCTCTAACCAAATTTATAAAGGGGTCATCGTTAGACGTAGAAAACACTTTTTTCTTTTAGATTTAGTAATTTTAATTTTATCTTCATATTGTGATTACCAATGTAAGCATAAGATTACTAACAAGCCATTTTACTAACAAACCGCGATTTTACTAACAATGCTACTAACATCATATTTTATGTAGTGGTCACGATACAGGCCATGCCTAGTGTGACAACTACAGTCCATAAACTTTTTTATTAATTATTGTTATAACATGTAAATAAATAAATAATAAATAAAAAAATTAATAAGCAATTTATACGAATGAAAACGTCTGTTTCTTATAAGTTTTATTATATTTATCCGGAATGGTATGTTTTGCCTTGCTAAGGCATTATCAAGTTTTTTGTAATCATGACATGTTTCGCATTACTAAGGCTTTATCAAATGATTGCATTTGCCTATGCCTTAGCAAAGCAAAACATTGTTATTCCCAAAAAAATTAATAAAACTTCTACAATATGCATTTTTTGGTTTTATTTATGGTGGAATTCAAATGAGTATAATTAAATTTAAAGAATGCAATTCTTTTAAATGTTGTGTCGGTACACGAATGAAAAAATGTGAACTGAGGCACTGTTTTCAAGGTTCATAAAAAATTACGGAAGCGACACTTCTATCGAACGCGCCGAGGAGCGTCACTTGCATTTTAACGAATACGAAGGTCGAACGGAGAACCTTTATCGTCTCCCCAGAACCCCAGAGTATCCTAAACGACCGTTACGCTCGTGACCGGCGCGCGATATGCGACTATTGTTGGTCGTCGCCTTGAATAAGATTCAGGAACACTGCTGATGGAAAAAAGGAATTACCCCCCATAATAAAATGATTTCCTTCTTCGTCTTATCCCCGAACTATGGAAAGGACGGACGTGAATGGAAACGAATATCTTCAAAGTCTGGAGTGAGTATCGGTAAATGAATATACGAGTACACTGTAAGTGTACACAAAATGTAATAAAAACTGTTATATATGTATGTTAAAAAAATAATAATAATAACACTTACATACGTACAAACCTAAAGATACTTTTTCGAGATATTCAGTATAACCAAAATGTCAAAGAAATTGACGTGACATGATCATATTACTGATGCAGACGAGAAGAACACACCGATTGAGTCTTCGCAACACAGAGAGCAATATGCTAAGAATTATTTTAAAATTTTAAATATGTTTAAATCCCTTAATTGTTAATCAAACTTGAAACACTTGTAATAGCAATTTATTGGTTAAATTTAATCATCAGGTGTTACAAACAACTGTTGTTTGTAACAAATGATGATGCCAACCACGGTTATTAAAAATTGAAAAAAATTATTGTCAATTTTAAACAGTGTTTCCAATTAAAAGGTAAATAATATTAAAGTATCGTGGAGTTTCGATTAATTCAATGGATTATCAATTTGATATTGTTTCTTGAACAGTGATTCAAAATTCCATATTAAATCAATACGAATGAAAAGGTATATTTTAGAAGTTTTATTCTTTTTTATGTGAAAGGCTCGTTTCACCTGTCTCAGGAATGTCACATATGATAATGCTTTAGTTTAGACAGACGAAACATGTCATTCACTTACAATATAATAAAACTTCTAGAAAACATACTTTTTCAATTGTAATGATTAATGTTTTATACATATGTTATTCTGCGGTTATAATTTGATATATCAATATCTCCATTTGCAAAACTAGTAAATATATCATTGATGTTTTGTTATTAATTTATTTTGCAGATGATTTTTCAACATTTGTTATTATTCCGTAGCCTGAAATATGTTTTATTTACGAACAGGCTCGATGAAAATAACAAGACTACGCCTATTAAGCAAGATAAATTGAGCATAACACCCAGAGAAACATATTTTTCATAGAAGCCCATTATGTTGAACACATCAATCATTTCAGCAACATCTCATAGACGGGGGCGTTCGTGTTCTTATTTATAATATTTATTAAACAGAATCATTTGAGAACAGCCCAAATAACAGCAGCTAAAGTGACTTTTATTACTAAATATTACACTTCAATCACAGCGCATAATTCAAATAAATTTACGAGTAGCTATTTGACGGCTAGCCTTATAACATTTTAAACTAATTTAATGAATAACTTTGTTTTTTGTATAACAATTGTATTTTATTTCATACAAAAACAGAAACATCTTTTCGGAAAAAGCCAATCATTGCGTGAATTTCGACCATCATTTCGAGACCAAAACCACAAAATTTTTACATATAGCAAATAATCCTCAAAAATTAGAGAAATTAGAAAATTTTGAAATTTTGAAGGCCAAAAAATGTAAACTAAATGTTATAAATAACCAAATTCCTTCTTATTCCCCATTTGTATATAGTACATTAAACACTTTTCCCCTGTACAATGTAGCTAAAAAATAATAACACTACCTTCAACTTTTGTCACCTTTCCTATTAATGCAATCTTTGTATTTCCTGTAATTGTATATCGTTTTTAATTTATTATGTTTCATCGTTTTTGACTCTATATAATGTGTAATTGTTCATTCTAATTACTGTTTCTAATTAATTTTAATTAAAATATTTAGATACCTAACCCAATTTCAGCAAAAACTTCAAAATTATATCAAAAAAATATTCAAAATGACATAGGAATAAATACACATATAGATTCGAAAAATCCCGAAAATTTGATATTTGATATATTATTGTAACACCTGATGATGTCAACAATGGTTGATGAAACAGCTGTCGCGTAAAATAAAATACAATTGTGATACAAAAAACAAAGTTTATTAATTAACTGTTTAAAATGTTAAGGTATCATGGCCTTGTTCGGCCAAAACAATGGACTATTTATAACATTTTGAATTTGCCAATTCAAAGGTCCTAAAGTTATTGTATAACTCTTTGGTAAGAAGTCGGTTGGAATTTAGGATACTGGTATGGGAACCGCATGAAACTAAATATTATCTGTTGATTGAGAAGGTACAAAAAAAGTTCCTTAATTTTTTGCACTTCAAAGAATACGGTTATTAACTCTGACTATACCCAACTGATTTCTTGTTGGATATGCTGGACTACATTAATTATATAAATTATTATTATAGTAATACATTAATTATGACAATACCTGAGACAGGTGAAGCATGTCTTTAAAATAAACTCTAATTAAACATGTAGAAAATATACGTTTTCATTCATATCGATTATTTAATATGGAGTTTTTAATCTTTATTTAAGAAACAAAAAATATGTAAAATCTGTAGATGTATTTTTTTAAATGCAAGTTTAATCATCCAGTGTGGGATAAATATTTACAGAGGTAAATTTTAAAACTTGGCTAATCTTCTAAGATTCACAGCCTTTTGAAACTTCTAATGTTTTCCTCGGCTTTTTTTCGATTCACACTGCTTACGGACAACTTTTTAAACCACTCTTCTATCTTCTATGTTCGCCATACTTTGGGTTGTAGATGTTTAATTTTTTGTATACTTTTTATACAACACTTACATTAAAAAAATTCAATTAAATATCAGGCATATTTCGGACAACCCGGTCCTTTCTCAGTGTTATTATAAAGATATTCAAAATATTATTATATAAAATTGTTTACAAATATGATCAGTTTTGACAGATGTTATAAAGATTTATTTTGGATCGTTAATGCTTTTGTATTATGAATAATTTTAAAATTTTAATTATCTCTTACTTATACTCTTCTCTAATCCACTCATCCCATATATAAGCCATTTAAGTAATCCTTTTTTTATTTAAGAACTTAGGATGCAATCATTTAGAATGGATGCATCCTGAGTAAATTTTGTATTAAGGATGCATTCATCATAGAATATCAGTAGATAAAATCGACGAGTGTCCACGTTACGATGTATGAATTTAGATGAAGCTCCCGAGGTATGTCAAAATAGAGTAGTGTTGCGATCTATCCCCTCCGCCCATCCCCCAGGAGAAACGGTTAGTTTATTAGTATGTTACCTTTAAATTCCCTTGGTTAGTTTATTAGTATGTTACCTTTAAATTAAATGACAATTTGAATAATGTCTTCAATATTATTTTTAAGTTCTTGCTGGTTAAGTGCCTAATTACAGTTAATTTAAAAAATGGTTGATACGTGTAACATAAATGAAATAGACACAAAAGTCCAGATCGTCCATGTCAACATGTGCAACACCGAAAAAAATATTATGTCTTATTACATTATGTGGTAAATTAAAAAAACGGTGGATACGTGGAACATAAAATAAATAGAGAATATGTGCACCATCTAAAAAGAACATTTTGTGTTAAATTATTTTTATTTTGTTATTTTATTTTATATCATTGTATTTTATATTATTTGTTTTAGATTTATTTTGTGGGTGTTGGATGATCGAAGTGTGCGCGGGAGATGCCTATTGGTGGCGATGAGGTTCGTAACCCATCACACCGCGTCTCCCGCGGGGTGAAAAGAAAAGGATGAAGTGCCGCATCAGTAAAAGTGTGACAGTTCATTCTTTCTGCCTACCCTTTCGGGGAGACGGCGTGATGGTTAGTTAGTTAGCTAGTTACTTTTAAGTTCATGTTTTTTTTTTGGAATTATAACTCATTATTTCAATGTAATGTAATTATATAATATATTCCAGGAAAGTATTTGCATCTTTCATCAAAAGATTTCTATTTATAGAAAATAGCGAAGCATTGAATGACAAAACAATCTACATTGATTGACATGTATTTATATAAAACAAAGCTGAGAATTCGCAACAACAGAGTTGGGACGCAGTGGTTTTTTTAATATTATATCTTATTTTTAATTTGCCTATTAGAATTCCAGTCGCCTACGAAAATAAACAAATGGAAAATGCCAAGTTACTTTAATTTGCCTGCCTAATTGTAAAGAAGGACATTTTAATTATAAATAAAACGTGATTTTAATTTCCTCCACAATCTTATAAATTTCAATAGGCGATGTCAGGAAGAATACTGAAATGTTCAAATTAACGAGTTAAAAAAGTACATTTTATGTAATGGGACTTGAAATTTTAATTACTTGATATGCTTTCACTTTTGGTCTGTAATCATGTTATTCACTTTGTATATCAGAATCACATTGTCTATTAGCCTAGTCACTTAAGCAACCTTTATTTTATTTTAATCTAACTAACCAACATTAAATTTGCTAGTAGGAGGAGGAATGGACAACACACTGTTTCATTCTAGACACATTTCCCACGTTTCCTCAATGTTGTTCACTGTATTATACAATTCATTTTTTAATTCGCACACATTGATACTATTATTAAGAAAGAAAAAAGATACATGGTTCATAAAAATGTGATTATGTCGCCGTCTTATATTTTTATATACCAAAGGCATGGAACTGGCAAATGAAGGATGAACGTAGAATAAATGCAGCAGAAACGAGATATCTTAGACAATCGTGTGATAATTTAACAGAATTATCACATCATACAGAATTATCATTTATAATAGAGTGTCAAATGCAAATATAAGAAGTGAATGCAGTATGAAAGAAATATTACGAACAAAATAATGAAGATGATATTAATGTGGTTTGGACATTTGGAAATTTTTATTTAAGAAAAAATTATAAAAAAGTGTATATAAACGGCGACACAAATGAAGACTGAAGAAAACGTGGTACGATCAAATAAATCAAATATTAAATGTCGGCCACTTGAGGAAAAAGAGTTCGGCATACAATGTTTCGAATTTTTTATTATAAAGTACAATTTTGAAACGAAAATATAAATAAAGCCACTATTAAAAGAAATCTGTCGAAATAACAATAAGTGGAAAAAGTTAATAAAAAAACTATCGTTTTATTTCATTATTATTTAATAAATAAATTATGTATTGTTTCTTAAACAATCATGTAAAACTCCATATAAAATAATTAATACGAATGAAAACGTTTGTTCTCGAGAAGTTTTTTTATAATTTATGTGAATTGCATTTGATAATGCATAAGACAGGCGAAACATGTCATTCGCATAAATTATGTAGTATTCTTTCGTATTAATTACTAAAAAAAATAAAGTAAACCGATATGTTATGTTCAACATTAATCCTGTTCCCGATTCACACCTCCTTTCCCGAATATAATTATTTCCAAACATCCCACGCGGGAAGCTCCGTCCATTACACTTTTTATGTGATCTCCTACCTCTCAGGATAGGTGTCTGCTGAATCCTAAATCTGATTCAAAAAGCCTTTTCCAATCAGATACAGGGGGCGAAATGAACGGCGGGATTAAACCCGATTGAAATCATTGAATGAAAGCCACTAAATGTAATGTATTGAAATTACACCCGGAGATGGAAATATTGGACACATTTCAAAATTTAGTACAATAAATATTGACAAAAGTCAACTAAAGAGACTTAAACATTAATTGAAGAGTTATAATTAAGTTAAAATACACTTTTTTTCAATTTGAATTTTTTTTTTAAACAACAAAAAAACTATTTTAAACAGTATATACAATTATGAAATTTAAAAATTACAATATAAACAACAAAAAAAAACACAAAAAAACGCGAGATAATTGAAAAAAATTAAGACCTAATAAGTAATTAGAAACAATAAGAAGAACATCAAATTATTTAAGAGATAGATGTTCTCTGAGGGTAGCCTCACTATCGTGGAAAATGTCCACATCCGAAGAGATGCGGTTTAGGATTATTGCCCTGCCCACGGGCATAACCTTAGATAAATTGGTTCTATATATTGGCAGGTGAAATAATCTATGTTGCCTTTGTCGCAGATAATTGTCAGGGACAAACAAAGTCAAGTCATTCAAAATATCCAAGTTATGTATTCGACCACGAATCGGTTGAAAAAAATTAACACTTCTAATCTTGAAAATGAAATAGAAAACGCGTGAATACTCCTCTACTACTTCTTCTCCTTTTATTGTAGACTTAGAGGAGGTCACCTCAAAATGGGTACCAAAATTTGTTTTTTCGTATTTCTAATAATTTGATCACATACGGTACGTGTAAGCTTGAGTAACATACCAAACGAATTAACGGGAAAAAACTAATTAATCCTTCTAACGGGGCAATACTCGTATACACACAAAAGTTACACAACACGTCTACTGATTAAAAACAAATAAACGAAACTTATTCGATTAAAAAAATAAATTCGTTTTAACGTTATCAAAGCCTGAGATCGAACAAACATGGGATATAACAATGTTACATACATGACAGTGTTTTTTCCACGTTATTTATAATATAATCAAATTATTTTACTGAAATTCTTGATGAAGTTTATTTAAAATAAAACGATATTTTTTTTAACTTCTTCCACGTATGTCTTTATTTCGACAGCGACCGGTTTCGCCAGGCTCGCTGGCATCGACAGACTGGTGACACTATTACAACCCGAGTCCTCAATACGAGTATGCATTCAAATCAGGGGTGGTATACATGATTCTGTACAAAAAGAATCTTAAAATAATTATGTAAAATTTACTGAATTCAAATATTGGTATTACAATTTTTAACGAATAATTGAATACGGATCCTCTTTAATAACTGTAATACCAATATTTATATTACATTGTATGAAATATAATATATTATAAATAAGTAACAAAATGTATATGTTTTAAAATGTTTTAGTTTTAAGCCAATTCCTTTTTCTATTTTGTGAATGTCCTATAATTATTATATTTTTTATGCAACTTATCCTTTTTATCCCATAATGAGTTTTCTACTCATGGGAATACAATGAAACTATTGTATGTTTATAAATAAAAAATAAACAAAAACTCGAACTAACAACGATAATGAAATGTTCAACAATTTTCTAATATTACAACTTGTCATATGACGATCTGTGACAAAGATATTATGTCTCCTGAGATTATCATTCCATCATTTAAGTGGTCTTATAGGTTGACGTTCTCAGCGTGGATTTTGTTAGCGACATTCCGATACACTGATTACTTATTGTGTTTGTAATTTATCTCTGATCTTCGATTAAATATAGGGTGTTTTTTTAGAGGTTTGATTTTTTAACTGGCAACATTGTTTCTACAGACTGTCAATTTAACAGTTAATAGTTGATTTGTAGTCAGTACATTTTACCATTTCATCATGAGTAGACTGATGCCAGAACAGTGCTTGCAAATTGTGCAAATTTAATTTAAAAATCATGGTTCGGTTCGCCAAACTTATCGTGCACTACGTCCATTCAACGGTCGACATAATCGTCCATCCTAGCAAGTAACTCGGATGATCATGGATCGTTTTTGCACCACGTATACTCTAGTGGATAAATACGCATCCACAAAGACGACAATTGTCGAAAATTGGATTTCACGATTGCGCTTCATTCGAGCTAGCCGTGGCACTCATATGATCGAAATCATATTTAAACAATAATGGCAAAAAAGTATCTATTAAATAAAGCCAATATCATAGACATTAACATTATTTTATGTGTTTTTCGTTTTGAATATGTATTATATACCTCTAAAAAACACCCTATACTATATGCCTAAAGGCCGTGCCACACTGTTTGAAACAAGCTCTCCACAGGGGTGACCTTGGTAGAGAGCTGTGGAGCCGGTTGGTGTAGCGTCCACATACTGTTGTAAACAAGCTCTCCACATGTGGAATGCGTGTTTAAACGGTGGATCCACACGCATACTATGCGCGTCAATTGAACGCAAATTAAATGAATTTTGGTTTCAAACAAGTGTCTACACAGTTTTAAACCGCCGGTGGAGACCGATGTGGAGAGATTGTTTAAAACAGTGTGTCGCGGCTTTAATGGGTTAAATGTTTAATGTAGGAATACCATAAATATTAAGCGAGTGTTTATTTAAAAGTGATATAAAAGTTTATTAAAAGCAATGTATACTAACTAAACTTCGTCTGTATGGGAACTTAAAAAAAAACATAAATAATTCTTCAAATAATATTGGCAATAACTGAAACTATTTGATATAGGGGTAAAATGCATTATATTGGCTTGCCAGCTACACAATAACCCAAATATCTTTAATATAAAACGAATCACAATCTCGCGAAAGTCGTAAAAGGTAACAAAAGTAGCAAACTTCCGAACTATTTTCGATTTTGAAAGAAATACTGTGGTTTTCATGTTCAAACTTTTGCTCTTTCAATTTCTCGCTTACTTAAACATTTTGTATGCCAATTCGAGTGGTTTTTTATACGAAAAATGGGTCTGAAATCACAGAAATATTTACTAACAGCTTTTTTGTATGCAAATGATCATTTTTTACATTTTAAAATACTAATAATAATATACTATTTAATTTTCTAAAACATTAAAAAATAAAAAAATAAAAATAATAATAAAAAAACATATCGGAGTGCATCGGATTAAAAATATTGAAATTATTACAGCATAGATTTAAATTAAAGAATTCTTGGAGACATAGGAGTCTGTGAGTGATTTAGAGAAAAAGACGGATTATTTGGATGTGATTTTGGATTCATTAGAATTGATTGAAAATATGTCAATGAAACATCCCGACTTTTGTCATAAATATATGAATATTTGTTTAATACTGAATCAGGCATGTGTGTAAAAAAAAACATAAACTTTCTTTTTTAATACTTATGAAATAAAATTATGTTTTTTTAACTACCTTCACTTTTGTATTTATTTTGACATTGGGCGGTTTCACCAGACTCGCTGGCATCAACAGACTGAAACCAGTCTATCGATGCTAGCGAGCTAAGCGAAACTGTTCGCTGAAAAAAATAAAAACACTAGTGGAAGTAGTTAAAAATGAACTTCCCTCAAGAGATTTCCGTAAAATAATACTTTTATCTAAATTTTTTCATGTTTAAATATTTGTAAAATTATGCGTTGTTTATTTGTGGTATTTATACGTTAAATTACCAAGTTTTAATGTTAAAGCCTGAGTAAGGGCGTAAATAGATACATGGTATTTTAAAACTTCCTCTTATAAAATAGAGAGGAAATCACTGTCCATGTTTTATTGACCCCACTTATTTTTTAATTTAAGTAAATATGAATTTCTTGCAAAAGAAAAATACTTGTATTACCACAAACTGCTGTATTTATTGAAAAACAGCAAGTTAAAATATTTACAAATATTGAGTATTTAAAAACTAATTTTGAAATGATTAGAGCTGAGGCCATGTATAATGATTCTTAAAGACAATTTCTTTTCAAATAAATCAGATAAATAGCTGCGATTCAACTTTGAAAGTCTTTGAAGTAATAAGGGAAAAAAGTCATTAAGGGGAAATGCCTATTTGATTCACCATTTCGGAGATTTAGAACCGATTCAAATATTTAAGATTCTAATGAAAGTGCGGGGCCAATCCTATAATTAGTCAGAGAAAACAACCATTTAACATTTTCCACAATCTTAAAAATGCTTGAAAATTCTGATTTTCAACGCAAAAATAGAGTAACAGTATTACACGAAGAACTTTTACTTAATTAACAAACTTTGCAAGCGTTTTGGTACAAAGTGATATTCCTACGAAAGGACTTGAAAAATATTGATAAAAAATATATGTTAACGATTCGGGTGGTGGTCTAGGGGATAGAACGCTTGGCTCCTGATTTAGGGGACACGGGTTCAAGCCTGGACAACGACCAGATTCCTTCTTCATAATAATGAGCTATTTTCTGCTCATATTGAAGATTGTAAAATAAATTCTAATATCATTGATGTAAATCCTTGATGTTAGTCTTTTTAAAAAAAAAAATGAAACTAGATAAAGCAAAATGTGGCACGATCAAATGAACCAAATATTGAATGAGGTCCACGTGAGGTGACGAAGAAAACGATGTGTGTATGATACGATGTATGAATGTTAAGGAAGCAAGAGAAGTATGTCAGGAAAGAAAAATGTGTCAGTCCATTATTTCTGCCTACCCCCGAAGGGGAAAGAATGGCCTTACGGCGTGATGCTTAATAAGTTAATTAGAACTCCTTTCCATATTCTTCGTAAACCGTTATCGATTTGTATTTTTTATGTAATAAGCATCTATTAACATCCATTTATAATTATAAATTGAACCCGATTTACTTTCATAGATTATTTTATAGGACCCGTGTCCAAAAGTAGTCACGTCAGGAGGCTTCATCAAAATTGCATTAATTGGTAAATAAAAAATAGCAAAGATTTTTTATGTCAGTTATTGATATTTTTCTGTATATTTGAAAAAGAATTGCTATAACTTATCTTTTAGGGTAATATAATGGAAAATCGTGGTTCAGTGTCATAAGAACCAATAGAATAAATACTGGATGGATAAAGGGGGGAGAGTTATCGGGAGTGCTCTGAGACAAACGAATGCCGATCCACGTAATATAAAAAGTATACAAGGCGGCTGTGCGACCAGCCATGACCTACGGTTTTGAGTGTTTGCCACTCAAAAAATAACAGGAAGATAAACTGCATAGTACTGAAATGAGGATGCTGAGTTGGGCGGGCGGAGTAAAGTTAGTAAACATCCACATCCACGGCAGTTTTAGAGTGAGGCCAATCTCGGATAAACTCGAAGAGAACTGTCCGATATGGTACGGCCGCATCACGCGGCGCCCAGCGGACCATGCTACAAGGAGGGTAATGGAAGCGGACCAGTGACCTAGGGGACGTGGTAGGCCCAAGCTGACATGGATGAGACTTATTACAAAGGACTCTAAAAATTTATCGGATCCCATCAAATGCCACCCAAGACAGACAGTCCTGGACACGCCATACAAGAAGAGCCGACCAAGTAAATGGGACAAGGCAAGGAAGAAGAATAATGTCATAAAAGACTAAACTGACTTATAAAGAGCTGCTTCGACCTGCTATTGAAACGCCTACTCTCACAGTGATAATCAACGTTGTGGAGATCTGACATGACACCGAAAGTAGAAGATATAGAAATGTAACCTAATTGATAGTTCAGAATCGTCATTGAAAGAGTTCTTAAAATGATGTAATAATCAAAACTCGTTTCTATAAATGTTATAAGTTGCAAAAATACTATTTAACAAGGAGTATAAGTTTTGACTTCACCCGGCTTGGTCCAGAAATAAAATTGTTTTGTCCGCTTATCTTTTGTCAACCGGAAATGGGCGCTGCACCGAAAGATAAAATCCTAGATCCACTTCTCAATTGTTATCTTTATTTACAAATAGCCATTGTAGTCTCGTGAACGTTAATAAGCATCTGTTTCTGAAGTTGAATAATACAAACATAATCTTTTCATAAAATATTTCAGCGAAAAATTTAAACGTTTGACGGGCGTAGAATAACTTATATCATACCAGTGATACCCAGTGATACCCAGTGGTCTATGATGACCCCTATGGGTCGATTTTAACTTACAAGGGATCTACGTCAATAAAAAAAAATTGGGGGTCCACGAAAGTGATTCCCATTTAGATAGATCGTTACCAACATTTTGGCTTCCCGCAAATGTAAAAATCTACTTGGGACCAGCAGATGGCAGCCAGCTGCCGAAACTGGCCGAAGACACAAACATCAGTGGATTTTAACTAAATAAATCAATATTTTAAAAAGATTTTTTACATTTTCATTTTATTTTCATTATTTACAATCGATACAATACAACAAAGAATCTACTGGTTTGAGAACAGACTACTTAGAATGATCCTGGGACCCAGACCCGGTGTTGCAGCGGGAACTTGGAGGCATAAGACCAACCAAGAGATCCGTACGATGACCCAGCAGCCCCTTATAAAGAGCACCGTGAGAACCGGTCGCCTAGCATGGATTGGGCATGTATGCCGAGCCGAATGTATGTATGTCCGATTCGCCCAACCTAGCCGACCTGGCTAGGTTGGGCGAATCGGACTGCTGGGAGCAAAAAGCGCAGGATCGAGGAGCTTGCCGAAAAATCATCAAGGAGGCTGAAACTCTTCAAGAGTTGAATGGCCATAGAAATTGTTTGATTTACAATGAACATTTATTTATAAATATTTCAAATAACATTTTACATCTATAAGTTTACACAGTTAAAAGACATACCTAATAAACATTATCATTTAAATATTTGTTCCTCCAGGAATTATTAATACAATCAGAGATTTAAATATGAGAGGCAACACTAGAATAAGATGCGATTATGAACTGAGTTAAACAATTCCCGTACTGACAGGTATACGACAAGTTTACACAGTTATTATTCTGACCTGATGAAGTTTGGGTCCAAGCGAAACTAGTTGGCATCAAATATAATAACCACAAAGTGAGTTGAAAATATAAACAAATTAAAACACTGTTATTTCCAATTTCGCAGTTTATAAAACAGTGTTTTAATCTATAAAAAAGTCGTTATCTTGATAAGTTAGCTAAGGTGTGGAAACATTGTACTGACGTCTATGCTCTTTTTTCCTGACAAAAAAAACTATTGTGCTTTACAAAAATATAAACTTGATATCGTTTTTTTATCTTTGTTTATATATAAATAGAATATGTGAGGATAAGAATATGTTACATACATATTTTATTTCTTCTATTATAAATCCATCGGTTCATACTTCAACCCATTAATATTCGCTTTATTCATAATAACTCAACATCAAATATATAATTTTCACGAGCCGCTATTATACACAGGTTAGCCGCTTTTGTTCCCGTGGCGAGAGCGAGAAGATAACAACGACTTTCCAATCTCCCTGAAAGTTTTGAGGAGCTGGAGAATAAACCTCGATAATGAATTACTAACGGGAATAACTCACTGTCTCGTTATGGGTATACATAAACTATGAAAAAAAGTTGATATCGTAAAGAGCCTTAAAATTGTCAATTAAAGATCACACTTCGTATAACGTTGTTACTTACAATGCATTATTTATACAAAACTGTATAAATAATGCATTGTATTATTTTGTAATTGACGGAATAAATTCAATTACATATTTTGTTGATATAGATAATTGACGTAAATCTAAGAACTTAATACAGTAACAGTAAAAATTAAGCCTAAGAGAACAATACTAAGACAATCTGTGATAAAACATATGATAAATTTGTTTATTGTTTCTTGAACAATGATGTAAAACTCCATATTAAATAATTAATACGAATGAAAACGTCTGTTTCCTAGAATTTTTATTATATTTTACGTGAATGATATGTTTCGCCTGTCTAGGACATTTTTAAATGTCTACAATTAATAATTGATAGGCGAAACATGTCATTCACATAAAATATAATAAAACTTCTAGAAAACATACGTTTTAGTAAATTTGTTTATATCATAACGAACTCACTTACTATCACGCCGTCTCTCTGAAGGGGCAAGCAGAAAGAATGGACTGCCACACTTTTCTTTTCTGACATATTACTCTCGATTCCTTAACATTTATACATCGTTTCATGCACGCATTTGATTTCTCCGACTCTTCACGTGGCCGACATTCAACATTTGATTTATTTGATCGTGCCACGGATTTCTATGTCTTCCTCTATTTCTAGTTCCATTTACATAACTAACTAACTAACTAACCACCACGCCATCTCCCTGAAGGAGTAGGCAAAAAGAATGGACTGCCACACTTTTCTTTCCTGACATATTTCTCTCGATTCCTCAACATTCATACATCGTGTGATGCACGCGCGTCGATTTCTCTGACTCCTTACATGGCCGATATTCAATATTTGATTTATTTGATCGTGCCACGTTTTCCTCGGTCATCCTTCGGTCTTCCTCTATTTCTGGTTCAATTAACATCGTTAATTTACATCAATTTACATCGTAACATATACTTTTTTACCATTCTTTCTTTATTCATTCTTTCCTTGTATCCAAACCATCTTAATGATCCTTTCATTATTTAGTTTATAACACCATCATTCGCACCGCATTCACTTCTTATATTTTCATTCGACTCTCTATCATACACAGAGTATTTACACATTCGTCTAAGAGATCTCATTTCTACTGCATTTATTTTACTTTCATCCTTATTTTGCCAGTTCCATGCTTCGCTTCCATACATAAGGTTTCCATTTACATCGTTTAAATATATATTTTTTAGCATGAGGTGTGTCAGGATAAAGTAGTGTGGCGGTCCATTCTCTCTGCCTACACCTGCGGAGAAACGGCGTGATGGTTTGTCTATGTTACATGGTCGGCTAGGCGCCGCATGACGCGGCCGTACCATCGCCAACGATTCACACCCTTCGTTAAGTGATAGTTTTTATTTATGGTAACATTGTTTTTTGTTAAACTCTTTCAATGACATGATAAATGTGGACAAGTCTTACGGATATACTGTTTTGTTAGTTTTGTGGTGATTTGAGTGGGATGCATTCTATATATGTGAGATGAAAACAAACAGTGACGATGCTGGCTATTAGGGAACAAAGAAGCTTGCTTTCGCAACATTAAAACGTTGCTTTTATTTTGGATTATCCATTAGCTGTTTACGTACACAAATACCAAAATGCTCTAGCTTTATGCAAGCACGATGTTAGTGTTCCACACACGTACAGAAATAATATCGCAAAATAATTTTTATTTATTTATCATATGAATCGTGAGAATTATTTCAAAAATCTATTGAGATTGAATATAAAAAAAAATGCATTACTTGTTTTAACACATTTTCATTTGCACCTTGATTTATAAATATTTCTCATGTCTTTATAATTCGTGAATCCATATCGCAATTGAATACAATTAAAATACATGGTTTTCTTAAGAAGTACTTATATGCTATGTTAAATCATTTTATTTGTTCGGTAACGTTTTTTATTATAAGTTTTAAATTTGTCTTTGTATAATAGGATTAATTTATCAAATAAATATTTTTAATGTTAAATCTGGCAAAAGCCTGATTTTGAAAAAGTATTCCACCCCATTTTAAAATTGCAATTAAAATATTATACAAAACATTATTTTGGCATGAAACATTGTTAGATAAATAAAAAATGCTTGTAATTTTAATAATTCTTAGGAAGTAATAACATATACTTGTTAATAAAAATAACCGTGTTTTTTTTACAGTCAACCGGTTTCGCCATGAACAAGATTTTTTTTTTTGTATTAAAACAACTGACGTTAACCGGATCCAAACCAACCATTGTTTTTTTTAAATATACGAAAAATCTGTTTCTTCCGTATTTTACCATATTTATGATTATGTGATTTAAATAGTAAGTTTGAAGTATATTTTAGGAAAGCAAATCCGTTGTAGATTATAATATTATATATTACATTATCTGTTCAAGCACCAATTGGTGCCATCCTCTCTCGTAAAAATGTCCACGTCTATTGGTGATTTTCCTTAGAAGATAAACATTTAAACAAAATATTAATATCTGTGGTACTATATTGTCAGCAGCACCAAACATCGCCACGGGAGATAGGAGCGCATTATGTAAATGACACCCTTAAATTGTTTCCTCCTCCCTTCAGAGAGCCATTAAGAATGTAACGAGATTCAGATGGCAAAACCCGATGATGGATCCAGTCCGCGGTCTCCAGAATCCAGTATTTGCCTCCTTCCGAGAACGAGCACAGCATCTCCAGCAGACTATTAACGAATTATTCTAAATGCCAAATCCAAATAATAAAAAAATCATATATGTATGAAGCGTGGCACGATCAAATCATTCAAATATTGAATGTGGGTCACGTGAGGAATATGAGAAGTCGACGTGCGTGCATGACACGAAGTATGAATGAAGAAGAAACGAGAGTATGCCAGTAATCTTCTGGGAAATGGTGTGATGGTGAATTAGTCAATTATACTAATAAACTTTTTTGTAATAGTTATAAAAAAGATTTTTCTATTTAACAAATCATCACTTCTCAGGAATACAAGTATATTGTATTTAAATTTGAATATTACATTTTACAACAGGATATTAATTAATTAATTATTGTTTTCTGCAAGTGTTTTGTATTAAGTTTCTTAAGAAATATTTTTAAATTTCATATAAAAAAAACTTAATGCGTTAACACAATTGAATTCGATGACAAAGATATTTTTATGAATATAATTCTTCATTTATCTGGAGAGCTTATTATAACGCTGAAAAAAATAAACTAAAAATGAAAACCAAAAAAAAAACATTCTAAAAATCTATATCATAATATTTATGGCAAGTTGTATTTGTCAACATTAATTTCGTGTTCAAACTGCATCTGTTTTACATTGTCAATGTTTATAAAACCGCTTTGGCTTCATTTTCTTTCCAAAAGTTTTCATATCTAGGGATAATGTAATTATTTTTACTTCTTCTTCATCTTCAAGTGCCCTATCGGGTCCCCCCAACGTTGGCGATCACCTCGGCGAACCTGTCCCTGTCCTGCGCCGCTCGAAACAGCCCCTCAATACTTCGAATGCCGTTCCACTCCCTCTCGTTTCGCAGCCAGGACATGTCATCTGTCTCCTACCGGGCCCCGGCGTCCCTCAATTTTCTCCTCCAATATCAGTTGGAAAAGGTGGTACTTTTTCCCACGCAGTACATGAGCCAGGTGTGAAATTGTCCGAACCTTAATAGTTGACAACAGCTCCCTGTCAACTCTAGCTCGTATCAAGACTTCGGTATTGGTAAACATGTTTGTCGAGGGAATTCTGAGCAATCGGCGATAGAGCCACATTTCAAATGCTTCCAATCTGTTAATTGAGTTGACTTTTAAGGTCTACGTTCTCTATTATACGTAATTTCGTAATATATATGTATATACAACTAGTTTTCTTCATAGATGTTCCCATTTTCACAAATAAATAAGACAAAATCTTATTTGTTACAGACTTCTTTGATCCGCTCGAGAGAAAAAAAACTCTCTCGTGTTATACTTTTAGCTTTTCCGTAATCAAAAATATCAAGAGGCCTTGTTGTGGACACAGCTTTCATATGTTTTTTATTTAACAAAGAAAAACGAAATTCTTCTCCTTACTCTTAATGTGGGCCTTTGACCTGTTAGACCAAGAAGATGTATCTTTTGGTGATCTATCCGGAGGTCTTCTGCCTTAGCTATGCCAGTGCAATACAATGTGAAGGAGTCTGTATGAATCCATTATTCTCAAGTGTGCTTGCAAATGTCTTCTTTATTGCCTCCTCCACTTTACGACATCTTCAACCTCACAAGTTAAATTAAATTAATTAACACAATTAAATAAATATCGTAATGGAAGATCACTTTAAACCATAATTTAATAAAATGATATTAGTTAATAACTACTTCCATGTTTGGTTTTATTTATAGAAAGACCAGTTTCCCCAGGTTCGCTAGCGTCGACATACTAGTGATACAGTTATTAACTTACTCCTTTATATATTGTACACAGATCAGGAGTAGTCAACAAGATTCCGTATAAAAATTATTATGTAAAAAATTCTGAATTCAAACATTGATAAGGTTCTTAAAAAAATTGTTTTCACTTAAAAACAAAAATCAAAGTTACCAAATGATCAATGAAATTCAGTAAATTTTACTTCTTATTATAATATTTTAATATCTGTCTAGGTGTACCATAAAGGATTAAGTTAATATCAGTGTCACTAACCTGCTGTCGCTGCCGGTTGCTGTCAAAATAAAAACAAGAGTGGAAGTAGTTGGACTGCTCCACATTTCTTTCCAGACAAACTCTTTCGTTTCCTCAACATTCAAACATCGTGTCATCCATGCATAGATTTCTCCAACGAGATGATGACGAGACGATCTGATTTACTTGATTGTGCCGCGTTTTCCTTGGTCGCAATATATTCATATTTCCATTAACATTGTTAAAATACACTTTTTTACCATTCTTTTTTCATTAATTATTTCCATGTGTCCAAACTCTCTTAATGTTCCTTTCCTTATTTTGTAACACCACATTCCCTACTAATATTTTCTTTCGACACTTTAACATTCTTTCGACATACACCAATTTTTACACATTCATCTAAGAGATCTCATTTCTAATGCATTTATAATCATTTAATCATTCTATTGCCAATTAAATGCTTCGCTTCCACACATAAGGGTCGATACAAGAACACCATGGTGCACTATAGTTGGTTATACCATAAATATAATGTTTTACGGATTTCTATTAGTACGTCATATATTTTGAGATTGACAAGCATCACTTGGAGGTCGGCGATGTGATTGCTGAAGGTAATTGTATTATTGTTTCATTCAAAGTAACGACCAAAATCTAGAAACTCGTTTCAATTTATACCAAGCTCGAGTGGTATTCGTGGACCCGTGTTTGTTCTGAATTAAACCATTCACAAAAAGGCGATACCTCGGAAAGATATTTCCATCTAGTGGGCTAATTATTCAAGTTTCCTTTTGTTATTTGCGTAAAAAAAGATACAATGTAAACTTCGTTTCCCTTGATTATGAATCATAACTCTTAGTAAATATGGCATCAAAGAATTTTCTTAATCTATTGATGCCAGTGACGTTCAACTAAGTTTAATTAAGAAATTTAAGAGAAGGACCCACAGTGAACCTCGAAAATGTATAAATTTTTAAAAATAACATTCTAATAAGGTTTCACTGGATATTTAAATATAAATATAAAAACTTTAACTTATGAAACACTTTCAAGAGCGACCTTTACCGCAAGAACCTACGACTGTCACATCAAAACCCTCAGGTTCGATTCCCGACGATAGCATTGTAATTGTCACGCTGCACAGTGGGGCCAAAATATGAAAACGTGTCATTAACTCATAGAAGCTATATATATAGCTATAAATTAAAGGATTTAATGTAATTAGGTAGGTTAATGAAAATAAGAGACAATGTCATGAATATTAACACTTTATTTTTCCAATAACAATGAAATATGTGTCAAATACTGTCTTATTTTTATATGCTCGTTAAAGTCATTTTTTTATTATTTTTAATAACGTAAAATGCAGCTTAGTTTTACATAATATATACGTTTCTTGAAAGAACGTCGATTTTACCCTTCATAAATACACACCAATATTTTTTTTACTCGTTATCAGATATTTCTGAGACACCATCATTGTCATCGGATTCATCATTTTCGCTTTGGATGGAGGACCCTGTAGATGGAGGTATTATCAGATCCAAAACATCTTTGGGGAATCTAGTTAGTTCCTCTTTCGGTAATTTCCTCTTACCAGTTATTAAAGGATCTGATGAGAGTAAAAGAAAATTTAAAATATCCGTGTTTGAATTCGTTCTGCTGGATTTCCTCGAGTGGTACTCCCTAAACTTTTTAAAATCTTTGTTACGTGCTTCCTGCGCTTCTTCGGTTAATTGACCTATCGGCAATATTGACGTTTTTATTATTTCAGGTCCGTGTATTAAATATTCGTGAAGTGTGGGTGGCATATTACACCCCGGATATTTTTCTTCAAAATATCTGGCTGTATGTAACGCATACTCCCGGTATTTTTCCACACTAATTTCATGACCACATGATATAACTATTAAAATGGCGTGCATTTTTCTTATTAATTCTACATCTAAATTGGTTATTTCTGCAGACACCTCTGCATTTAAAAAAAAAAACGCCTGGCGGTATTTCCATCGTTTGTGTTACCAAAGCCCGGCTTTGGTTTGTCCACGATCAAACCTAGTTTTTCTTTGAACTGAGCTTGAATTTTTTTCTTAGTTTCTTCAACGATTTCCTTGTCTGTCCCTCGAGCTTTTATAGGCAGTTTGTACGTCAAATGGAGAAGACACTAAAAAAAGCGTATCCATCCGTGCAAGACCGAAATGCCGAATTCCAAATTTTCTGTTTTTATTTATTTTGTTAGCAATGCATCTATCTATATAAATAAAAGGCGATCTTCCGGGTGTGTGTCTCCTTCTTTCTCGGTGATTCCTCATCAGATCCTTCTGTATCTTGGGGAATGGACTAAGTGGAATTTAGCGGTCGTCATAGGCATATTTTCGTTATTAATCGAGCTCTAATTAACTTTATAAATTAATCAATTAATTGAAAATTTTCGTAGTGCAAACGAATATAGACCTTAATGTTCGTATCACCTGAGTATCAATCTTTTGAGTCTATATTCGTTTGACACGGTCTGGAGAGAATTCAGTCTCCATGTAATTTTGTGTAGTGGCAACAATGTGTTTTTCTTTCTGACAGTCCAATATTTTGCGTTTTACTTTGGGATGTATAATACTTAATACGTTTTACTTATTACGTACTAAAATAATTGGTTGTTTAATTGGTACAGTCTATTTTATTGGCATTATTTTAATGTACATTAATGCAGACAGGTGCTTCTAAATTATAGCGAGTATAATTTTTACGTGAGTGTCATTTTGAGGTTATGAACGACTTTAATTATATTTCTTTAATATATATTGGGTGTATTTACGCCATCGTTCAAATTGATCGCAGTTCAAATTATTTGTTAATTTTTACGTGAGTGTCATTTTGAGGTTATGAACGACTTTAATTGGATTCCTTTAATATATATTGGGTGTATTTACGGCATCGTTCAAATTGATCGCAGTTCAAATTATAAACGAAACTTTGTTTTCGTTATTAATTACTTCTAGCCGTTCGATTGATCACGTGGTCTCTGAGCTGTCATCTGATATGTTTCGAATCGAAACTTTCGATTGCGTCGCAATATTTTGTAAGTTAATATTTATATTTCTAATTCATATATATATCTTCAGGTTATTCTATTTTGCCGTTGAAATGAATGCAGATTATATTTCCGCATTACATATTTCAAAGCTGTAGTTATAAATTATAGAGAAGAAATTAAATATCGTTTTACTTACGTATTATTTTAGGTTATGTTTGACTACATGAAAAAACGACCCGGCCATTGTTGCGTCATGATTTTAATTAGTTTTTAAAATACAAGTTGTATTATACTGGAGGGTTAAAATACAAGTTGTATTATACCATGTAGCCAATAAAATTAAAAATCAAATTTTATTTCTAAATTTATATCACTGAATTATGTTAAAATAATATTACATAAATTTGTTAAATTTTGGTTTTAGGTTGACAAAATGCCATACAAGCGGAAACTCATTGGAAGTCGTACCGCTTCGTTTGATGTCGCTAAATTGCAGATGTTACGAGGCAATGAAATTTGTCCTGAAGTTAGATCAACTGGCACCTTTCGGTTTCCAATTTCCGGTAATTGATGTAAGAAAATTTCAACTGATTGATTATTTGGCAGCTGAACACGCATATTTGTAGTTATTTTCAATGTTTTTACGTGTCTTCACAAATAAGGCTATTTCAGGCAAGCATTATTTCATTCTCTGCCGTCGATTAAGGATTTACAGGTAATGTTTCCTTAAAATCTCCTGCAAGTAATATTAATGCGTTTCCAAATGGTCTAATGTTTCCACGCAAATCTTACAATGATTGATTAAGAGCCTCGAGTGTTTTTTATGTGTGCAATTGTGCATTGATTCTTAAAAATATGTTTGGATTTCTGCAATACTTTCCCAATTCCAGATGCTTTTAAAATGTTGCATGCAGGAGTTTCAATCAATTGCGTTTTCAATGGCAATTTCAAAGCGAAATGAACAGTTCTTCCACTTGGTAACAATGTCGCGTCTATTCCGGATAACGCAAGGGCTAAGGCTATATGATTTTAGGATCTAATTGCTCTCAATCAATCAAATTAGGAACGTTTTATCTGTTCCTCTTGGCTTATCTATCATGAAATACCACCAGATCAGTTCGGTGGTGGCATTCCCAATTTATCGAGAGATTTGTGAGTGATTCCCAAGCACAAATCTTCAATCATTATAAATGCTTCGTTTTAGATTTCTGCTGTGAAATCCATGTTCATATTTGAATTTCCCATACATATTCGACCAAGAATATCTTCGGCCATGTGCAATTTATATTTCTCCCATAACTCTGATCGAGATGAAGGAAAGCAGGCGGTCAGTATTATTGCAAACTATAGGTTAATTTGATTTGGGTGTGACGTGTAGCACGCGTCATCAATGCATACATCGCAGTGTCAGTCATTCTCCAATAACTTTAGAGCTTTACATGCACCGTGGGTGGCATGTGAAACACCATTGACAATTCTCAATTGTTGGAAAGGCGTCGGACCGGATACATTTACCAACAACATGCGTAAAAAAGAATATTCATCTTGATTGGGATGCACGGTGTGGTCCGCTTATCATAGTTTCTTTGAAAATGCCAGGTCGAATCGCCCTCCGCGCTTGCATTGGTCAAATGATTTTCTGTTCGCATTTAATGTATAATACGTAGACACTTCCAATACAGCAATATTTTTGCAAACGCGTCATTTTGACATAACAGGAAGAAAGCAGTTGTGTAGCCATTGGATTCAGGTACATTTGCAGCTGTGAAATAAACCCATTCGCTTTCTAGATGTACCGCTAAGTGAACAACAACCAGAAATCGTCAATGAATGGGAAATGAAAGCTTGCCATACAGCTTCATTGCTGCTTAGTTATCTTCCAACCTGATGCTGTGTGATTTCCTCACTCATTTTCACTTCTTTCTGGGTGCACAACAAAAATTGCATTTTTTAACGTACTTACAATTTTTTTTGATACATTTAAAGGAATTACAGTTTTCTACATTAATGTGCGCTTTATATGTTTTTGATAGCAATGGCGAATATGGAACAACCCACCGATTGTCTACTTCGATGTCACCGTTTCTCTTTTGTTTAGTTGCTAATTTACCACCATTTTCTGCTGATCTTCTATATAAAGGATATCCATCGTATCCTGTAATTGTGTTGGATACTAATACTCGAGGAACCGCTTAGAGCATTTTCCGTCTATCATGCATATTGA
This sequence comes from Lepidostoma basale, assembly GCA_022606425.2. NCBI lineage: Eukaryota > Metazoa > Arthropoda > Insecta > Trichoptera > Lepidostomatidae > Lepidostoma > Lepidostoma basale. Next base: position 635,888 of record JAHDVF020000223.1, read on the forward strand.
ATTTGGAATCAGTGTACCACAAGGTCCATGAATCATATTTTTCATCAACTTCATGCAGATCCTTATGGACACATTCTACATCATCAATTGGGTTTGAAGTAATTTTGTTATAGTGATACATCCAGCAGCGCACAGACCCAAACATTAACTTTTACCATGAAAACGTACAGCTATTTTAGCTTTTGTCTGAAAACACGTGCTGTGATATCATGCCTATCCACCGGCGATTTTCCAGGAAGTAAGAGCTGTTGTATATCGTCCCAAGTAGTGACGAACATATGCAATTTCATCTTAAGCGTACTCGGGCATATGACGTGGACTACCTTTTATAAGATGATGCCAAAATTGTTAGTCATATTACCATCATTTACAACTTCATCTCGCAAAGAATGTATTCTTCAGAGCGAAGCTTAGTCTGATTAAAACAGATTAATATCGAATTTCTGTTTCTATTTTAAAATTTCAAAATGTGATGGTCTTCATAATCTCAAATCATTTATCGGTACGAATAATAGTTACTTGCGCTGTATTATTTTTTTTGGTTCTTCGCCACTGATTGGATTTATTGTTTTAACGTCGAAACATATTGCCTAGCAGGTGTTTTGTCTGATGATTAACAGTCCTGTGTGTATCAGATGCCCTCATGTCAATTGCTGTTTTGAACAAACACATTAAATTGTTTTTTTGTTATTATTTTGTTAAGGACCTTTTAATACTGGTAGAAATTCTGCAGCGTGGATTCAATTTATCATTGCATTAACCGATGAAATACATTTGTAGAAATTTTTGTTAAACATCTAGGAACGGAAGCAGGGAGCCAACTGTACGATACATTTGCCCTTTTACTTTGAAAGTTGGCATGAATCGAGTTGTTTCAATTTCTGCACCAAACAACGTTATTTGAAAGCATTATTTATATTTCACTATGTTAAAGGAAGTGCTTTGATTCGGCGGTTTATCCGGCAAGCAAAGTTTTTAATGGAGGTGGTTTTCCAAGTTGAAGCAGTTTAATTTTTCCGGTGGCGCAACATATGCCTTTCATTTCTCCATTAAAATTATTTTATTGATTCATATGTTGGTGTGTCGATGAGACTGTCAATGACAATAAGGTAAAATATAATATGCTTATTTTATAACACTCAATATAACGTATGTCTTACAAACGTGTAAAAAATAAAAATTTATTTACAGCAGATGACGGTGGCAGGGCAAAGATGGATATCATTTTAACATCATCGCCTATTTGGGATGAGACTGTCAATGACAATAAGGTAAAATATAATATGCTTATTTTATAACACTCAATATAACGTATGTCTTACAAACGTGTAAAAAATAAAATTTTATTTACAGCAGATGACGGTGGCAGGGCAAAGATGGATATCATTTTAACATCATCGCCTATTTGGGGAAACACGTTAGATGTATTCAGCTGAAATTCCTGATTCAAGTGTTTATCCTCAATTGGCTGAAATTGTATCAAAAAATATGATTCATGGTCCATGTGTATATGGTTATAATTATGGAATTAGGACATATTTCGATAACCCGCCATGAGGTAAAATATAATAAGCTTATTTTATAATACTCAATATAACGTATGTCTTACAAACGTTTAAAGAATAAAATTTTATTTACAGCAGATGACGGTGGCAGGGCAAAGATGGATATCATTTTAACATCATCGCCTATTTGGGGAAACACGTTAGATGTATTCAGCTGAAATTCCTGATTCAAGTGTTTATCCTCAATTGGCTGAAATTGTATCAAAAAATATGATTCATGGTCCATGTGTATATGGTTATAATTATGGAATTAGGACATATTTCGATAACCCGCCATGAGGTAAAATATAATAAGCTTATTTTATAATACTCAATATAACGTATGTCTTACAAACGTTTAAAAAATAAAATTTTATTTACAGCAGATGACGGTGGCAGGGCAAAGATGGATATCATTTTAACATCATCGCCTATTTGGGGAAACACGTTAGATGTATTCAGCTGAAATTCCTGATTCAAGTGTTTATCCTCAATTGGCTGAAATTGTATCAAAAAATATGATTCATGGTCCATGTGTATATGGTTATAATTATGGAATTAGGACATATTTCGATAACCCGCCATGAGGTAAAATATAATAAGCTTATTTTATAATACTCAATATAACGTATGTCTTACAAACGTTTAAAGAATAAAATTTTATTTACAGCAGATGACGGTGGCAGGGCAAAGATGGATATCATTTTAACATCATCGCCTATTTGGGGAAACACGTTAGATGTATTCAGCTGAAATTCCTGATTCAAGTGTTTATCCTCAATTGGCTGAAATTGTATCAAAAAATATGATTCATGGTCCATGTGTATATGGCTGAGCAAATATCCACGATTTTGGAAAAACTAAATAAAAAATCAAAGGAAATAGGACTATGCGTGCATTTTGGGAAAACAAAAATCATTGTACCTACTCCTGTACAAATCACAATAGACAACACCGTAATCAAAATAGTCGATTCATATATATATATATTTGGATTACACAATAGTACTGAGTGGAGAAAATCAAATCGCAGAAATCGAACAAAGCATATTTTGAAAAGCCCACGAACCCCATCAACCTTAAACTGAAGGTGTTGGATTGCTGTGTCCTGCCGGTGTTATCTTATTGGTTTCAAACCATAACGTTGTCTCAGAAAAGCGCTATTAAATTAAGAATTGTCCAAAGAGCTATGAAAGTTGGGAATCAGTATAATGGACGGGGTAAGAAACACCACTATTAGAGCCAGAACAGGAGTGTCGGACATCATCGGAAGAGTGGCAGCGCTAAAATGGCATGCCGCTCGCAGCCCTGATGATAGATGAACTGCAACCCGAAACCCAGGACGTCCTCAACTTCGATGGAGGGACGACATTGAAGACATTGAAGCAGATGGAGGAGGCCTACGCCCAGGAGTGAACGGATATGAATTGTATATGTATGAATGTTTTATGCAAATGTGATATAGTATATTTATTTGTTTTTTTAATTTCACTTAAAATATTAAGGAAAAAATTTAAGACTGGACGTTTAATGGTTTAAACATAAAGCTGAAAAAGATAAATATTAACTTTTTTTTGGGTGACATCTTTAGGGTAACGTTTGAACTACACTATATTATTTAATCATAACGCGCTTTTGCACAGCTACGTTTAAGACCAATTGGCATCAAAAACTCATTTCAGACTTTTTGTAAACTTGCCACCTTGGTAATAATGTCCAGCCTTCAATTGTTCAATTCACATTAGTATTATTCAAGTTCACAGCAAGTTTGCTTGGATTAAAAAAATGTTTTAAAGATATGAACTGAATTAGGATACACACACTCTTGCACCTATACACATGTCATTTTATCCAATAAAATAATTGATATTGAACTTTTGTATTTCTTTAATATATATTGGGTGTACTTAGGTGTAATCTAGCAATAGCGAAGCGTTGCCGGGTCAGCTAGTATATTATAATTCAATTGTTTAGATGTGGCACCACGTATGTAACATTTTTGGGTAGAAGAAGTATGTGTGATAGCATTACATACTTTTCCATCAATCATTGCGAATATTTAATGATGTTTGATTACGATAACGCGCCCATCTAGTCTGACTATGGTTGTGGTAATATTTTTTATTTCTTCATCTACCCTTCGTTTCTCTTCAAAGGTACTGCTATGCATTCCTTAATAAATTCTATTTTCAGAGGTCTGCAATACCTCGTTGAACCAGGTCTTGGATTTTGCCAAATAATTTTGGCACCAGACACTAGGCGTAAGGGGGCAAATGATGTGATAAAAACCGCTGCATCATCGGCATCTGCGTCAAAAAAAGCCTGTTTATGTGAACTGTGCCCCGAATTTCCATCAACTCCCCATTTGGAATATAATATCATATTATTTAATTCTTTGGGTTTGAGTGTAAAAACAACATCTTGATGGGTGATAATTAAACGCTCAATCGTGAGATTAAGCATGATCTGCAAATCAACATATACCAAAGTATCCGTGACATGTATATTTTCTGGCTCTGGATAACATCGTCTTTTTTAGGCCTGTACAGTTTTATACGAAGGATATAAGTTTTTAGATTTCAACTTAATAGCGTTATACTGATGTGGAGGCAAGTCCGCTTCTATTAAAAGTGCTAAAGCATCTCCTGCTGACATGAACACGTTTCCAAAAGACTCCCTGGAAGTTTGATGAGATTTACCTGAACCTGTTGGAACAGATAAAATACCTCGAACCAACTTTGAGGCATCTGCCTGTCATGCAGCTCTAAGTTCCATTTGTGTTGCGTAGAGTAAGTCTGGCAGAGATGCAGAATTCCTCAGATTAACCGTCTTTTGCCGCTTCACCCTTTCTGTACTCTCCTCAAAAGGAATCATCGGGCGACCGCCACATGTTTTTGTAGCGCGAATGAAAGAAACGGATGTATCAAGCCACGTTTTATTAACATCGAGAAATCTTTCTTTCATCCAGTGAGCTGATTCCCATCATGATTAATAATCAAATTTAAACCGAATAAAAATTTTAACACACGTAACACTTTTTCCTAACTCATCAACACACCCTGTCCGTTTTATGATTTCTTTTTGCAGGAAATCAATCTGATCCTCCAATTTTTCTTTTCCGAAACTCTTCATAAGCGTTATTAATTGATGCTTTGTCATGAACAAAGTGCTGGAGCTGGTACCTAGGTATGCGAGAAAAGGAAAAACAGAATAAGATACAAAATTGGTGTATTTTTTTTTCATTTTTGGTTATTCGAAATGTGCTGTTATTATAAAAAGGTGCAAAAAGTGGCAAAAAATAACATCATATCAATAAAGTACAACAATTACTTATTATAAATCAATTAAAATACTTGCGGAATTCATCGGGATTCTATACTAAATCTCTAAATGTTTTTTTAATATTACAAAAACCTCTGTATCATTTTAATGCGAAATCGGTTTAATTTTTTTACATTTAAAACAAGCCGTAATTACAATTAATTTAACTCGAAAAAGAGGATACATACCTGACGTGTAAGGTTCCATACTAAAACTTTAAAATTTTTATCAATAATACAACTAAAGAAATGTTAGAAACTAGGTGTTGCGCTGACTTGAAATAACGGACGTGTAACCTCTACGAGTAATCGGCTCCGATTGAGGGGTGCTAGAGCGAACGTGTCACAGTCTAGCTTGTCTATCTGCTCGTGATCATATGCTAAATATATCTGAGTCATCATATAATAACAAAGCGTTTAATGAATCATAATTTTTATTTTTTGGGTTATTGTATGAGAAATCTGAATCCTGCCCCAATGTGCGCTGGTCTAATATAGAATTCGCGGGACAATAAAATGGCGATTAATTAGCTACCCATCACACATCGTGAAAATCAATATAAATCATAAAAAACACTTCATAGGATTCCAACGATCTGGTTTATGGAAGAAGAAAAAAAGCGTATTTAATACAAATGACAACGTCTGTTTTCTAGAAGTTTTATATTTCATGGGAATGACATGTATCGCCATACAGAGGCATTATCATTATGTCATGAAATGTCCATATTTTTATGACAAGCATAAGTAAGGCAAAACATGTCATTTTCATAAAATATAACAAAGTTTCTTGAAAAAATACGTTTTCATTCATATATATTACTTAATATGGAGTATTTTCAAGGATTATTTTGTACTGCTTGAAAATATATATATTTTGTGGTATTTCCATTATTTATAAACTTGTTTACTTTGAAACTCTGTTATAATATGGTAATTTACTTATTTTATTTCTATATATTGTCACGACGGCTGATTCGCCAGGTTATGTCGGGATCATCAGGTGTTATAAACAATTAAAGCTACAACTAGGAATACTCTATTTATACACGGTGCAAAACTTATTAGTGTGATAAGTCATGCTAACAACATAAATTAAAAAACTACGTAATATGTTACAAAGTAATATATTAAAGGTGTATTAAGCATAAATAGAGATATTACACAACTTTCGAAACTTACTGAGAATGGGAACAAAAGCTTAGTTCACGGAAATACACATTATAGGAACAGAAACCCTTAGGCTGCATCCGCACCGAATTGTTTCGGTTGGTGATTTGCTAGTTGTCTGTCCGAAAATGATTAAGACTGATATAACAGCGTTGTCAAATTATGTTATTTAAAAATATCACAGCAAATATCAAATATTGGTCAGTGTAAAATAAAATAAAAATGTGACTTAATTTTTTTTTCACAATTAACTTTGTGATTCAAATTAATAAAAAAAAATGAATGCCTTGAATTTTAATTGAATCATAATTTTATACAAATGTGAAAGCTTAATTAATAGCCTGACTTTTTAAAATAAAATAATTTTACAACGCTGTTAAATTTGTCTATGCCATTTTCGGACAGACAGCAACCGGGGACCAACCGAAATACTTCGGTGTGGCTATACCCTTACCAGAAAATCGTTCCTGGGTTGTGGTTTATCTAAATTGATAACTATTATTGCAGTATATGCTTCTAATTTTACACAGTGTTTTAATTATAATTATAATAATAATACCCCAGGATAAGTACTTAATTATTCAATGATGACTCTACAAGCCCGGAGGAAGGTTCTGATTGTTTGCCGAAATGATTCCCACAGAGAACCCTTAGAGTTCTATAATAGTTTTCAAGTAAGTAAATAGATATTTCGCCAATATTCCAAACTAATTTACTACATGTATAACCAGGGGTCATAATCATTTTTTGTTTATTTTGTCTAAAGAAAATTAATGAAATATTTTAATATTACGTATAAATTTTGATCTACAGTAAATATTATTGATCCAAGTATACGGGTATAATATCTTCGAATCACGCCCAAATAAATTAACTTAACTAACTAACCATCACGCCGTCTTCCCGAAGGGGTAGACAGAAAGAATGGACTGAAACACTTTTCTTTCCTGACATATTTCTCTCGCTTCCTCAACATTCATACATCGTGTCATGCTCGCGCGTCGATTTCTCAGACTCCTCACATGGCTGATATTCAATATTTGAGTTATTTGATCGAGCCACGTTTTCCTTGGTCTTCCTCTTTTTCTGGTTCCATTTACATCGTTAACATATACTTTATTTACCATTCTTCCTTCATTCGTTATTTACATATGTCCAAACCATCTTAATGATCCTTTCATTATTTTGTTCATAACATCATCATTCGGACCGCATTCACTTCTTATAATTTCATTCGACACTATTATACATAGAGTATCAACACATTTGTCTAAGAGATCTCATTTCTACTTCATTTATTATACTTTCATCCTTCTTTTGCCAGTTCCATGCTTCGCTTCGATACATAAAGGTCGGTAGAAGAACACCATTATGCACTGTCATTCTAGATTTTTTGGATAGGTTTTTGTTCTTAAATTAACATAAAATGGATAAAACTTGGGATAAAATAGTGTATTTAAAAAAAACACAAATAAATTAAAAGACACGACGTTTAAGTATTTAAATGAACTAATACACTAATATTTTTTTTGTTTACGCTAGCTTTTGTTTTTAAGCATGAAAGAAGATTTTTGCCCGCGATTCACGTTGGCAACTTTTGTGCCACTGCCAATATTCACACGGAAAAAAGTCAAAGGAAAAAAAACGCACAAAGAAAACATTTAATGGCGACAACAGACAAACGACTTTTTGTTATATTTTCTGAACTTATCAATCTGCAGATATAAAATGGAGCGATGGAAATATGATTGATAGAAACGAAATTGATATTTCAAGTGCCACGAATGCAATATAAAGAATCGTTTTTTTAAATAGAGAAGAAAAATAATGCAAATACGAATATTTGATAATATAATTATTTTTCTCCGGTTAAGTACTTATTAATACCGTTAAAATAAAACACTGTTATAATATAACAATTTGTTTTTATTCACTGAGAGTGTAGCGACAGCTGTTTCGCCAACCGATGTTGGCATCATCATCATCAACAACAGTTTATAAACTCACGCGACACTCTCAAAAAATTGTTATATTGTAACAGTGTTTTAAATTTTAACAGTAATAATCTTGAAGTATCATAGTGTTTCGGCCAAAACAATGGACTATTAAACTAAAGCTTGGAGCTGGCAAAAGAAGAATTGAAGTAAGATAAATGCAGTATGACTGAGAAGAATATGCGGGAAAACGATATATGATAGAATACCGAACGACTTAATAGGACGTAAGGCGGATGATTTTCCCGCACATTCATCTCAGTGAAACTGCATTTATCTTAATTTAATTCTTCTCTTGCCAGCTCCAAAATTAATTTTAATAGTCCATTGTTTTAGCCGAAAAAATATGATACTTCAACATTATTACTGTTAAAATTTAAAACACTCTTATAATATCACAAATTCTATTTATTCACTGAGAGTGTCGCGACAGCTCTTTCCCCAACCGATGTTGGCATCATCAGGTGTTACAATAAACGTTAAGTTTATTGTAACACCTAGTGACGCCAACATCGGTTGGCGAAACAGCTGTCGCGACACTCTCAGTGAATAAAAATAAATTGTGATATTATAACAGTGTTTTCAATTTTAACAGTAATTTACTTAATTACATAAGGGATGGCACTAGAGTTACATTATGCCAACCATATTTGCTTTCATGGATTTATTCGTATTTGCAGTGATAACTTTAAGCTGCTAATATATTTTATAAAAATACCAAAGTAAGTACTTGATACCACCTTAATTAATCCAATTTCAAATTTGGAACGGTATTTAAAGAGGAAGAAAAAATGAATAATGACGAGATAGGTATGTAATAATATCTTTGACGAATATTAAAAATGAACACCTGTTACCTGGGAGATGGCATATTCAGATTAAAATTGAAAAGAGATGGATGATAAATTCTGGAGAGAGAGGGAGATATAAAATTGAAATAAATTAACTTTATTCAGTCTTGAGAAAGAGTTCAGGGCGCACAACAAAGCAGATGTTTTTGATTAAACCAAATGAATGAAGGAAGTGGAAGAGAATAACCGAAACATATAAAACTTTTTTTTAAATTCCGAGTGCATTTCAAATGTGAACTTTACATTGTATTGTACATAAAATATAAACAGATATTAAACAGGTATATCGTTCACTTGGAACACATTCTTTGAAGTGATTTCCATAAGATGCACAAAAGTGAATGGAGCTTTAACCGTCGCGTTGCCATGTGGTCAATTGAGTTTCCACTGCCAATTTAAAGTTGATTTTCTTAAAACCTATGGACCCTAATATTATAAAAAAAATTGTAATCCTCCATTGAAGTGTTCTCAATATTTCGTAATAAAAAAAAAAGCAAAAATTACTTCCTTCATCCCAAAAAAAAATATTTTCTAAGACTGCCCTCACCTTCATTCGTGTTAAGGTAGAATTTGTTTTGCTAATATTTACAACTTTATCAAAAGTGACAAATACTTACTCGCTGTTTTGAACGTATTATAAATTATATCTTTGACCTTTTCAATAGGTACGTAATAATACCGACTGGATGAAAACGCAGCACGTAACTTAATAATATCAGAACTGTGAAAATATTAACACTTTACCAAAAGGGACAAATATTAATACGTACTCGTTGTCTTGAACGTGCTATACATTTTGCCTAGGTGCCTTTATCCTAGCCCCGCCGGCCGCGGCGCGCAGACAAGTTTATACCTGATGTTTAGTCGCTCGTATGCTGTGACGCATTACATATCAGAAATCGCATGGTTCCAGAAAAAAAATAATAATGACATGTTTTTCAAATAATCCATGTATGTTATAGATATCGATCTATTCCTAATGAAATTCCCTACAAGATGACATAAATTAAATTTTGATTCATTTAGTCATATGCTTGATATTTAGATAAAGTTAGCGGTAAACTGAACTTACCACATGGGAGCAAGCGTTTTGTTTTGAACACGGTACGTTAAGGGTTAACCATCCCTTCCCTATGATGGGTACCTTCTACACGTTGCTTATAATAACCATCAATATCTCTATAAATATAATAAATACGAGGTTAAGATTTTAGGTATTCCTCCATAATATATTTACGCATTGATTTAAAAAATAATAATCAGAATTTATCGGATACATCGGAGGTATTTTGTGAACATCGGAAACAAATTCGCGTATAAACTGTGTGCGCGAGTGCGCGACACTATATTCGCATATCCTTCTTGCATACTTCACTGTGGAAGCGCGAGTAGCTCAATGTTTTCACTGCCGGCCGGCAGTAGCTCTCGGGCTTTCCCGTTCCGTGAACGTTGCCAGATGATTTTTTAATGTTTTCAGCAAATAAGTTTGACTGAAAACAATTATAATTTTTTACTTCAATTATAATTAATTAAGTGGATTAGCTATGATTTTCTTATTTTTCCGATTTAAAATCGCTAATTTTTGATTGGGTACTGACTACCTAACACAGGAACTTTTTATTTTAGCACCGTCAGGGAAAGGTTAAAAGTTGGTATTATGAAAAATAATTTACCAACAAAAGCAAAAATGAGTTCTGATCCCAAAATTTATGTATGGAATCGAAGCATGGAATTGGCAGAAGAAGGATGAGAGCAAAATAAGTGCGTTAAAGATGAGGTCCCTTAGACGTATACGAGCTAGAACGATGTGCGTCAGAATTTCAAATGCTGATATAAAAAAGGAATGTAGAACGGAAGAAGGTATTATGAATAAAATTATGAAAGGATCGCTGCGTTGGTTCGGAAATATGGAATGCATAGATGGTAAAAAAATTGTTAAGAAAGTATACGTTAACGATATAAATGGAGTACGGAGTCAATGTAGACCGAGGAAAACATGGCATGATCAAATTAATCCAATTTTAAAGGTCGGTCATATTAGAAGTCGGAAGAATCGACGTGCGTGTATGTTTCGTTGTACGAATGAGGAGAAAGCTAGAGATGTGTGTCGGGATAGAGAAGTGTGGCGGTCCATTCTCTTTACCTACCCCTACGGGGAAACGGCGTGATGGTGTGTTGTTGTTGTTGTTGTTGCTATCCATAAAATCAAAGGGAGTTATATTTACTATAGCTTATTTTTGGACGTATTTTTGTAATTTACGATTTTTGCATTAAACCAGATTTATTAAATAATGCATTTAAAATACGAATAGAAGATGACATAAATGGGAACAGTATATATATTTTTTGTATTGATATTAATGATTACACATTAACTTTATAAATTATACTTTCATGATTGAACTTCACATGTTTCGGACCTAAGATGTCTTTCTTTAAAATAATAAATAAAACACCGGGTAAGGTCATCTTCAGTCCGAAACATGTTTGGGAAATTACAACGTTCAGTATTACAATGTATAATTCAAAAATATAACTGAAGTGTTGTGAAGTAAAATAATATAATATGTCATTAAATAAAACGTTATTTTTTAATATCTACTTCCACTTTTGCCTTTATTTACGCATCGACCGGTATCGTCGGCTAGCTGAACTCGACAGAGCGGTTGCGTTCATATTTTTTAAAATTGAATTAGAAAAAATACGTATTTATATTTTGTGACATTTCAGCAGGTTTTCTTTATACATTGAATTAAACCTTTCCCCAATAACAGTATCAAGAGTGAGATTTTCTTAAACCAGGTGTCCACGCGTCCTTTCTGGGGTTTAATTAAGGAACCAAGGTCTAAACGCTTCTGGCAGCTACATTTATTAAAATACATTTTTGTCATTATTTCTTTGTGACAACTTTGGTATCAAATACAACGTTTTATATCTGATAATATTTATATATTATTTATACTAAGGCGGACCGAGGAAAACATGGCACGACCAAATTAATCAAATTTCAAAGTTTGGTCATGGAAGTCGGAAGAATCGAAAAGAAAAAATCTACAACACGAAATATGACGAGCATAGAAGAAATTAATAAATAAGAAACAAGTCAATAACCTTTTAAAAAATTGTTTGTATAATACAATGTCAAATTTGATATGCCAGTCATGATTCATTAGGATGATGAGAGGTAGAAATGGCAATGAAATATTGCGCAAAGATTGAGAAGGCGGCTGGTTACAGCAGATCCTACGTAAGCTCATAACTCTTAAGGAAATATTTTTTCCGTTTTCTTCATTTTCACGAGATTTGGGAAAAACAGTGATTCATCTCTTAAGCAATTCCTCAAAAAATATTATAACTTATATACCATTTTTCATGGTACGCACTTGATCATTTACCCACGGTACAAGACTTAATTGAAATTTAAAAATCGATGCTGTGAAAACGATTTTATTATAATAAAAAAAACTTTCAATAATTCAACAATAAGTGCAAGAAATGTTCACACGCGAGGTATCTACAAAACTATGCGCGTATGATGGTCGCGACAGGAATAAACTAGAGCGTCACTGGTCATTCGATTTCCAACACCATGTAATAATTTCACTAGCCATCAACGCTTATTTGTCTATACTCTTCTCCTAGCATAATCGGCAATTAAAAAATGTATTAAAGATTACGATTTTGATGATATAAAACCGGACACAGAAACTTTGGCAGACATCAAACAAGATAATAATTAAATAAAACGATGTTTTTTTAACTACTTCCACATTTGTCTTTATTTCGATAGCCATCAGTTTCGCCAGGCTCGCTGGCCTGCCAGCCTGTCAATGCCTGCGAGCCTGGCGAAACCGGTCGCAATAGAAATAAAGACAAAAGTGGAAGTAGTTAAAAAACATCGTTTTATTTAATTATTATTTAAAATAAACTTCCGTCAAGATATTTCAGTAAAATCATTTGATCATATCAAACAAGATGGTTTGATGACATTAAAGACATATAGTGGCAGATAGTGAGTTGTGGAAGTCCGAAAGGAAGGTCTTTATCCAGCAGCGAATGACCAATGGCTGATCGTTATTCCACTTATATTATGTGATATGTTAATTTTTTAGATAAGAAACATGATTCGCAGTCATTATTTTCTTAACACTCAATAGTCTAAGAGAACTCATTTACGAAGATTTATGAATCAGTTCTGTTTATTTTACATAAAAGTTTCATCATCATCATCATCAGCCGTCTGTCATCCACTGCTGAATGTAGGCCTCTCCCAAAGCCCTCCACCGCCCCCTATCCATTGCCGCTCCCATCCATCCATGTCCAGCAATCCTCTTCAGATCGTCGGTCCAGCGGGCAGGGGGACGTCCAACTCTACGGAATCCTGTACGCAATTGTGAAGTTTGCACAAAAGTTTGTGTATTAATATTTAAATGCATGCAATTTGTTTGCAAGGGCTACTAGTAAACGACCTCTACTTAAATTTGGATAATAAATATAAGCTACCTATCGCATGTCATGAGAATTGAAAAGTTGGAAACAGTAATTAGGTTCAAATAATTTGCGGTATACAAATGTGGAAAGCAACGGGAAACTCCTACATTAAAGGCCCAAGTGGCATCATAGGAACCTGCAAAAATGTTACACTGTGTGGCAAACCATTCCCTTGGATTGAAACTAGCGAAGCGGTAACATAATCATTAATATAACATGAAATTCCAGATATCTCCTTAATAACCATCCGAGAAAAATATTTAGAAAAAGTAGGTTAGTGCGAAAAAGGCGAGTGGTAAGTGCATTGACTGCCACCTCGAAGGTTCCGGGTTCGATTCCCGGTGAGGGCAGTGTGATTGTCACACTGTCATAGGTCTAGTGTGGAATTCACGTGACAATAAAATGGTGATAGATTGGCAACTTATCACATGTCACGAGAATCACTATGATGATAGCTGTAAATACCCTTTACATCGAAATGGCTCATGCTGTCATGGTGTTAAGAGCGATTCAACAAAATAATAATAATAATAAAATTCCAAATATCTCCCTAAATAACCATCCGAGAAAAATACTTAGAAAAATATAATATAAATAATTGTTAAATAAAAATCGAACAAAATAAAATCAATTCCTGGAATTGTTTTTGAAGATAAAGATTAAAATCACCTGATGCCATATTTTTCTTAATGCCGGCAGACGATTTAAGATAAATGAAATCTGCCTTAAATTTTTCAGCGCGTACAAACCTGAAAAAGAAAATGAAAAACATTAATGTCAAAGTCACAAAGGAAAAGGAAAAATACAAAATTTACATGCTTTGTAAATTATTTCACGCTACAGGCTGAAATTGACAATCTATTAAAGCCTTAAAGATATTTATTGTAACTGCTATATTACACGTTGATAACTTACATAAGTAATTGTGGTTCAATTTCAATCGTGTTTTAGCTTATTAAATTTATATAGAAAGTGTGTTTATCGTGTGAAAACATAATTATAACAATGTGTTAACTACCTTATAAAATAATTTAATAAAAGAGTGATCAATAAGATCAGGAATAATTGCTTTCGAAAAACTTTATGTTTGCATTTTCACAACACTTTTTTATACCAGAATTAGGATTATTGTATAAATCAATTGTATAAAAAAAAGTATGTTTATACTATAAAAAGGAAAAGGAAACATAAGTTCAAAATTTGAATATAATACATCATAATCATTGAAATTTCATATAAAAATCTATAATATATAATAAAGTACAGTTAATGTTAAAATTTAATTAAAGTTAAAGTGTATTTGGGTTTACTAAATATGTTCGAGTGGAGAGGGATGTTGAATGAAGGGTTGGGGCAGGCAACAAAGTGAATGGTGCACTTAAAGTTGTCATCGCAAACAAAAACCTATCCAAAAAGCTAAAATGGCAGAGCACAATAGTGTTCTTGTACCGACCATTATGTATGGAAGCGAAACATGGAACTGGCAAAAGAAGAATGAAAGTAGAATAAATACAGTAGAAATGAGATCTCTTAGACGAATGTGTAATACTCTTGTATGAAAAATGATAGTGTCGAATGAAAATATAAAAAGTGAATGCGATGATGGTGCTATGAACAAAATAATGAATGGTTCATTAAGATGGTTTGGACACATTCAGTCAGAGTAATCGACGCGCGTGCATGACACGATGTATGAATGTTGAGGAAGCGAGAGAAATACATCAGGAAAAAAAGTGTGGCAGTCCATTCTTTCTGCCGACCCCTTCGGAGAGACGGCGTGGTGGTTAGTTAATTAGTTAGTTAGTTTAGTTAATGTTAAAACTATATCACAAGTACAAATCTGTATGTATTTTTAGTTGTTTCAATATACACTCGCTTTCTAAATTTATTACAATATTAACTAGGGAATATAATAATTTATTCGAATGAAGACGTTTGTTTTTTAAAAGTTTTATTATATTTCAAGTGTTTGAAATGTTTCGCCTGTCAAAGTTTCATCAAATGTTAATAATGCTTTAGACAGGCGAAACATGTCATTCATATAAAATATAATAAAAATTCTAAAAAATAGACGTTTTCATTTGGATTAAATATGTAATATGGAATTTTATATCATGGCTCAAGAAGAAAAAAAATAAAACGGACGTTTTCATATTTCGAATACTTGATATTTTTAATAAATATAAATTAATAAATAAAAATACTTTGTATTTAACCACGGAATGGTATTTAATTTTAAAGCCAATTAATTCCGTTTGTACGCAATCTTTATCATGTGTTTTATTTCATATTTTTTATATTAATACATTTTAAATGTTTAACCATAAAGAAGGTACTTAATATTAAAACTTCAAATTGTGATTTTTATTTCAAGATTAAAAACATCGCTTATGTTTCATTTTAAGAATGTTTAAATTGTACTTACAATTTAAAAATATTTCACATACCACAGCCTCTTTAACAAATATTTAATAAGATACAATCGAATCAATCATTCCGTTTCTTAATTTAACGACAACGTATTTATATTGAAATACCGAACGTTCTCTGTATCAAGAAAAATCTGTATGTAAGAAAAAACGAGATTCCTTCAAACAGTTTATTCTTAAAAGGAATTCAGCTCAAGGGACAAACATACGGAACTATTTCAACCCAAAATAATATATGTACATGGGCTGCCAGCGATATTAAGGGAAGGGTATATGTATTCTGGAAATCGTTTCTTGAGAAATAACGATCGACGTATTCACTGAAATGTGGAGCATTCGCTTCGAGTGTCGCTGCAATGTTGTTTTTGCAGGAAGACCGTATTGTTTGCCGAACGAAAGCTTTGCGCACCGCAAATATTATGAGAATAATGCAAATAAAACAAATCTCGGGTCCTCGATCTTAATTAGTTTGGTACACATTTATAGAAAAAAAGTATTCATCTTCCCAGGAAAAATAACGAAAAATAAGAAGCCATGAAAACTTATCTTTTCCTCTCTTGATTATTTTTTAAACAATAAATATAAATGAAAACGTCAAAAAAAACGAAAATTGTATATGGAATGACATGTTTCGCCCTTCTAAGGCATTATCACATTTGATAATGACTTAGAAGGGCGAAACATGTCATTCGATATACAATTTAATAAAACCCTAGAAAACAGACGTTTTCATTAACAATATATTAATTATTTAATATGAAGTTTTACATCATTGTTCAAGAAAAAATACATAGTATTTTTAAATATTAAATACTCCCTTCCATTTACATAATTGAATCTCTTGTTAGCTTAAACAGAGTCACTAGAACTTTCCGTTAATCAATTCTTGAACAATGATGTCAATGCCATATAAAATTAGTTTTTAGTAGTTTTTTTAAATATTTTTGGGACTGAAAAGTTTCGCCTTACTATTATAATCTATAAATATTGCAAGGCAAAACATGTCGCTATCTCAGACAATAAAATTGATACAAGAAAACATTTTGTTTATGATAATGTCTTATCAAGACGACACATGTCATTCCCGTAAATTATAATAAAACTTCTGAATCAAGCGTTTTCATTCATATCAATAAGGAACTTTTCGTGTTACACGCAAATATACCCCCACTTTATAACACGTGTTTAGAATTATACAATAAATATATATATTTTAAATTATCTTTCCTTTTAATTAACGGTATCCTGATCGCCGCTGAGGATTGTCTAGAATTATTTAACACTAACAAAGGGGCGATGTAATTTATTTTAAGAACATGTGTGATCAAATCTGTATCTTAAAATCCTATTAAATTATTTTAGGTTTGAATGCGGATAAAACTTATCCAAAATTCATTTGAAGGATTTCAAAATTCATAATTTCTTCCATTATCGTTATAACAATACTACAATAGAATGTTTGAACTGTTTTTCTTGACGAAATACAAGGTTTACCCGCGTCACCGTAACCTTTTTGCCACCAAATTAATTTTCTAGCCATCAAACAAAAAAACATGTCCACATGTTTGCTGGTAAATTCAAGCCTTTGTGTTTTATTATTATATAATAAAACATTTTTGTTCCGTAAATATATGTTTTCTTTTAAATCCTAGCTTATTTACTTACATACATTTTATTTTGCTGGGTAGATGGAGAATAAACAGCAATACAATTAGATAATGCCCTAAGAAGTACTGAAATCCAAATATATCTACAGAAGCACAAATGGCAGTACACAACGGAGTTCTAGTGCCAGCCCTCATGTATTGAAGTGATGCTTGGAGCTGGCAAAAGAAGGATGAAAGCAGGATAAACGCCGTAGAAATGAGATCACTAAGAATAATGTGCGGGAAAACGTTGTATGATAGAATACCGAACAATGAAATAAGAGAGAAATGTAAGGCAGATGACTGTATCATGTATAAAATTAAAAAAGGATCCTTGAGATGGTTTGGACATATGGAACGAATGTATAAAATTAAAAAAGGATCCTTGAGATGGTTTGGACATATGGAACGAATGGATGAGAGAAGAATGGTTAAAAAGTTATACACAAGCAGCGCGAGTGGAAAAAAAAGCCGAGGACGACCGAGGAAAACATGGCATGACCAAATTAATCAATTACTAAAAGGCGGCCACATTCGAAGTCGGAATAATCGACGTGCATGCATGGTACGATGTATGAATGTAAAGGAAGCCCGAGAGGTATGCCAGGACAGAGCATTGTGGCGATCGATCCTCTCTGCCTACCCCTCCGGGGAAATGGCGTGATGGTTAGTTAGTTAGTTAGTTAAGTATTGAAATGAAAGCATTGTAAACACAATAATAAAATGTTCATTCAGGTGGTTTGGACACACAAAACAAACGAATGAAGAAAGAATAGTAAAGAAAGTATACACAAACAATGTGAACGGAACAGGAAATAGAGAAATATAGAGGAAAATCAAAATTTAAGAAATATTACATTTCGACCACGTGATGAATATGAGGAATGTTGAGGAAGCAAGATTAGTATGACAGGAAAGAAAGGTGTCCATTCTTATTACCTACTCCTTCGGAGAAGCGCAGTGATGGTTAGGTTTGTTAGTTAAAAAAAACTTCTGTTTATAGAAGTTTAATTATATTTTATGGGAGTGACTTTCTATCGTAATGTATATTATTAAATAAAATACATATCGTTTCTTAAACAATGGTGTAAAACTCCATATTAAATAATTTATATGAATGAAAACATCAGTTCTCTAGAAGTTTTAATATACCTGTGTTTTATGAAAATGACTGTTTCGCCCATCCCAGGCATCATAAAATGTCTAAGACATTTGATGATGTCTTAGAAATAAAAATACAATAGCAGTTTTTATTGAATTCCCTTTGTAACTATTATAGATTTTAATAATATTCATACAAAATATTACGTTAAGTTTTGTGATTTTAAATGCCAATATCACTTTTTTATGATAATCAAATGATTTTACTAGAATCTCTTAATACAAGCTCATTAAAAATAATATATTTTAACTACTTCCACTTTTGTCTTTATTTCGACAGCAACCGGTTTCGCCTGGCTCGCTAGCATCGATTTACTATTGCAAACCGAGTCCTTTATATACATACACAGATCAGGGGTGGTAAACATGATTCTATACAAAAATAATCTTCAAATATTTATGTAAAATTTGCTGAATTTAAAATATTGGAATAACAGGTTTTCAGGAATTTTAAATTTTATTAAAGCTTACATATTTATCTATATAACGTTTGAAAAATAGGTACTTTTGTTTTTAATATTACTGAATTTAAATAAAATATGTTATAGTTCTTGGTCCATAAGGTTGGCATCGCCTTATTCGGTTTTCCCCATCCATATAGCTGCTAAGGTTCTGATTCCATACCAGTCTGTCGATGCTAGCAAGCCTGGAGAAACCGGTCGCTGTAGAAATAAAGACAAAAGTGGAGGTAGTTAAAAACATCGTTTTATTTAATTATTATCCAATATTACTTGATTCTTTTGATACAAAGCCTCCGTATATTTATACAATATTAAGTGAATCAATTTTTCACGTGTCATGTTATGTCAAAAAACAATGTTTTTATTTATTAAAAACCTCAGAGACGCATGTAAGGTCTTGAGCGGAAAATTTCCTTTAAAGGAGAACTGACCCAGAGAATTTATCTTAATTCTGTCACTTAGAGGATTATTCGATCCGGTTCTGAAATAAGCCGTAATTGTGTTGGGTGAACATAGCGGCCGGACCGGGCTGCAGGTCGACGTGGGTTCGGCAGGTACAGAATTAAGAGAAGGGCACGCCATCTGGGGGAAGATGTATGTCGGTAATCGTATTTATAGGATAAAATAATTGGAAAGCTTTCTTACCTTCAGGGAAAGGATTTCTTTAGGCGAAAAATGACCGTTTTTATGGAAACGTGTATCGTTATATAGATTCTTAACCCTTGCTTTTGTACCGCAATGCTACGTCAATTTTCGAGATTTCAAAATTCTATCTTTATCATAATCATTTTACTTCCGTTATTTAATTACAATGGGACGTGATATCTCCGAAGCTGTTCACCTGTGCTTTGGAAGATATATTGAAAACTCTGGACTGGTTTGAACGTGGCCTCAACATAAATGGCGAGTGCATTTCCCACCTTCGCTTTGCAAACGACATTGTCATTCTTGCGGAATCTATGAGGGAACTCGAAGGCATGCTTAATGAACTGAACACAGCATCCAGACGAGTGGGTCTCGGAATGAATTTGGACAAGACGAAAGTCATGTATAATGAACATACTATCCCTAAATCAGTAACCGTCGATGGGTCGGCTCTCGAAGTGGTACAAGAATACACATATCTTGGCCAAATCATTCAATTAGGTAGAGACAATTTCGAGAAAAAAGCCGATCGAAGAATTCAGTTGGGTTGGGCGGCCTTTGAAAAATAACGTCATGTTCTCACCTCTAAAATACCACAATGCCTCAAGACTTAAGTCTTCAACCAGTGCGTCTTCCACGTCATAAAGCCAAGACATGGACACTGACGAAAGGTCTAGTCTACAGATTCAAAGTCACCCAACGTGCCATGGAAAGAGCCATGCTTGGAATAACATCTAGTAGCTCATTTTTATAATAGTGATGTATTTGGTTGTGTTGGTTGAAAATTCCATTATAAATCCATCCGTTCGAAATATCCGTTTTATTACATCTCCGATAACGTCGGTATGCGTGAGAGTAGGCAAGTACCTCGTCTTTTTCTTGAAACAAACGATTTTCACGAAAAGGCGCGCCTGACTCGACCCTTGAACGATGTACGTTTCATAGTTTCGTTATCATCTCACGTACTATGCTTTATTAACGAATTTTCGGACAATCCTCGTTTACAAATGATAAAATAAACTGTATTTATGATAAATCGTTTGGAAATATTGTTGGTCGCAGAGTCGTAAATCTTGAAACACATATATTTTAAATTCAAAGTTTGTCCTTCTAATAACGAATTTACGATCAACCATAAAGTACAAACATAATCCTGAAAATAATGGCATCCAAAAAAATCCGTAATGATTAATATTAAACTTATTGAAAGCTAAGGCATTAAAACTGTGGAATTCCATAGTAATATGCCTAGGAAACTGAAAATTAATTTGTGTATAATCCACAAAATATTTCAAAAAACGGTGTAAATATATAATTATATTTTAATTGTATCTCAATAGAGACGAAGACGTAAACTGGAAACTGAACATGGATGATCAAGGTGTTTACAGGACTTATGACCTGTCATTGGTTGGGTTAAGCGCACGCTTTATGTAATTACAACATTCCCCATTCCACCTTTGTTATTTGTGATCATGCATGACAAATTTTTGGAAGATGTATATATACTTCAAAATCCATATTTATCTTCACGTGGCAGTTTCAGTCAGCCATCTATGTAGATTTGGTTGCACTAGTGAATTTTTTCAAGAATTAACCTATACAACCGACCCACTAACGCCATCTATGGAGAATGATTTTCGGCATTTAGCAAACTACCTTATTAACACAATGTGAAGGCTGTTGACCAACATATTGTTAGAAGTCGCTAGGAGTATTATTCCATTCTATATGCCAAAGAATTTTGACCAGAATATTTGAAGACCAAATATTTGTGAATGTATACCTGTATACAAATCCTGGATTTACACCAAAGGGTGGTTAATTCAAATTAAAAAATATAATTATATATTTACACCTGAAGGTGAAGGTATCCTCCGAAACATGTCGGGTTTTTTTTAATATTTTGTGGATTATAAACAAATCTTTTTTCAATTTCCTAAGATTATTATTTTATGAAATAAAACTCTGTTGTTCCACTAAGTATATTTAATAAAGATAAAGGCCCTGGAACGATATCACCAACACTGCCTAAGTAGGATCCTTAAAGTGAAGTGACAGGACAAACGGACAAATGACAGCATACTCGTACTTGCTGAGGTCAATGTGACAAGTATTGAGGCTGCCATTATCCAAAAACAACTGCGCTAGGCTGGACACGTCGTTAGAATGCCTGAGGCAAGACTCCCAAGGAAGATTATGTACTCTCAGCTTACTCAAGGAAAACGCTCACACGGTGGCCAGAGGAAGCGCTTTAGGGACTCCCTTAAAGGAAACCTACAAAAGACCGGCATCGACTGTGATTGCTGGGAAAAAACTGCAGAGGACAGATCTAGGTGGAGAACAGTAGTACATAAAGGCACACAAGACTCTGAAGCACAGCGTAGGGACGACGCCGCTGAGAGGAGGAGGAGGAGACCACTGGGAGACGGTGACGGCTCCACTACAGGCGCCTTCACCTGCCCCAGATGCCCCAGAATATGTGGGTCCATGATCGGGCTCTTCAGTCACATGCGGACCCACAACCGTGAAGGACAGTCTTCCTCGGACACGAGGGACAGCCGATGATGATGATTTAATAAACAGTATTTTAATTCAAACAAAAATCATAATTATGAAATTTCACAGCATTAATAAATCAATCAATTACAATTTCAAATTCACTAAAAATTAAACTATAATGTTTTAAATATAAATGTTGGAAAAAACGACCCGCGTGCTTTTCAATGTGTACGAATGTAGAGGAAAGGAGAGTTATGTCAGAATAGAACGTGTGGCGAGCCATCCTCTCTGTCTACCCATCCAGTGAAATGGCGTGATGATTAGTAAGTTATGTTCGGTGTTGAAATTTCTCAATAGGAGTTTATTGTAAATAATGAATATAAAGATTTATATTAATAAAGATTTTTTCCGTAATTTAAAATGTTTTGTTATAGCTATAAATCCAGTTCTTTTATAAATACATTTAAAAAAACTTTAGTTGAAAAATGAGAAAGAAAATAAGTGATAGTTGTTTTATTCATATAGGAATTTTCAAACAAGTGTCAATGGCTATATCTACATATAGTCAGGAGTTTGAAGAATAAATATAGAGATAAAAGTTTACATGTAAGCCCTAATGAATAAAATGTAAAACATTAATGTAACTTAATTCTGTCTAACCCTAAAATAAAAACTTAAATACACACACGAATCCCCAATTTCACCACCCGATAAGCAAGCTTTCAACTTGTCCAACTTGACAGATTAAGCATTTTCATTATTTGCGCGTAAAAATGTGGAAATATATATTTTTTTAAATTTGTTAATTTTTTTAAGTAATTCCTTCTTTTTATATATAATACTATCGAACTAAAACTCGAGTCTATTGGATTAAAATATTTGACAAGATCTAGTGTAAGCGTAGCGTTGATGTATTCCGAGGGGCTGCATTTTTTAAATGAATATTCCTGCTTCCGAAATGTTCCCGTTACATCTCCCCTCTCCTCAATCCTAATTATATCCCCTCCACCTTCATACATAACTCCACCCTTTTTAGTATATAAGTAACCACTTTGTTTTATTTTACTGTTAAAATTGTGTACAATGATAAACAACAATAAAATTGTGTCCCAAAAGGAAAGAAGAAGATGTTTCACAAAAAATAATCCATATTCCTGAATAAAAAATAGTATACCTTTTAGACCATCTACCACCCGTTGAGTAATATATTTCGGTATAAAATGCCGCGACCATGCGATAATCCATTAATTAAAAATGAAAAAAAAAAAATTGCTTGCCTAATATCGTAATCACGCTAAAATGTCATTAATGGGGAAAACGAACATTTAACAGAGATTAACCGATTAAGAATTTTTCGTAACATATGATAAATAAATCCATCAATGATTTTAACATGTTTCAATGTCTTTGTCATTTATTCTAAATTAGCCTTCTCTTTGTATTGTGGTTTCATGTTTGAATAAATATAATTACACTTAGTATTACAACTCTTTATTTCACTTAACACAAACATGTTTCTGTTATAGCATAACCTATCAATGTACACAATTTTAATAATAAAATAAAACCGAGTGGTCACTTATATACCTACTAAAAAGGGTGGAGTTATCAAATCAAATCAAATCAGTTTATTTCATTAATAAACATTACAAAATTAATTTTTAAGGCATCTTTTGAGAACAGGTAAAATAATATATTGTGTATAACAGAAACGCATGAGAAATGGTTCGACATTAGGAAGACAGGATACTCTCCAGAATGAAGAGTATTTGCCTTCTTTACTAATACGAAAAACGTCGAAAGGGGACCGCGTTCAGCAGATTAATTGCTTTTTTCACTGATGTCACCAGAGGCAGGTTGGTTCTGGCGACCAGTAGGTAAAACAATCTATGCTGTCGCTGTCGGAGATATCTATCAGGGACAAAAAGACCAACACCCTCTAGCACGGCCGAGTTCTCGAAATATCCCCCGATTAATTTAAAGAAATAGGTTATTAGATGCCCATCTCTTTGAAGCTGTAAAGAATTGGTATATTATGTATAAAGTTATATATAAAGGTGGAGGGGATATGTAAGCGGAGCTTTTAATTTACTCTTTGCTAAACGCGCAAAAAGATTTTCAAATATCTCAACAAGTCAAATAAAAATTAAACTTTTATTTGTTCTGGCAGAATAACGTCTATCGGAACTTAAAGGTTCCTGGCCACTCGCAACATCGAGATATAAGTACGAGAAATAAAGTTGGGAACTAAGAGAAAGAGCCGATAGCTACTATCATTTCAATTACAACTTGCGCTGCTAACTCCCCCAAGAAATCCTCCGACAACGAAATGAAGATTTGTAACAAAACAGGGGTAGTTTTTCATATCTCTCAAATTGCTTGTAATGAATTTGCGAAATTTGGATTCATTGAGATTTATGACGACAGATTAATTAGTTCAATTTAAAAGGTTCACTCACAAGACGCGCTGTTACTCGGAACTGCTCGGAATAAAGTGCCTACAAATTAAAATTAAAATATATTTCGCACTGAAATGATAAATTTCGTTTTAATTTTGAAAATAATTAATGGTCGTTAACCCTTCACTGGCGTACTTCTACCCAGATAAAGCAAAATATATTCAAAATCTAATAAATAAATTTCAAATCAAAGTTCTTTTTAAAATGTAGTCATAATAAAATCATACATTTTACGTTTCATTTGGCAAAAATAAATTACCGTATTTTACGGACCATAAGATATTATAAAAATTAATTTTTAGAAAAAAAATATGTTATATTATCTATCAATTTTTTTTTAATATTTTGGACGATAAGACGCGTCGGACTATAAGTCGCACGATAATTTTTGGTTGAATTTTCAGAGTAAAAAAATGTGTGTTTCATGGTCCTAAAAATATGGTTCTAGTCTCACCGTGTACCCTATAGATTTGATAGATTGACTATTAAATTACATACGCCATATTATAATACATTTTCTATGAATAATATTATCCAAACATAGATGAATGTGTGGATGGATACTCTGTGCATGATAGAGTGTTGAATGAAAATATAAAAAGTGAATGCCGTGCGAATAATGGTGTTATGAACAAAATAATGAAAGGATCATTAAGATGGTTTGAACATATGGAAAGAATGAATGAAGAAAGAATGGTAAAAAAAATTATATGTTACCGATGTATAATAAATGGAACTAGAAATAAAGGAAGATCGAGGAAAACGTGGCACGATCAATTAATCAAATATTGAATGTCGGGCATGTGAGAAGTCAGAGAAATCGACGCGCGTGCATGACACGATGTTAAGAAATCTACAGAAATACGTCAGGAAAGAAAAGTGTGACAGTCTATTCTTTCTGCCTACCTCTTCGGGGAGACAGCGTGATGGTAAGTTAGTTAGTTAGGTCGTTTTTTCTATAAACTGTATTTTTGTAATATTTAGATGTTGTAAATAAAGAAAATAAGTGTCGAAAAGACAAATAAACCAACAACTAGAAACTCCTGGATACAGAAAGGACAAGACAAGGGAAGAGTGGAGGAAAATGGAAGAGGTTTATATCCAGCAGTGAAGCGAAGAAGTCTGAATCGCTTCATATGCCTATATCATA
Source organism: Lepidostoma basale (assembly GCA_022606425.2). Classification (NCBI taxonomy): domain Eukaryota; kingdom Metazoa; phylum Arthropoda; class Insecta; order Trichoptera; family Lepidostomatidae; genus Lepidostoma; species Lepidostoma basale. The sequence continues at coordinate 661,711 of JAHDVF020000223.1, forward strand.
TTATACCATACTTTGTGTTGTAGATGTTTTATGTTTTTTTATGTATCATATGTATCATAATTGTTATGTTTTTTTTATGTATCACTGCAGAAGGACCTGTTATCTGAAACATGTTTGATATGTTATTTTAATTTATTTTAAAAGTTAGTGTTGTAAATACATAGTACCTATATAAAAAAGAAAAAGACAAATATGACAGATTCCTATTAAATTAATAAGTGTGTTAAAATAATCATTAAACCTATTAAATTAATAATATCTGAAACATTGTAACAGTTTATTGATCTATACGTTTTAATAGTTTTCAATTTGTTATGAATAGCAGAAACAATTGAAATCTAAGTTGGCATTAACTTCGTACTAGAAATACACCAGGGAGTACAGAGCGTGGGGCCACGTACGAATTGACCACAAGTAACCACATACTGACAGAGTTCATGATAACTTTCAAATACAATTCAATACTTTGTTTATACAACAAAGTTCAAGCATATTAAACGGCTCAAATATTTATATCACCCCTGCTTTCAAGAAACTTTAGAAAATACGTAAGAAAAACAATTGGCCTTAGAACCGCAAACTCCGGGGAAAAGTAAAACCTTAACGTTAAATTGAAAACATAAACGTACGGATCTCGTATCCTTTTGGTGATTTATTTTAGTTTCATAACTTTAATAAACGTTAGAATTTTCTAGTATTAAAATGAAATCGGTACTTTGCAATAGATCTACTCATCAAATTACAAATGAGAATATTTCGATGTTACGTACTTACCATCTTGCTCTACGATATGAAAACATAGACCTTGACAAGGTTTTCAATAAAAGTCTGGATGCATTTGAAATATGGATATACAAACAAACAAACCAAAACGCCGCTTCTCCGCAGGGTTAAGCAGAGAGAATGGACCGCCACACTACTCTATCCTGGCATACCTCTCTACCTTCCTCCAAATTCATACAACGAGTCATACAAGCACGTCGATTCTTCCGACTTCTTAAATGACCAACCTTTAAAATTTGATTAATGTGGTCATGCCATGTTTTCCTCGGTCTGCCTCGACTCCGTACTCCATTAATATCATTAACGTATACTTTCTTAACCATTCTTTCTCCATCCATGCGCTCCATATGTCTTTCATAATTTTGTTCATAATACCTTCTTCCGCTCTACATTCCTCTCTTATATCAGCATTTGAAATTCTGTCGTTTATCGTTCTTATACACATACGTCTTAGGGACCTTATCTCTACCGCATTTATTCTGCTCTCATCCTTCTTCTGCTAGTTCCATGCTTCGCTTCCATACATTAGGGTTGAGATCAGAGCTCCATTGTGAACGGCCGTTTTCGCTTTCATTGAAAGGGACAAAAAGAGTCATAAACGAGGAAGTATTAATTATAATACGTACTACCTCGTTTGTGACTCGTTCTGTTTATTATATGTTAAAAGTTATAGAATAAAGAAAGGAAAATAAATTGTCTAATAAGCTAATATAAAAAAAGATTAATTGTATACAGTAATTGTGTTCAAACGACCTGTAGCATACAAAAAAACTGGAATACTTTGGGCAGATTTTACGTGGAAAAATTAACGGAAAACTAAGTAGAGGGAGAATAAGAAAATCTTATCTAAAAAATAACGTGAATGGTTCATTAAATAGTCTATTGTTTTGGCCGAAACACTATGATACTTAGACATAATTAATATTTTAAATTTAAAACGCTGTTAATGGTATCATAATTATTGTTTATTTTTTATTTTTCGCGGCAGCTGTTTCGCCAATAAATTTTAGCATCATCAGGTAGTACAATATTTTTTTCGTTTATGTGGAGAGTTTTGGAGAAATTTAAATAGGCATTTTAAAGACATCGACATAAATTAGAACCAACCAATTTTATGTTATATGCGATTAAGTGATGCATAAAGAGTCAAAAATCGTAATATTTTTTTCCATTATCACCAAGAAGTGTGCAGCATTTACTGATAAATAAATAAAAATTAATAAAACTGCAATAAAACGAACGTTTTATAATGTATTTATGTAATATGTATTTATAATATGATGCTGAAAATTTATATTCGGATTTTCAAGTACATTCCTGAAATTTTGTTATTATCATAAAATGTCGGCGGGTCAAACAAATATAAATTATGTTGAGATACTGCTAGTAACTGCATATCATATTTTCTATGACCACAGACTCGACAAAGTACAAGCGACATATACTTTCGAAAATGTACGATCCTCTTCCTCCGCGAAGTGCTAGTCCAGAGAGGAATTTCGCGGTTAGTGAAATATGAAATTCGTTTTCAAGTCAAGTATGCGAGGCACCCGAGCGAAAGATTCACACTAGAGCTACTCGTGAACCAGTGAAAACGTTTTCCATCCAGATACGTATCCGCTTCCTAGATTGGTTACGGAAACTCAAATAAATATTTGTGAGCAATACCTTTTAGCTAGTATTGCTTCTAATAAATATATAATGACTAACATACTCACTAACCATCACGCTGTTTCTCCGGAGGGATAGACAGAGAGGATGGATAGCTACATTGTTATATTCTGACATAACTCATCTACATTCACAGATCGTGACATGCACGCTCGTCGATTGTTCCTACTTCGTACATGGCCGCCTTTCAGTAATTGATTAATTTGGTCATGCCATGTCTTCCTTGGCCTTCCTTCTTTTCCATTCACACTATTTACACATATATTTTTTTACCATTCTTCCTTCATCCATTCGTTCCATGTGTCCAAACCATCTTATTAACCCTTTCTTAATTTTATTCCGGTAGCAGACAAATGTCTTGGCTGCGAAACGTGAGGGAGTGGACCGGCATCAGAAGTGTGATGGAACTGTTCCGAGCGGACAGGGACAGGTTCGCCGAGGTGATCGCCAACGTTGGGGGGACCCGACAGGGCACATGAAGAAGAAGAATTTTATTTATCACGCTTTCATCGGCCATATAATTCCTTTCTTACTTCATCATTCAATATTCTATCATACTCGGTTTTTCCGCACATTCTTCTTTGTGACCTCACTTCTTGAACTCTATCATAATAATGTGTTAAATAAATAAACTAACTAACTGACCACCACGCCGTCTCTCCGAAGGGGTTGGCAGAAATAATGGATCGCCACACAGTTCTTTCCTGTCCCCACGACATTTAATATTTGATTACTTTGATTATGTCACGTTCTCCTCGGTTTTCCCTCATAGACATTTACATAAACTTTCTTTACCATTCTTTCAATGTGTCCAAACCAACTCAATGATATTTTTGCAAAAAACAATTATTTGTATATCAACCTGTATACAAGTGGGCGTATACACTCATTGTGTGATAAATGGCAATCTAGAGATTATAGGACTTAATTGTGTTTTGATCCATTGCAGTATATTTACCTTAGCGAGAGAATAACTTCGGGAAATAGAGCTCTAAAACTTTAGTAGGTTATTGCGAACAACAATGTCCGTAGAGAGCACCCCTAAAATCCGGCGGCGGCTTTAGGGTGGCAGTATAAAATACGGGGGTTGATGGTCCGTGTCCCGAAGACAATACGTGTGTAAACATAATTGAAAAACGTGACTACCTTTTCGCGAAGAAGACACGAAAATATACTTACCTTTTTTGTGGGACCGGGAATTTTGGGATCGTTAACACAATAGTATCACACAATGGGTTAAAAACAGGCTATTAAAAGTTTATAATACAATCTTATACAAAACATTCACGCCATTCAAGTGAAATAATGAACCTTTGTGAACTTTACGTACTATTTTATATATTTACGCAGGATTGTAATATAAATTAAAACAATCGTAGAAAAATTATTCACATCACTAGGTGGAGCGATGCTATTGTGCGGACGGCGGGTAGGGCCTGGAAAAGATGGAGAGAGAGAGAGAGAGAGAGAGAGAGAGAGAGAGGATGAAGGAAGAATAGTAAAAAATATATACGTTAACCATGTGAATGGATACCGAGGGAAACGTGGGATGACCAAATTAATCGAGTTTCAAAGGTAAGCCATGTTGGAAGTCAAAAGAATCGACGTGCCTGTGTCACTGTATGAATGTGGAGAAATCTAGAGAGGTGTGTCAGAATCGAGTAGTGTGTCAGGATCGAGTAGAGTGGCGGTTTAATCGCTCTGCCTACTCCTTCGGGGAAACAGCGTGATGGTTGGTTTTTGTTATTTTTATTGTGTAATCGTACACCTTCATTATTCATTATTGTCGTTCTTTCAATTATAAATATATTTAATTGAAATTATTCGTTAATTGAAAAAAACAAACAGAATAGTAGAATGAACAGAGTTTTAATTCATAAAATTATGTTACCACATAACCTTTTATTGACAACATATTTCATGTTTATAATTCTACAGAAATAAATTATTTCGTGTATGAATACAATCTTCAAAAACAATCTTTATTTTTAGACCAAAATAGGTCTGAAAATAAATGAAGTGCTGAATAGAAAATGATTATATACAAACCATTTTTATTCACCAATATTTCACCAAACACATCAAAGAAGAAAAAATACTTTGCTATTTCTAAATAAGAATTGAAAATAATATTTCTCCGGTAAATTAATAGGGGGTTTATTTTATTATTATTATTATCAATCAAAACATGAGATGTTCCGCCCCGAGGTGAACGTAAGATGTCTCTACCTTTCCTTGTTAGCGTGTTGTCGAACGATACCCGGAAATTTGGTTAATTCATGAAAATAATAAAAGGAAAACAGGGAAAATCAGCGATGTTTTCGCACAGGGCGGTTTTAATATAAGGCACTTCAGAAGAATAACAATTGTCCCAATTTGAATATGCCTCGGCTGTATTCTTGCCGATATAACGGGAAGAAAAATGTTGTTTTGACAGTTCGAATATGTTAAACGTAAAAAGTTTGAAGGAATTCTTGGTGAGTACAATAATATTGAATAATACGTTTTAAAAGTTCTAAATGCTGATTACAAATGGTTGAAGTTAAAATCAAAACGTGGTTAACTCCTCTTAGTTCGTGTTTAATATAGCATTGTAAATATCAACATATCCTCACATTACCTATCTGGATTGAATTTGATTACATTGAATAGTCTTTAAGTGTTTAATTTATATAGATCCATAATTTTTCCACGTTTTAATTCATTAAATTTTTTGAATAAATATAGTAACACTTTGTATTACAACACTTTTTTATTTTTACTGAACTCCGACATGGGTTCGATTCCCAACGAGGCAGGTGTGATTGTCACACTGTCTTTGGTCTGGTGTAGAATTCACGTGACAATAAAAATGGCGATAAATTGGCTACCTAACACATGTCACGAGAATCACTATGATAGCTACCCTTTACATCGATTTGGCTCATACTGTCATGATGTAAAGAGCGATTCAACGAAATAATAATAATAATAATAATGTTTCGGTTACAAGTAACTTTAACAATGAATTCAAAATTTAAGCTAATTCAATATTGTATTAATTAATAAAGGTAATTTGTAACCGAAACATGTCTGAGTTCGGTAAAAATAAAAAAGTGTTGTAATACAAAGTGTAACAACAGTGTGTTCTTTTTCCCAAACCAACTTAAAAATAATTTGAAATTGTGTAAAAATAAACGTTCGTTTTCTAGAAGTTTTTTTTAGTATACATGATGTATTTCGAATATTTCGTTAGACGAGGGAGGTTAATTATAAGATATTGATATGTACAAGTGAAGCGAATGGATCCATCCTGACTCCTTCTCATTTTGCTGCACTGCCAACCCTGAGGCAGCCGACCCTATTAAGAAATAGGTCATAATGCCAATACTAAGAAGAAGAAGATTTATATTGTCTTGCTAGAGAATTATCCAATTTAATTCATTTCAAACAGGCATTTGATAATTTCCTAGTTAGGCGAACCCTTCACTATAATAAAATATAATAAAACTTATTCGAAACTTTTCTTTTCTAGAAGTTTTATCATAATATTATATAAATGTTATTTACGTGTTTCGCCATGATCGGTTGTATTAAATGTCATTAGTTTGTTAACACATTAATATTATTCTTATTATTATTCTCCTTCTGATTGTAGATCTTGCGATCTGTTTATGCAGGATATCAACTTTCTTCCTGTGATGAAGACGAACAGCCTTCTCTCCATCTCATTGGTGGTCGACGGCCCTCTGGAGTCTCGTACATCACGATATTAGAAATTCTTGCTGGATCCATTATCTCGATGTGGTCCCTCTAGAATCGTCTTCTTTGCCTGCTCCATCTCACTATGTCTTCGATTTTGCCGGATTTGCGAATTTCATCATTAGGTATCCTATCTATAAGGGTTCTCCCCAAAATAAATCGCAATGTTTTCATTTCTGCTACTCGAGATGTTTGGTTCTGACAGTGTCTGCTCTTGCTTCGATTCCGTATGTCATTATGGGCCTGACGCATGTTTTATAAATTCTAACTTTGCTTTCTACTAGCATACGCTTATTGTCCCAGACAGTGTCCCTTAGACATCCAGTGATAACTGCAGCTTTATCAGTCTGTTTTTTAACATCATTATATAGATCGCGGCAACATCTCCACACCCAGATATTTAAACTTCATGACCTGTTCTATAGGTTTATCGTCTGCAACCAATTTGCATCTGAGAGGCTATCTGGATATTATTAGATGTTTTGATTTTGCGATGGATATCAACATTAATATTATAATAGTTAAATGTTGTTTTTTATAAGAATCTCTTTCACTTTTGCCTTTTTTCGACAGCGACTAGTTTTGCAAGGCTCGTTGGCTTCGACTGACATCGACAAATCGGTCGCTATCGAAACAAAGACGAAAGCGGGAGCAGTATTTAAAAACCCACGTTTTTTAAGAACTTCTTCCATAAAAAGATTTCATTAAAATCATTACATTAGATTAGGTAATAGTAAACTATGCCAAAGGAAGGTTAAAACGGCACTTCCATATAATACAATAAAACTTCTAGCTGATTGCGTTTATCCTTTATGTTTATCAGTTAAATCGATTTCTGTTCGCACGGGTGTGCCTCTCTTGATTTAAACCGTGTCGAGGAAATTGTTTGAATTGCGAATAAAGCAAGGGGTCCGATCCTGCTGAGTCAGCAAATGGACCCGACGTGAAATGCATCTCTTTAAAAACGGAACCGACTTTGAAAGAAAAAGGAGGTGAATTGGTTTCTACACCACTTGGCAAAGGAAAATTCATTTAAAGGAAGAAGATTTCCGGGAATTGTATTTACGTTTTATTCAAATCTATTTCGGACACCAAAATACTTTTTATAAAAACGATTTTTAAATGTTTGAATAACTAAAAATAGGTTAACTATATCTGTTTTTCAACATTTGAGTTCATTTTTCTCCACACTTTGTATCGTTCCTCCTAGAATGAAGGTGTTTAACCTTAAAACATTGGGAATAAAAATGAACTCAATGAGGAAAAAGCAGTCTTTTCATTCATAAAACAAAGTCAATATGGAATTCCACAGTGCTAAAAGACCTTAAATTTATCAAATTAAACATAGATAATAGATACGTATTTTTTTTTTAAAACGCAGTACGGTTTTTATTTTACTTTCAATAATAATCCATTTGTATTTATTTAAGCGTACAGTTTAATGTAAAAACACATTTTTACTCATAATTATACATTATAAATACACGAGATATATTTCCCTCCATATTATTTGTGACAGCAGATATTTATATTTTTCCTCGCCTCTTCTCGTTACTTAACACATTAGAAACACATTAGGTCATTTTTAAAATCATTTGGAGTCTTCGTGTCCTCTGGATATTCGTTAGCCAGGTGGTTTGGGGTATGCCTTTCCCTCCCTTCTTAGAAGCCTCAAATCTGGCATGATCTTATTGTTCTCAAAATTTATTATTTTTTATGATAAATAGAGGTATCTTAATATAATGTTCCCATCCAATCGATTACTCTCTCTTTCTCCCTCTCTCAGAAGAAAAATATGTAACCACGGGCAGTGGAATCAAGTTACATCTTGGAGTTGTACAAAGTCGATGTAATTTATTTATCTTATGTATTTAGTTGCTGTTTACCGGATGGATGAAGTGACGATAACTATAGGAGCGCTTTGTGACAAGCAAATGCCGGTACACGTATAGAGGAAGATGTACAAGGCAGAGCAAAACTGCATTGCGCCGAGATGAAGATGAGATGAGCGGGCGGAGTACGGAAACATCAAGTAGCGCCCAGCCTACCATGTTTCACGAAAGGTGAAGGAAAGCGACCGAGAGAACGTGATAGGCCCAAGTTGACTTGGATGGGACTTATTTCAAATGAATCTCAAGAAAGACCGGATCCCACCGGACGCCACCAAGGACAGATAGTTTTGGAGAAGCCATGCGAGAAGAGCAGACCACAAGTTAATGAGACATAGACTAGAAAGAAGAATTGATATTAAATATCTGCTTAAAATATTTCAACTGTGCCACTGATATTCCTCAAAAGGTTTTATATAAAATAACGAAAACGTTTCTCGGAACTACGAATTTAATCCTTTAAAAATACTGAAACCACTGGAATAATCTGAATAACAAAATGCAAATAGGTTTCACGAATATTTACATACACGAAACCAATCTTTGCATAAATCCTTTTGTTTCAACCATTCCACATTTATAAAAAAACTTTTACGAGAGTACTTCTGTTTATATAAAAAAGTGAGTTACTTCAGTAAATCAAAAATTTTCAACCTTTTTTTCATAAAAAATTTTCCTCTGTATTATATAAGATTTAAACATAGAACAAACTCGTTCTTTTCGTAAATCTTATCATATCATATTTGAACTCTAAGGCTGATCTTATTAAATGTTTTACTCATCTTTTAAATAAAACTATTTGATTTTATATTAAAAATGTACAAATTAATAAATGTATAATAAAATAATAGTTAATATTTTGTCTCGGACACTCTGGCTAATTTAAATTTACACATGTTTTTTACAAACTTGGGTTTTCGTATAAAAACATTTTGAATGCATACAAATTCTTATAGACAATTACTGGATTTCACCCATTGCGGATAAATAATTTTTATTTTATAAGGATTAATTGTATTTCAATAGAGACGAAGATGTAAATTTTCGTATTTTATTAAAAATATTTTTGTTTAGATTATATCGTTCTCCCAAATAATGAAGGAAAACTCCAGAAAACCTTTAAAATATAATATATCGAGAAAAATAAACTGAAAAGTGTAAAAAAATATATTTCTTTAAAAAATTGTCATTGCGGAAATTTACGTCACTGTAAAAACAAATCCATCTTCCGCTATTAATATCAAATTAACGTAGATTCCATTTATATATTTTTGTGCATATAAAAATAATAATGAAAATACAGAGATATTCAATCAAAATAAAAATAAAACACATATTCTCCCTTACAAATTCAGTCCACAGCGAAATAAAACAGAGGAATTTCAAAACATTTGTAGCACTCATTGGATGTTTATAATGTTTGGGCAAAAACGATTATTACGTTTAATAAATAAATTCTAAGAATTTCGTTATCGCAAATACCATTATGGAGTTTTAAGTGGAAAACTCGTAGGTAAAACAAGTTATTCAATTAAGGAACAGAATACAGGCATCACTCGGCAATATTAAATACTCTTTTTAACATTCAACAATAACCAAACCGCAAACTTTCATTAAGCGCTAACAAATACTTACCCATTTGTAAGAAAAATCAATAGAATACCTCTTATTGTCTGTTGACTATTGTCTTTATGTTATGGTAGGTTTTATTATCACGGAATTCTGGAAAATAATTATTTCATCCCAATGAACAAATTTGAGGATGTTAGCAAAGCTTTTTTATTTTGGAATAACTTCCGCCAACTTCGCCGAACTAACCATCACACGGTTTCTCATAGGGTTAGGCGGAGAGGTTCGACCGCCACACTGTTCTTTTCTGGCATAACTTTCGCGGTTCTTCTACATTCATACATAATGACACGGAAGCTCGTTGATTCGATATCTTCCTGGAATATATTATATATTAAAATATTAAAAACGATTTCAACAATTATCATTTGTTGCTTCTTATGCAATGGTGTAAAACTCCATATAAAATATATGTATTATTGATGGCTGAGGTATTAGTTTTGTAAAATTATGTTACTAATTTATAATAGTAAACACGATTGTTTAGTGGTTTTACTTGGATATAATTTATATTAATTATGTTAAATAGTGTCAAATTCGTTTCGCCTTGCGAAGGCATTCTCAAACTCTTTGAATGAATAATAATTAAATAATTGATGTTTTTTAACTATTAAATAAATAAATAAATTAATTAATTAATTAATGAAATTCAAATAAATGAATAATTAAAAAAAAAAAAATATTTAACTACTAAATAAAAGTGAATAAAATTATTATATAAAAATCATTTGATTATCATAAAATAATTCGTAATTTCAAAATTATATTTAGTTTTTTTTTTTACATCGCTTCATTCTGTTTTATGAAACCAACCGGTTACGTTCCCGTTGAAGCTTCGTCGGGGTTATATCAGTTCATTTTCTTAATTCTTCAAAAAGGTTCATTTTCTTAATTTTTTTAAATTATATTAAATTCTTTTTATTAATGCCCCATCACAAAATAAGTGCTCCATACAAATAAAGATATAACTTTTCCAATAAAATTAGAATTTAGTTATTTTTATTTACATTAAACGACATTTTTATTATACTCGTATACAATATTAAAGCGAAGAAAAGACGTGCAATGCCGAGTCGGCGCATTTTGTATGTATGATATATATTTTTATTATATTTTACTAGTCCCTAACACGTGCGACAGAACCGAGAAATCTGTTCCTGCTATCGGCATTCCAGACACGAAGAGAAAATTCCGCAACCTCTTTCAACTCTGATCGAATGTTGACGTCACACATCTGATCTCGAATTCAAAATTCAATATTCTAGAAAAATAAATTTGATCTTACTCGCCGTCAATCGAAATGCAATTTTATAATATTTCTCCATGGTGAGTATCTATACAATATCTTCTAAGGTGAGTTTTTGCATTTAACCATTTATACATTAACCCTTATGTATGGAAGGGAAACATAGAACTAGCAAAAGGAGGATGAAATTAGAATAAATGCAGTTGAAATGAGATCTCTAAGACGAATGTGTGGATACTCTGTGTATGATAGTGTCGAATGAATAAGAAGTGAATGCAGTGCAAATTAGTGTGTTATAAACAAAATAATAAAATTAGTATGGTTTGGACACATGGAAAGGATGAATGAAGAAATAATGGTAAAAAAAGTATATGTAAACGATGTTAATGGAAATAGAAATAGAGAAAGACTGAGGAAAACGTGGCACGATCAAATAAATCAAATATTTAATGTCGGCCACGTGAGGAGTCAGAGAAATCAACGCACGTGCATAACACGATTTATGAATGTTGAGAAAGCTAGAGAAATGTGTCAGGAAAGAAAAGTGTGGCGGTCCATTCTTTCTGCCTACCTTCGGGGAGACGGCGTGATGGTTAGTTAGTTAGTTAGTTACATTTAACGTTTTCTCGGTTCTTTATTTTATTTTATTGCCTAACACGTGAAGATAATGTGATGCCTTTGAAATGCGAAATATGCATTTGATAAAACCAGTCAAGGTCAGTTGCGTAGCGGCATCGCACGGTGTTTCAAATCTTACGAGCTACTTTTCATTATTCTGTAAAATTATTATTTTGAAAATTTTATTCTTATAAAATGTATATGTCTGTTGACTTCTACGATAGAAACACATATATCTGTCTATCTCTCTGTCTTTACATAAAGTAGGTATTTGAATAGCGTATTTCGTAAGATTTTTTTTTAATATGAGACCGTAAAAGGCCCTTTGCAGCTCGACCCTGAGTATAAAGATAGAAATAGAAGTATTTTTTTAATTTTGAATATTAAATTCATAGATATATATCAATCAGTTAGCGGCGAAACAATACGACTGAACCGGTTTTGTTGTTGCATGCAATTAGGTAGGTAATTTAGGGGTTGAAATTTCAACAAATCGGCCTCAAATTTAGTGTGTGAACTGGATGACTAATACTCTTCCTAAACACTTATTATAAGCCATTTCCATGTCATTGGGTTTTTACTAAAAGTAGCTCGTAATATCGCACCCTGAAACACCGTGCATCGGTGGAGTGCGGACGTATACGAAAATAGTGTATACTGTTTAGAGTTGGTTTTAAACCAAGTGTGGACGATAAACCAACCGCGGGCTCCACAGCTCCCACCAAGGTCACCCTTGTGGAGAGCTTGTTTACCACAGTGTGGCCCGCCTTTAAAAATATAATAAAACTTCTAAAATAGAGACGTTTTCATTTGTATTAATTATAAAATCAATACCTATTTGGCAAAAGGTCCCAACTGTTTTTTTATGAATTTTACAGGAGAGCAAACATAAGATTTTTACATTGTTTTGATTATTTATGAAAATGTTATTTGTCTTCCAAACTGTTTATTTCAAATTTCAATTTACATAGCATAACGTAATCTACAAGATATATCAATAACTAAATTTAAAAAATATACATGTATTTAAAAAAAATAGGAGTTGAATGCAATTGTACATAAAAAAAAATACAGCTCTAACGTTGTCTCAAAACATAAAGTGCGCAAAAATAATACTGATGGTATATTTAACTCAATTTCACAAAAAAAAACGCATTTGGGACCTTTTTGCCAAATAAGTACCGAAATATGGATTTTTACATCTTCTTCTTTCACAGCCGTTGTCGTCCACTGCTGGACACAGGCCTCCCCCATACTTCTCCATGTATGACATGTCAAACGGGGTGTGGTTGGCATTACAACGCCACGCTTGCCAGATGGGTTGGCGAGGTGTCCTTCCACGTTAGCCCATGCGTTAATATTATCCACTGAGTAAATTGTATCTCAATAGAGACGAAGATGCAAATTGGAAACTGAACATGGTTGATCAAGGTGTTTACAGGACTTATGACCTGTCATTGATCATAAGAATGGTGGAATGGGGAATGTTGTAATTACATAAAGTGTGCACTTAACCAAACCAATGACAGGTCATAAGTCCTGTAAACATCTTGATCAACCATATTCAGTTTCCAATTTGCATCTTCGTCTCTATTGAGATACAATTAAATCATAAATTGACAACCCGCATGGGTGAAATCCAGTATTCGTATACAAGTATAAGTATACATTCAAAAAATATTGTTATCCACTGAGGTTAATTACTCGATCTCTAACATTTTGCATAGTTTCCAGGGGAGACCAAAGTCGAGGAGGTGTGGATAGGTACTTGTTTTACGTTTTACGTGGTAGATTTTTACATCATTGTTCAAGAAATAATGAATAATTTTGAAATTGTTTGTGGGTGGAAATTATAACTAGTTAATTTATTCGTAGCGTGTTAAAAAATAATAATGATAAAAAACAGAGCTTTCGAAAATAAAAGCCGGTGGGTGTTTGCCCACAAAATGTGTTTGCGGCGACCGACAGTTTGAAGGAACATAAAGCCCAGCGTAGTGCTGCGTATAACTTTACAAGATTAATTAATCGCCCCCTCCCCTCCCGGAGTCTGTAACCCGAAGAGATTAAGCAATTTTGTTTTTAAAGTGTCAGCATAGTGCGACGGCAAATTTTTAATAAATTTCCTTCAATAACGCGAAAAAAAAGTTTGTCGATTTTTCATCGCGGAATACTAAATATTTTCCCCATAATTCGAATTGAAATTTTAAACGAGTTTCTTAATCTAAAAAGAAACGAGTGTTTTGGGATTGAGTGGAAGGGCTGTCTGAATTTATCGAGTGTACTTTGGGATATTATTTTCGCCAACTCGGCGAAGTTAATACTTTGCGAAGAAATCATCAATCTATTTTATCCGTATTTAAATACAATAGGTACGTTGAAAGCTTTTAAAATTGTGAAGTTATTTTAAAAGTAAGAGCATCGCATTTCATCAAAGAGGTGCTTTATATGAAATCACAAATAATAACATAATTCGGAATTAAATTTAAATAAACTATGATTAAGATAACCAAATATTAACTAACTAACTAACTAATCATCACGCCGTCTCCACGAAGGGGTAGGCAGAAAGAATGGACTGCCAAACTTTTCTTTCCTGACATATTTCTCTCGCTTCCTCAATATTCATACATCGTGTCATGCACTCGCGTCGATTTCTCTGACTCCTCACATGGCCGACATTCAATATTTGATTTAATTGATCGTGCCACGTTTTCCTCGGTCTTCCTCTATTTCTGGTTCCATTTACATCCTTCACATATAACTTTTTTACCATTATTTCTTCATTACTGATAATATTACTGATGACCAAATAATATTACTGAAATCTGCTGATGGATATTCATTTCAAATAACAATAAATAAATAAACTCTAGTTAATGTGTACTAAAATGTGGGGTACTAAATTTTTGTATGTATACTCGTATAATAGTATCTACAATAAATATTGTATTATAAATAAAATATATGTTCTTCTATATTCTCTTTTACTTTGTGTTGCGGATTGTATTTGAACAAATATAACTGCACTTTCACAGACATGTTTCGGTTATGACACAAACTTGTTGTGCCATAATGTTGTAAAGTGTAATAAAGTGTTTTTAAAATAAGTGCAGTTATATTTATTTAAATAAAAAGTATAAACTTACGATGGATACGAAAAATGTAATGAATATTCTAGTAGTTGGTAGAAAGTCTGCAGCAAAATACAGAAGAAAAGAATTTGTCAAAGTTTACTAGAAACAAACGCCAATGTCAATTTTGTTGTAAATCATTTATAACAACAATTAGTCTAGAACAAGCAATAAACCGGCCGTTGAGCAAATGTGTTGAGGATAATGATAAATGGGATTATGTCACAAAACACGACTGACTACCCGGCGGGGTGTTGTTGTGTTTGCTAATCCTAAAAGTAACACCGGTCTTTAAAGTTTCTGTTTAAATTAACTTTAATTCCACCCAGTCTGGCACTGCCGGGAACTTCTCGCATTACCATACGATTTAACTGAATTTAAAATTAAGCCCTAAACAAAGGCAAAAAAGTGTTTATAAATAGATTAAGTGTTAATGCCTGTGAAAACAGTGAAAATTATTTTTTAATACAATATTAAAACAACCTCATCTATATTCACTGTTGTTTAAGATTTTTTTAAGTACTTACATATAATACTATCTGCACGTATTATGGAATTGAATAACAAAGTTTTAATTTAAAATTTAAAAACGTGAAGTAAAAAAGGGGTTCAAAAGGGTAGTAGGGCTACGATGGGATATGTTTTGCTTGAAAGCATGCCTCTACAAAATGTCGTAATGCGCCTGTTGCATTTACAACAGCAACACTGCTATCAATTCCAACTCTCTAGCGTTCACGAGAGGTCTTTTAAAGACACCGCGAACCCCGGGCAATGTGGCACATATTACTTAGTGCCATAGCAGATAGAGAGAGAACGCGATGAGCGAGCTTCCAGCGCCATAAAACTGGATGCACCCAGCTAAGGGAAGGTAACCCCGACAGAAAATCCTCCAAAGAAGGCAAGGGGATACCACTCTGGATATTTTTCCCCAGGTCATCACTATAAGGGTAATAGTCAACGTTAGGGAGACCTGACAGGACACAGAAAGAAGAAGAATAAAGTTTAAAAAAAACAATGTATATTTTTACCCTGACTAGCTGACTAGCTGAAATCAGTTGGTTGTTAAAAATAAATTGATGTAAAAACAAGTGTATTAATATTATATTTAAAAATGCCACACCGCAAATTAGGTTCTTCATACGAAAGTTTGAATTTTAAAATCATGGTGATTATATTTGAATTGAATATTAAATAGATTTAATTTTGAATAGAATATCATAAAGATTTAATTTCAAGTTAAATATTGTAAAAAATAAAATTATCCTTCAGTTTGTTTTTGTAACCGCAAAAAAGCTCTGGCGGCAACGTAACCGGTCGGTTCGATAAAACAAAATGAAGTCGCGCAAAAACAAATAATACAAAAGTTTTTAATTTCTTCTATATTCGCCATTACTTTGTGTTGCGGATTCATTGAACAAATGTTTATTTTTTAACCTTGGACACAACACCAAATTTATTAAAAAAATAAAATCAAATAACAAAAAACATGTTTTTTACACAGAAACCCTTCATCAGTGATATAAATATTATAAATATATATTTTAAATGTCTTGAATACGGTCAGTTTTGACAGATATATTAGAAGTGTTCTTAATTATTTTTAATAAAATCGTGTTTAAGATGTGTAATGACCTGAAAAACATGGAAAGAAACAACAGATGAATTAACCGTCTGTTAACATTATATTATACATAATATGTTTTCTTCAAATATATCATATTTAATTAGCCTTGACCAACTTTATGGATATTTTAACTTATTAAGATGTTTTTTTTTACAATGGATTATCTATTATGACATGAGATCAGATTTTTTTTAAATATATTCATGTAAAATTTTTAAAAAAGAAGAACATGGCAGTCAGCAACATTTGCGTGAATGGTAAAAATTTGGAGCAAGTAGATGAGTTCGTGTATTTAAGTAGTATGTTTACAAGATATGGGCGAGTGCAAAGGGATATTGAAAGAAGGGTTGGGACAGGCAACAAAGTGAATGGTGCACTTAAAGTTGTCATCGCAAACAAAAACCTATTCAAAAAATCTAGAATGGCAGTGCGCAACGGTGTTCTTCTACCGACCCTTATGTATGGAAGTGAAGCATGGAACTGGCAAAAGAAGGATAAAAGTAGAATAAATGCAGTAGAAATGAGATCTCTTAGACGAATGTGTAGATACTCTGTGTATGAAAGAGTGTCGAGTGAAAATATAAGAAGTGAATGCGGTGCGAATGATGGTGTTATGAACAAAATAATGAAAACATCATTAAGATGGTTTGGACACATGGAAAGAATGAATAATGAAAGAATGGTAAAAAAAATTATATGTTAACGATGTAAATGGAACCAGAAATAGAGGAAGACCTAGGAAAACGTGGCATGATCAAATAAATCAAATATTGAATGTCGGCCATGTGAGGAGTCAGAGAAATCGACGCGCGTGCATGACACGATGTATGAATGTTGAGGAAGCGAGAGAAATATGTCAGGAAAGAAAAGTGTGGCAGTCCATTCTTTCTGCCTACCCCTTCGAGGAGACGGCATGATGGTTAGTTAGTTAGTTAGTTATTCATATAAAGATGTTCATGGTTTATGTAAAATGATCCACGATGGAGGGATGAATCTACTAGAAAGTCTCTAATATTTTACTAATTGAATGATGCTCTGAATATTCAACCTTTTTGTACTGACTTTATAATCTTGCATTCTAGGTTCAAGTACGCAAGCACCGAATGATATTTGATACACAAAAAAATTACATGAGATTCACACTGTGAATGCCTTAAGAGGGTTCACCCATGTGAAGGATTTAAAAAATCGATTTTTTTTTTCATTCGTAAATTGCTTCCTTAATATGTCAAGAATGCGGTGGTAAAGTGATTATTTAAAATTCGAAGTCGTTATAAAGATACAGCAGTTAGAAGAAGCAACTGTTCGGAGCTCTGGTTGGCAGTCGAGGGCTGGGCCTGTTGTGTACAGTAGGCTGAGACCCTTCTATACAAATATACGTTCATACAAGTACAGAAAAGTTTGTACAGGTTTAAAAGGAAATTTCTATAGTTATTCAATATTTTGTCGAACTTGTTTTAGTCATGGTTTAGCTTCGAAGAGCACAAAAGCTACAAATTATTTATTTTCGCAATGAGTGGTCGAAAAGGAAGTACGACTGGAAATGTTATAATAAAAATGCAATGCCGTAATAAAAAGTGAAAGCTTATTGGAAACCGTTTTACCACCCAAAATTTTACGGAATTTACACCAGCTTCTGCGAGAAAAATAAAAAACAGAATGAACATGGAGGTTGCCATCGCTAAAAGTTTCGCGTATTGCATTTTGGAGTTTGTTTCAAAATTTGACAGAAGTTTCAGGTGATGGCACTTGGAAGAAAAAAGGCTTCTCATCTCTATTTGGTGCTTCTACGTTGATTGGAAAGTACACCGAAAAAGTTTTAGATGCCGTGGCTATGAGCAATCGTTGATTTGGACTTTTGCTCCAAAGCATCTACACTCTGGCCCCAAGATCTTTGAAATTGAATGAATTGAATCTTTAACGAAGGTTTTGTAGGAGTATTAAAGTAATGACGACTATGGGATGCCTTGTTGGCCGCGAAGCGCATACTTATGTACAGAAATGAGATGAAACGCGAATCTCGCGCTCTGAGCGACAACCGAATGATAGGGTTAAACAAGAAAGAACTGATACAAGAGCTGAACAATCTGCTTCGAATTACAAGAGGAAGAGGAAGGAGTAATCTATGGACTAGGCATCGCCGATGGAAGGTTAGTTAAGATTTTCATAATTTTAACCGGACTTGAAACTCTAACGCGTTTTTCTCAAAACTCTGTTTTGCAAACATTCCTCCATCATATCTCAAGAACGGTTTGACCGAATGACTTCAAATTTATAGTGTAGACTCAACACATAAAGACGCACAGAACTAAATACGATCATTCAAAAATTCCCAATATTTCTATTTTTTTATAAATAAACATACAAAAAAAACATTTTTTTTTTTTTTTTTTCTTCAGAGGTCTACCAAAAATCCAATTTTTGGTATTTTCAATTGAGTATTATTCATTCTGTGCATTTAAGCTTACATATTAAAACACCGTTAATTTTTTTCATTTCAGATGAGCCAATCAGCCGGAATCGTGGAGGAAGTGAGCGTCCATTTTTTCGAGGTGGGTGTGTTCAGAGCGCTATAACTCACGTTCTATTAGATATTTTTGGCTAAATATTTATATATGTACTCTTTAAGTACATACAAATAAATGATAAAAAACTGAAAGTTCTATCTTTTCACTGGTCGTCAAAACAAATTCCCTAAAAATGCTTAAAAAACAGGCCGTCACATGGGTGAACCCCCTTAACGGATCTTTTTATCCGAATTCACAAGACCAAAGTTGCGCTGACCGAGTAACATGGCAATCTTAGTAATAACGTGTGGTTGCATTCGATGGTGGCTTAATTGCAGACGGTGATATTAGAATTCTTTTGCTGGTCGAATGGTATACATATGAATTTTAATGACATCATAATTACAGGGCACAGAGACCGCATTCTCTGGTCCAGATTGGAGATATGACAAGGCTTCTTCCCAACAATAACACCTGTGGATGACTGCTCCCAGATATGACGGTTTGCAAAACGTGGCGAATTTAAATTGAATTTAGTTTGTAATATGATTTTTCAATGATGTCACATGTTTAAATGTTCTGGTTTGTATTAAACTATTTAATAATCATTTTAGAATTCTATAATTAAGAGGGTTTATTTATTTCGTGGTGTCTTATACCTTGATAGCTGAAAAATGGCCAGCCCAGCGGCATTTGTACTGAACTGACCACGCCATAAAAACTCATGAGACAAGACTCGTAAAGAAAAAATGTACTCTCAGCATCCCAATAATAATAATTATAAATTGGATAATTTATAGAACACCATTTTTTTTTATTACTAATCTCAAGGGCGCTGTTGAAAATGCTTCGTTTTATGAACTTAATAAAATAATAATAATAAACATATTTTATTATATGGAAGACTAATAAGGGGTGTGCCAAAGAGTTGTCACATAACACAACATCTTAAGGAGCTCCACTGACTGAAATGTCTAAAAAGGATACAATACAAGCTCTGCTGGACGGTCGTTAAGGCGTTGCATGGAATGGCACCTGCTTATATATCTGAACTCTGCATCAACGATAACTTGAATGCCAGACAGTCTGCATTGCGATCAGCTAAGTCTTCTGCGATCGGTAGATTGACTGTGTCTGTTGTAGAATTATAGTGACAATAAATTAGATTAGCTACCTATCACATGTCATGATAATCAAAAAGATAGTTGTACTATTTATATTGGTTCGCGCGGTAATGTTTCCAGGATCAAGAGTCAACCATTTTGTCTCCTGGATCACCAAACGGACCCGCGAGTCGAATTAACCAAGCGCGAGTGAAATACATGAATCACGCCGCTATGTGGCGTGATTGTGCGATTTGTCATCGGTTATAAGTGTGCACGTCGTAAAAATGATATATTTGATTTCTAGCTACAGTATTGCTACGCTTTAGAAACAATTTGTCATTTTTGGGGTAAACAATGATTTAACCTATATTTTTTACTAGCAAACTTGTGTCTTTGACTGTTATCAGAAATAATGATTATTTTTATGTACGTGTATAACATCTAATATTTTAGGGTGTTTTAACTAGTACAACCAGAGTGCGTTTTATTATCCGAGCCGATTTTATCGCTATAACTTTTAAATGGATAGAATTATATTATATAATATATACATTATTTATTTGGAATATACCATTGTGATAGTCTTAAATATATTATTATCAATAAAAAAAAGAGATCCTGCAAAAAAAATTAAATAGTGAGATGGATTAGGTAGAGTAGACAATTCTGGAGGAACCACATCGAAAGGATGGATCCAGCGAGGATTCCCAAGATCGTGACTCCAGAAGGCCGATGACCACTTAAGAGATATAGAAAAGGCTGGTCATCTTTATCACAGGAAGAATGTTGATAACCTGCATAAACAGATTGCAAGATCTACAATAAAAAGAAGAAGAAAATTAAAATACATTGTTTTTCAAAAAAAAATATATTTATAAATGAATCGTAGGTACTCTTATTATACAATCAAAAAAATAAAATATAAAATAAATTCATAACAATTATTTAATTAAAGTATATTAACTTATTAAAACACTGTTATAAAACACCACGGAGGCAAGGAAAGTTCTATCATGTGTAGTTTCATAATAACTAAAACACTCGATACCCTTGGAAAAAACACAAAGTCGGCCAAACCTTACGATAATGGCAAGAGAATAGAAGAGATTAAACCATTTTAGGGCCATCCTTACCAAACTATTTTGCTGTTTAGATGAAGAGGACCATGATAATGAGCACACTATGCATTTTTTCTAATCATCATCATCGAGAAAGCTTAAAAATATATCGTTTGATTTATAATAACATGAAGGGAAAAATTCACGTTATTAATGACGTCAGTTTATAAAAACACAAAAAGCTTTTTTAAGATAATCAAATGATTTTACTGAAGTCTCTCAATGGAAGTTCATTTTAAATAATAATTAAATAAATCGATGTTTTTTAAATACTTCCACTTTTGTATTTATTTCGAGAGCGACCGGTTTCGCCAGGTTCGAAATAAAGACGAAAGTGAAAGTAGTTTAAAAAAAACATCGTTTTATTTAACTTATTGAAAGTTAAGACATTAACACTGTGGAATTCCATAGTAATATACTTTGGGAATTGAAAAACTTTGTTTAATCCACTTTTTTTTATAAAAAATATTTAAAAACACGACATGTTTCGGAGGATACCTTCAGGTGTAAAAATATAACAAAAACTAAACAACGGAAGACTAATAAAAACGCATTTAAAATTCGATACAATAATTCAAATTTAAAAGTTAACAATTTTTTGTAAATTATATTATCATCGTGTATTATTATTATTTTATATTATTTATTATTTCTTACTGAGAAAAAATAATTGTTAGTACCTAATTATAACAAACAGCCCAGGTTAATTTTTAAATTTGAATTATTGTATCGAATTTTAAATGCGTTTTTTTTTGTCTTTCTTTGTTTAGTTTTTGTTATATTTTTACACCTGAAGATTGAGGTATCCTCCGAAACATTTGGCGTTTTTTTAAATATTTTTTATAAAAAAAAATTGATTAAACAAAGTTTTTCAATTCCCAAAGTATATCGTTTTAAACTAACTAACTAACTAACCATCACGCCATTTCCCGGGAGGTGTAGACAGAGAGGATGGATCGCCATAATGCTCTGTCCTGGCACACTTCTCGGGCTTCCTCTACATTCATACATCGTACCATGCACGCACTTCGATTATTCCGACTTCGAATGTGACCGCCTTTTAGCAATTGATTAATTTGGTTATGGCAATGGAGTTCTAGTGCCAACCCTCATGTATGGAAGTGAAGCTTGGAGCTGGCAAAAGAAGGATGAAAGCAGGATAAACGCCGTAGAAATGAGATCACTAAGAAGAATGTGCGGGAAAACGTTGTATGATAGAATACCGAACGATGAAATAAGAAAAAAATGTTAGACAGATGACTGCATCATGAATAAAATTAAAAAAGGATCCCTGAGATGGATGGACATATGGAACGAATGGATGAGAGTAGAATGGTTAAAAAGTTGTACACAAGCAGCGTGAGTGGGAAAAGAAGCCGAGGACGACCGAGGAAAACATGGCATGACCAAATTAACCAATTACTAAAAGGCGGCCACATTCGAAGTCGGAATAATCGACGTGCGTGCATGGTGCGATGTATGAATGTGGAGGAAGCCCGAGAGGTATGCCAGGACAGGCCAGTGTGGCGATCCATCCTCTCTGCCTACCCCTCCGGGGAAATGGCGTGATGATTAGTTAGTTAGTTAGTTAGTTAGTTATAAAATTAACATAGGAATATTTTTTAAAGCAAAAATATTGTAAAAGTGTTTAAAGGGAATTTTATGTTTTTCGTATAATATTTATCTAGTAATTTGTCAGGCGAAATTCGTTATTTCATAGTTCCTGAATACAATTTATAAATCACCGACAACCGTCCACACACTAATCTCGTACATTACTAAGAGATTTGTTCACGCTGACCTCCGTTGGGTCGTGCCGAGGGATTTACACTGTTCACCACTAAAACCACACTTCACATTATTGGACATCACCGCTGTGTGTTTCAATTAAACCAACACAGTGTGACTTGCTCACTAATCATAACGTTATATTCCCCAACCATACATCGTGGGAATCAAATCAAATTAATTCAATCGCTTTGGTAATGATTTTATGTAATGAAAGCACGAGACAAGTAGACATTTAGAAAACGAATAACCCTTATTGTGCGGCTGACTTCAATTGAAGTGAAAAAAAAATATCTCTAATTGGGGTTGGCTACATTTACAGCTTAGCATACAAATCAACCTGAAACGAAAAGTCTATAAAGCTTGCGTTCTGCCAGTTGGTACTTATGGTCTTGAAACTGTTACATTGTTTTTCTAAAGAGACCATTATGAGCTATTACGGCCTCGCTCGATTCTATACAACTTTATTTTATAATACTAATGCACCGAGATAAAAAAAAAATAACCGAATACACGCCATTGAATCAAGAGGTCCCATACAGAGACAATAGCATTGTACAATAAAAAATATTCATGTCCAGAATTCACTACTCAAATATACGATCGTTGTTTTAAAAAAAAACTTAGATACACATCCATTAGTTGAATGGTAAATATCGCCTATAACCAATGGTGTTTGCATCTCACTTTAATATATTTTTTCAGTAATATTCTTATATTCAGTTTTCATAATAAAAAATTTTGATGTGTATACATATACACCGAAAATACCGATCAACCTGAAACGAAAAAGTCTATGAAGCCTGTGTTCTAACAGTTGGTACTTATGGTCTTGAAACTGTAACATTGTCCAAACAAAGTGCCGAGAAACTACGAGTGACCCAAAGAGCCATGGAAAGAGCCATGTTAGGAATAAGCCTAAGAGGCAAAGTCAGAAACGATACGGTGAAAGAAAAAACAAAGGTGACTGACATCATCCACCAGGTGGCGACTCTAAAATGGCAATAGGCAGGTCACGTAGCCAGAACCTCAGATGAAAAGTGGACAAAAAGACTACTGACTTGGAGACCGTAGACGGCAAAGAGAAGTGCAGGGCGACCGCAACTACGGTGGAAGGATGATCTTAACAGACACGTTGGAATAACCTGGATGCAGTCTGCATAGGACAGAGTGACATGGAAGCGAAAGGAGGAGGCCTTTGTCAAGGAGTGGACGGAATTAGGCTGGGTAAGAAGAAGAAGATAGCTTAGCAAGTCTCAATTCATCATATTATTACATACAATTTAGTTGTAAGGAACTTTCGTAAAAAGGTTTATAATATGCATTCAAATATGAACTGCAAATATAGTCAGACGCTCTATAGGGGTAAATGTCATATTGAAAGAAATGTCACAAATTTGATTCTGAATGTTTAAAAATCGAAAACAATTTTTTAATTGAATAATTTAAAAATATGTTTCACAATAACTAAACTAACTAACTAACTAACCATCACTCCGTCTCCCCGAAGGTGTAGCGGATGCGGCACTCCATCCTTCTCTTTTTGCCCCCACGTGCGACGTGGTGTGGTGCGTTGCGAACATCATCGCCACCAATAGGCATCTCCCGCATTTATCACAATACTTAATTATAATTTAAATGCAAACATGTTTCGGGACACAGGAGTCCTTTATCTGTGTAAATATTAACAAAATGTTTTATATATAACATTTAAAAAATCATAAATATGGTCAGTTATGACAGAAGTTAAAATGAATTTTTCTAACGTTTAATGCATTCGTTGCAACAAAATTTTTATGTAAATCTAAAATAATATTTTAAAGATTTCGTATGAAGCACTCCCTTTGTGATTATAAATTTTGAATTTAGAGATATGAAATAATAAAACACTCTGTAATTGTGTTTTTATCTCATTCTGGAGGCTAAGACTCGACATGGGCTGTAGGGCCATTGAATCAAATCAAATCAAATCAGTTTATTAACTCAAAAGACATTACAAACAGGAAAATGTTTAAGGCATTTATTAAGTACAGGTAAAATATTATAAAAATACAACAAAGTACCAGGAACGCATTAGAGATGGTTCGACATTAGGAAGACAAGATACTTTCCAAAGTCAATAGTATTTGCCCCCTGAACGTACTTTCACTAACATGAAAGACGTCGATCTCCGAGGAGACCGCGTTCAGCAGACTAATTGCTCTTCCCACCGGTGTCACCAGAGGCAGATTGGTTCTGGCGGCCGGTAGGTAAAACAATCTGTGCTGTCGCTGTCGGAGATATCTATCGGGGACAAAAAGACCAACATCCTCCAGTACGGCCGAGTTCTCAAAGTATCCCCAAATTAATCTGAAGACATGGGTTATTAGATGTCCATCTCTTCGAAGCTCTAAAGAATTGGTTCCGAGCATTCCCAGAAGAAATGCCGCGGGATAGAGCCACGGATAACTACCATACTCCCTCATGTAGAGATACCTCTGAAATTTTTTCTGAACCCTTTCCAGCATAACGGAATATCTCGCCTCGTGAGGACTCCATATCACAGAACCATTTTCGAGCCTGCTCCAAACCAATGCGTTGTATAGGACTCTGAGCACATTGGGATCCCTGAAAACTCTTCCGGTCCGGACGATGAACCCCAACATTCTCAGTGCAATGCCATAAATCCTCTCGATATGTGCACGAAAAGTCAGCCTACTCTCATAGATGATTCCGAGATGCTTCATCGTAGATACATGTGCCAGTTGCTGAAGAAGAAGAAGTACCATTTTCTATCACAATGGGTTTTTATTATTTCATATCTATTAATTTAATATTTTCAAGCTCTTCTTGGGGTCCAGGAATTAATAATTTAACCCGTTGAAAAGGGAACTCAGGATAATATGAGATGGGTGTTTTTTAATTTATCGACATTTTGTTATAAGAAATTATTATTTAAATACGCAGTAACATTCCTTAGCGTTAAAAATGTAATAGGACCAGGTGACCTTCATTTTTCACATCAACGCGTGATGAATACTGATGACCCGACCGGCCACAGGAGTGGGGTTGCAGATGTGATAGTGTGGGTTAATATCGTGTACGTATTAAACACACACTTAAATGCACTGTTCATTTTGTTTTCAATGTAAAGTAATGCATTTAAAAATGATTTAGATTATATTTATTTTACTACTGCTATATTCGAGAAAATGCATACAACATAATCAAATTAAACGAATACAATTGAAGTAAGATATTTATTCATTTATGCCATTCAACAACAACAGATACATGACGTTTAACAATAAAATTCAATAATAACGTCAATACGATCTACTGATGATTGACAGCTGTCATTTAAACCGACTCCTGCGCCATCTCTTGGTGACTTACATTACACAGAATTAAATACTTACATCAAATTAAATTAATTCAACCCAATATATACTGTAACTTATCCATTAATAGACTAATTTGCTGGTCCTACTAAGAATTTATTAATATGCATTTTAAAAGTACATTATAACTCTGTTTATATTTCGTCAATTTTTAAAGTAATATTATTAAACAGTGAAAACGTCGTCCCAATCTGTTCTGTATCTATCAGATCTATTGGTCCTATAGCCATGAACATTGCCGTCTATTTATATGCAGGAAAATTTAATATGCTGGAAATTGTAAAAAATTATCTTCACAGTAATTTCAAGTGTATCAATGTGATTTCCGTTCCCAACTTATGCTTATTTATTATCTTTATGACGAAAGCTAAAATATTCCTTAAAAATTCGATTTAAGAACAATTACTACGAATGAAAACGTATATTTTCTAATTAGAAGAATTCCAATATTTTATGAGAATGTAGTGTTTCGCGTAACTAAGGCATTTTCATTTAATAACGCCTTAGCAAGGCAAAACAAACGAAAATAGACGTTTTCATTCACATTAATGAAATAAAAAAGTATTTGTCGACAATAAAATATAATTGCTACATAATTAATACGAATGAAAACGTCAGTTTTCTAGAGGTTTTATTATATTTTATGTGAATGACATGTTTCGCCCTTCTAAGGCATTATCAAAATGCCTTAGAAGGGCGAAACATGTCATTCCCATAAAATATAATAAAACTTCTAGAAAACTGACGTTTTCATTCGTAGTAATTATTTTATATGGTGTTTTACATCATTGTTCAAAAAAGCACAATGTATGTAATTGCTACAATTTTTTGTGATTTCCGTTCTAATTTTTGTGATGATAGCTAAAATATTATTATAAACTGTTATATTCAAAAACTTTGATTGGTTTTCACAATTTATATATTTTTTAATTTTTATTTTTCGCGACAGCTGTTCCGTCAACCTTTGGTATAGTAATCTAACAGTTAATAATGTTGAAGTATCATAGTGTTTCGGCCAAAACAATGGACTTTTAAAATATTTTTGACTAATTCAATGATTAATTCAATTCGTTCATTGTTGTTCATATTCCAAGACCCGGTGCTTTTGATACATATATACCTCTACATAAAAATATTTTCTGGGTCCGTTCTAAGCTCCCAACTGCCTACGAAAATAATTCGTTTTCCTGTAATAGCCTTCTGGAATAATAACTTCCTCAATTCCACGAGCATTGTCAGTAAAGGTAAGCCCCGTAATGAATATTACTATTTCTATTTATGCAAACTCGTGAAGGAGTCATTAATATTCATCGTCACGCCGTGATACAAGTCTGTTCGAGGAGAGTCATGGCCGGACCCGTGTCATCCGACAACGTCGCTGAATCCTTGGAGCAGGCAGGCAACACTCACTCGTTTATATTAATCACTCAAGTTACTAAATTCTCAAATAAAAGTAGATACTTTTCAATACACCCGCATCCTTTACTTTAATATACAGAATTATTATAAATTGAATTTTTGACCCTTATGTATGGAAGCGAAGCATGGAAGTGACAAAAGAAGGATGAAAGTAGAATAATTGCAGTAAAAATGAGATCTCTTAAACGAATGTATGGAAAAACTGGGTATAGTATGTCGAATGAAAATATAATAAGTGAATGCGGTGCGAATAAAAGTATTACGAACAAAATACTAATCGGATCATTAAGATGACACATGGAATGAAAGAACGGTAAAAAAATAATATGTTAACGATGTAAATGGAACTAGAAATAGAAGAAGACCGAATAAACGTGGCATGATCAATTAAATCAAATTTTAACTTATTGAACGCTAAGGCATTAACACTGCGGAATTCCATATTAATATACTTAAAAAATTTAAAAACTTTGTTTAATCCACTATTTTCTAAATTACTTTTTTTTTATAATTTATTTTAAATTATCAACATGTATTATTATTATTATTTAATATTATTTATTAGTTCTTATTGTTAAAAAAATAATTATTAGTATCTACTTATAACAAATAACACAGGCTAATTTTTAAATTTGTATTATTGTATCGAATTTGAAATGCGTTTTTTAATTTTGTTTTTATTATATTTTTACACCTCAAGATGAAGGTATTCTCCGAAACATGTGTTTTTTAAAAAAATTTATTAAATAGTGGATTCCTAAGTAAATCAAATATTGAATGTCGGCCACGTGAGGAGTCGGAGAAATCGACGTGCGTACATGTACACGAAGTATAAATGTTGAGAAGGCGAGAGAAGCATGTCAGGAAAGAAAATTGTGGATTCTTTCTGCCTACCCCTTCGGTGAGACGGCGTGATGGTTAGTTAGATTTTTATTATAATATATTATACAAAAAAATATTTTTCAATTATTTGTTTTATTTTCCTATTTTACGATCTATGTTCTTTTCAAATAAATTAGATTTAATATCACGTGCGATATTTAATTTGCGATCGTTTTATTTAAATTTCACACTACAGGCATAACATATTCCGCAATGAATGGAGTCTGAATAAGAATGACTGGAAACACTTAACCCGACCGGATCATAAATCATTTATCTCACCAATCGTTGTTACAGCAACAACGGAGCGACAAACAAAGCCAAGGGATCGCGGCTTTACGGAAACTCCGAAAGAGTAATGAGTTCCCTCATTCCTCCCCCGATTTGAGTAATTAAAATCATTTCTTTGTCCTATGCTCGTCCTTCCCGGAATATTCAGAATAAAAATCTTTCTGTAAATAGCATTTTCAAGATTCACAAAGGAACAAAATCTTTCTACCATTCTCACCTTCACCTTTTGCTATAAAATCAAATCGCCCCTTTGCGAGAATAACGTGTTATCTCGACTTATTTAAAAATTGAAAAATGAAACAAGATACCCGTCTGAAAGAGACAACGTGACAACACAATATACCACTATTGTGTTGTCTCTTTCCCTCATAAATTATGTGTTTTTCCCTTGAAATACCATGTTTTTGTAGAAAATAAAGTTGAACACTGCGGATTTGATTATCGAATAAAAAAACATTTATTTCGAAATGTCACGTTATTCTCACAAAGAGGCGAAATATTAAAATATAATGTAGAAGAAACACTGTTATTCACCATTTATTTATCTGGAAAGCCTGTTTACATGAGGTTAAAAAAAATGGAAAACATCAAAAATAAATAAGAATTAAGATTTACATTGTCGATTATAGAAAATATTTTCAAAAGTCATTGATAACTTTATTGTTATTATACTAACTAACTACCAGGCCGTTTATCTGAAGAAGTATACAAAAAGAATAGACCGCCACACCGTCCTTTCTTGAAAAACTTCTCTCAATTTTTAATCATTTATACATCGCGTCATGCACGCACATCGATTTCATCGACTTCTCACGTGGTCGACATTTAATATTTGATTGATATGATCGTGCTACCATTTCCTCGGTCTTTACATATATTTTCTTAACCAATCTTTCTTCATTAATTATTTCTATATATCCAAACAATCTTAACGATTCTTTTATTATTTTGTTAACAACATTTTCATAATCATAGACTTCTTATTTTTTCTGAATTTATTCTACTTTCATCCTTCTTTTTTGTTTTTAGAACAAATAGCAGACAAAGTATCTCTTTGCCTGTTTATTTCCATCACAATATTGAATAAAGACTGAAGAAGAATAAAACAATTGCTTTATTCAAATTATCATTTTCAGAAACAAATTCGAAACGAAGTGTTCGATTGGCCAAGAGTAATGCTCACTTTCCAACAATAAAGGGAATACTTAATTAAATTCTTCGACGTCATTAGGGAATTTAGATAGATATAATAGTTTGCGTTTCCCATGCATAAATATAGGTTGAATTTTCTCCCAAGACACTTTACTCTCAATTTAGCTCAGAATTTCATTATTAAGGGAACGAGTGATATATTATTAGCATGGGCCTATTGAAGTCTAGGAACTGAGTTTGGCAGGAATATTAAATATCAATTACTCAATCTGCTGGTATCAAAAACCTGTTTTCTCACTGGATGGGTTAAACTGTATTTCCTATAATATTATATATATTATATTAGATATTTGGGTGTGGTCTTGTTT
Source organism: Lepidostoma basale (assembly GCA_022606425.2). Taxonomy (NCBI): domain Eukaryota; kingdom Metazoa; phylum Arthropoda; class Insecta; order Trichoptera; family Lepidostomatidae; genus Lepidostoma; species Lepidostoma basale. The sequence goes on from JAHDVF020000223.1 coordinate 692,054, forward strand.
GAGAAAACGGATCTACCGTGTGAAGTGATGGGGCGAGTAAACAAGATGCGGTCATTTCAGGATGCTTGAAGAATTTATTTTGGAAAAACCCTGACATGAAGATCAGCAGCAAAGTGACAATTTATAAGACTTGTGTGCGACCTATCCTGACATATGGGATCGAGTGCAGGGCGGACACCACAGTCACAAAAAACGCGCTTAGAGTAACAGAAATGAAGACGCTCAAAAATATATCTGGCAAGACACTGCAAGAGAGGATAAGGAATACCTACACGGATAAGGGAGATATGCGAGGTCGTGGATGTCGTTAGGTGGAGAAGGCAAAGCAGAAGATACTGATATGCACACGTGAGGAGAATGGATCTATCCAGACTCCCCTTCATTGTGTTAGACGGCCAGTCCCATGGTAGACAACCCCCGGGCTTACCACCAAAGAGATGGATCGACAGCTGGGAGTCGACTTCGCAGGAGGCCAATTCCTCTTAAGAAACAGGGCACTAGGCCTACTTTAAGAGTAAGAAAAAAAATAAGAAGAATCTACACTTATATAAACTTTTATTTGGCGCCGCTGACACAAATATTATACAAATTAAGCAACTATGAACTACTTTGCAAATTGTCACGTCTTACCCCTATGTTCTGCACAAGACACACCGCATGCTAAGTTTCCCACCTTCCTGCGTATCGCGCTAACTACGCTCAGAGCATTGCAATGTACTGGATTAACGACAACTATAATAAGTATTTTGGTAATATATATGTTTTTCATCTTTCGGTGTAGATGAGACTGATGTTTCATTAATTTTTTTATTCAATTATTTATTCATGGTTACAATCCTGCGGATTGGTCTGCAAAAGGCTTCACTCGTTTCCTCCATTCAGTCCTGTCTCCAGCCAGTGTTTTATTATTATTTACAATAATAATAGAATAAATAAGTTATGTAACTCATTGAAATATTTTATTCGTATTAGTTGAACTAAACTAAAGACGGATTGTATGTGCTGAAGTCATAAATAAAAAAGGATATACGTTTACTTAGGGCCAACGGATATATAGGTTAAATAGTTCATTAGGATTACTAATAGGTATTACTTCTAAAATTATATATATTTTTAATAAACTTAAAGTGTTTACACTATGGAATTCCAAAATGAAAATTTTTATTAAATAAAACACGTTTTTTTCATTTGTGGGTTTATTTTTCTTGACGTGTTTCGAAATCTTTATAACTTCATCATCGGGAGAAAGATGTTAACTTATTTCTTCTCTCGATGACGAATTAAAACACCGTCGAAAATAATAAACTCAAAAGTGGATTAAACAGTGTTTTAATTCGTAAAAAAATCATAATTAATAGATTATTGTTATATACGAGTATAAGAAACAGCAAACAGCTCATTTTAAATGCAAAATATTTCATATACAAATTAACAAAATAAATAATGTTTTTTATATTTTTCTAACTGAATGTGTAGCTTCGTTATCATACATTCTAGTTTAAAACAAAGCTGATTTTTTGGGAAGTCCATGTTTTGACTAAAAAAATGATTTACTAAAATTATAATTATTATTATTGCTTTAATTTCTTATTGGTAATCAAACCCATCTTTAACTTAATTCACATCTTCACTGAATCGAATTTTCTGAGGGAATTCAATACAAACTCTGCTGGACAGCTTTCAAAACTCTACACGGATTTGCATCTGCAAAATTATCTAAACTTTGCATCACTGAGAGCTTAAATTCATGGTTATTAACCAAGCGATCAGTAAACCTTTAAGTAAATGATAGATTATCATAACCTGTGTTCCGTTCTTACGTAAATATGCATTCATGGTAATGTATTGAAGTCAAAATAACGTTCATTAAATTTTATAGAAATAAAGATAAGTTAAAATATTTTGAATAAACTTCAATTTTGGTTTGCCGTCCTTAATAATTAAGAAATTATGATTTTAAAACAGGTCTTATTGTTTCTCGAACAATGATATATTAACAATGACATCTTTATATAAAACTATGATTTGTTACTGTATAAAATGTATGTTTTTTGAGAAGTTGAATTGTATATTATGGCAGACTTGTTTTACTTTGCTAGAGTATTATCAATAAAAATTACGTCATTTGTTAATCTGATAACAAAGCGAAATATGCCAGTCCCATAAAAACATAAAATATGAAAGTTTTTATCAATGTTAAAAATAAATTAAATTAATATTTGTTGGTTTATTTAACATAAGATTGCTTTCTTTAAAATCACTTCCAAAATTATATTTATAAAAAAATACATAGTACTATAGTTTACATATAATATATTTTAAAAAATGGCAAACCCAAATTGCATTATTTTGATATTTCCATTCAAATAAAAATTTTCATGGATACGGTAACCTTTTAAAGGCTTTGAAAGATAAACTTGAAAAAATTGGATGGAAAAAGTTTGAAATAATGGAAAGTTAAAGTGTTTGCGAGCTTTCGAGCCAAGCCTCCCGAACTTTTCTCCAACGTGGAAGTTAAACCGTATTCTGATCTTCTCCTACGTCCTGAATGATGGAATATAATAAATTATTTTTTTGATCAAATGACGTCATCAAATAAAATCTCTGATAAACTTTTTAATAATTGATGGAATGTGAATAACTAAGTAATGTCTTAAAAGATGCTAATTATTAAAAATGGGGGGGTTTTATTCTGTAAAAAATATTCGATACTTTATCAAACTATAGATAATATGGAGATTTACAACTTTGTTCAAGAAACAATACGTTTAATGTCATATTTTTGCACTCTTTGCATCGATTTGGCTCGCGCTGTAAGGGTTTAAAAAGACATTCAACAAAATAGTAGTACAAAATATTTTAAGTATGAAATACTCTTATTATGCGTATCACAATTAATTAATTAATGGAATTGCTGTTTCGAATCATCATCATTTGGTGTAACAAACAACAAGCTAGTTGTTATTTACATCTGATGACTAACGATTAATAAATAAATTGTGATACGTGTAATAACAGTGTTTCAAAATTAAAACATTTAATATGTTGCAATAACATAATTTTATGACCAAAACAATGGACTGCCTAGAACAAATAAGTATAATAATAAAATTTTCGTATGAAGCATTCACTTTGTGGTACGACATTTAACTTTTTTTTTTTTATTATTTCTATTTAAATAAAAACACTGCTCTTTGGTTGTCACCACTATGCGGTTATTTTAATTGCCGACTAGTTTCGCTTGTACTCAAGCTTCCTCGGAGCTTCGTAATAAAAGGTTGTAACACTTCGTAATAACTGTTATTACAAAGCCCCGAGGATACTTGGGTACAAGCGAAACTTGTCGGCAATTAAAATAACCGCATAGTGGTGAAAAACAAGGCGCCGTGTTTTTATTTTATTTTATTTTAATCTAATTAATAAATAAAAAAGTATAATAATGATAAAATGCCTTACATTCAGTACAAAAATATTAAGAAAAAACGAGGATCTCTGACATATAAATCAATCTAAAACTCACATAAAAAGAGATGCATGTAAATGTGTATGAATGATTTTTTCTGCAAATAAAATTAATAAAGAAAATAACAAAATGAATATCAAAAATAAGATGAAATTCTAGCAGTACGGGGCGCAATGTAATTAAATTACAAATTATCACGGTGTGAATTCACTTTGTAATCCCCGTGTAGAAATAAGTCAAACATGAACTAAACCGAACAAATACAGGAAACGTGATTGCGCTAGGAATATAAATGCTTTGAGGATATGACTCCTTTCTTGTGGGATGCTTTCGAGGAAAATTCATAGTACACATGAATAAAAATAAAAATAAAACATGTGATATATTTAAAAATGTTAAAGAAAAGAGTATTACTGTTCATTTGTTTTTCCGATCCGCTTTTTTAGTTTTTCTTCTCGAACCAATGTTATCTTTCCAACCATAATTATGCAAACAAAGAAAAAAACAGTACTTACATTGTAATGAATGAGAATTTCTCAATTCTTAATTATGTAAGTATTTCCATTAGTCAGATTATTAAATGTATTAGAAAAAGGAAAATTAGGTTATTTAGATTTCTGCCTAATTGTAGATAAATTAAATACAAAAAGATAATCAAATTAAAAACTTATTATTTATTACCTCCATTTCCGACGATATCATTAGTTCCAGATCAGATGATGGATGTGAGTATTGTTTAGATTATTATTGAGACTTTTCTTAGTTGAAACTTCATTTTAATTATAACCTCTGTTTTCGATGTCTTTATATTAGATTATATTTATTATTTCCAAAATATTGACGTTAAACTCCATATTCGATATTGATTAGACAATACTAACGTTTTCAATAGCAATAAAATAAATTACAAATAAGTATTCCAATCAAATTAAAAACTATTATGATAATATCCGTTTTATATTTAAAGATTTTGTGTGTGTTATAAAAGAACACAAAATGTTAAATAATTAAACCTACAATCCCAACTAACCAAATCCTCTCCAAAATAAAATAAATCTTAGTGTTTTTCATAACCGGTTTCGAAAGGCGACAGTTCCTTTCGTCGTGAAAAGTAAAACTTAAGGGGTAGAGCGAAATTCAATTGATTAATGAGTACACTTACTACCAGCCAGTAATTTTCTATGTACTATATTATTATTGTTTGAATTATTAATTTGTATCTTTTTTAAGTAATTTTTTTTTTTTACTTTAACAAAATTAAAGTGTAATAAAATAGATAATATAATTTTTCCACCGTAGTTGCGGTCGCCCTGCACTTCACTTTGCCTACTTCTTTTTGCAACTACGTTGGAAGGATGATCTAAACAGACATGTCGGAATAACCTGGATGCACTCTGCACAAGACAAAGTGACGTGAAAGGAAATAGAGGAGGCCTTTGTCCAAGAGTGGACGGAAATAGACTGAAAAAGAAGATGATGTAATGTTCATTGTATAAAATACTTTGTCAAACTTTGTTTATTGTACTCGTTTTGAAATATTTATCTATTATTATTTAAATAGCATATGAAACCATTCGTGCAGCTAACATATCACCCATTATGTTTTATAGGGTCAACGCGTGTTTAATATGTTTTTAGACAGAGATATAAAGAGAAACGCAATCGACATTCAGGCACGCGCTAATGACAGTCTTCCCGGAAAAAAAATATTCACAATGCAGTCGATATGAACCGAATATTAAATAAAGTGACTGTAAAAAACAATACTCATATTAACATCATTAATTTAATTCCTCCGCACTAAAAATCAATTTAATGTTCCTTTTATAAATTAAACACTGTTTTACAAAGATATTGTTTATTTTTATTGACATGTTTCGAAGGATTTATTTATCGGAGGAATGATATAAACTTTTAAGTTAAGTTATTAACTAAATAAGAGTATTTTTTGTTTATTTTTTAAAATACTTTGTACGTATGTGAGTGTTGTATACAAAGTATATAAAAAAGAAACATTAAACATCTATAACACACAGTTATGGCGAACTTAGTATTTTTGTTCGAAACATAAAGTAAATTAAACGATGTTTAAATGGTGTTTTGGTGAATTAAAACACTGTTTTTTTTTCAATTTATTTGTCTTGACATAATTCAAAGGTTTTACACCTTCAACATCGGGAGAATAATATAAGGGGTTGCTGAGGGGTTGAAGGGGTTGGTGCCTGTTATAAAGGGTTGCTGGGTCATCATACGGATCTCTTGGCTGTTCCTATGCCTCCAAGTTCCCGTTGCAACACAGCGATAACCTGGAGAATAATATTTAGAACGATTTCTGCTTTTCTTTGGACAGTAGATTTCCCTTCTTCTTCTTCTTTAGGTGCCCTGTCGGGTCCTCAAAACTTTGGCGATCACCTCGGCGAACCTGTCCCTGTCCTGCGCCGCTCGGAACAGATCCTCCACACTTCGGATGCCGGTCCACTCCCTCACGTTTCGCAGCCAGGACATTTGTCTCTTACCGGGCCCTCGGCGTCCCTTAATTTTCCCCTCCAACATCAGTTGTAGAAGGTGGTACTTTTCCCCACGCAGTATATGACTCAGAGGTAAAATTTTCCGAACCTTGATAGTTGATAACAGTTCCCTGTCAACTCTAGCTCTCCTCGGGACTTCGGTATTGGTAACCGTGTCTGTCCAGGGAATTCTGAGCATTCGATCATGATTTCCCTTAGCCGAGTGAATTAAGTTTTCTGGCGCTGGAAAGTACAGTTAAAATTCAAATCTTCAAATATAAAATACGAATCAATTTAAAAATCTATTTTGAAAGTATTTATTTCGAAAATCTTCGTTAAAAGATGGGTGCAGCGATGAGCAAAAACTACCACGTAACTACTCCCAAAGTCCGGCCGGCATAATCACGGAAATGGAATAAAAAAATCTCAGCCGGACTCAATTACCCGAATCCCGCGATAAATATATTACCAATGCCGTCCGTCCGCGTCAACGGAAAACAAAAATAAATTCAGTTAGAAATAAAGCACAAAAGGGTCTCAATCAGTGGGGACACAAAAAGCGCAAATAATCCCTCGAATCGGCGGCATTAATATAAATCGCCAGCGACGCGAGCACAAAGTCGGTAACTTCATTTTCACTTCCCAGCCCTTGAATTATTGTTCCCGAAAGTTCACCGAATGAAATGGCTGGAAGGCGAACACAAGTTGACAATTCGGTTACAGAAAATTTTCGATTAATTAAAGTTATTTATCATCGTGACAGCGGTATTAAAATAATTACAACAGAAAGAGTCTACCTTCCTTCCAAGCCGACGAAATTATTCTATTTTATAATTAAATGAAGTCATTTAAATTTTGTTTTGATAATTCAATTATGTGTTATCGCTTTACGCAACAATACAAAATATAAATCTATATTTCTACATTTCAACATATTACTATCTTTATTTCTTAACTTTAGTTAGTGAATATTTTTCGCCCGTAATTGTATTCCTGGAGTGACCAGTTTTGTTAGATATCGACGGCTCTCTTTAAGCTATTTTTTTAAGCAATATAAATGTATTCTAACGAAATCCCAATATACGAATTTATTATCGTGCGACGAAGTATTGATTGACCAGACATACGGTGCATATAATATGCGTATGGTACATCAGGAAACTTATTTTTTCTATTCGACAATAATTTACTCATAGTTAAGAAAAAATATACATGTACAGTTATCCTTTATTTTAATTATTTTTGGATTATTAACATCCAAAAAATCTGTTTATTTTAAATCAGCGTAACTTTCATCTCTTTATAATCATTATTTTATAAATATTAGTTTTTTACCGAGTTCAAAAACACTGTTTTCTGAAAACACAAAAGATATGACGTTTCTTCTTCATCTTCATGTATCCTGTCGGATCACTCCGACGTAGATAATCACTTCAGAGAAATTCTCAGTCATGGGTAGCACAAAAAACAACTCTACAAGTATTTTTTTCCACGGCCGTCTATCCCTGAATAACCAGCTGGAGTATGTTAGAATTTTTTTCTCTAGATTTGTTATTAAAGTAAGAACACTTAAAGTGTTTGATTAAGTTTACGTATAATGAAAATAAATAAAAATATGATTGTATAATATATTTTTTAAATATATACTTAGTAATATTTCACATAGGTTTATGGCTTCGTTCGGTTTCGGCAACTCGCTGCCATTTTCTAGTGCCAGGAAAGGAGCGAGCTGCTTTACTATGAAATTTAAAAGGAAATCATTCCTTTTTTAATGTTCACGTATGCATAATTTTATATTGCCGATTACAAAAAATATAGAGGTTTTTATATAATAATCACCACGATTTTAAGTTCATATAGTTCATGCTGGTTGGCTTCGATAAATCTGATGATGAATGTGAATAAGTCCAAGGTTTATTGAAGGATTTTTGAAGGAGAAGAGACCATGACAGTCTGCAACATTAGCGTGAATGGTGAAAATTTTTAACAAGTGGATGAATATTACGTTAACAAAATATAAATTTACAAAATATAAATTTACAAAATATTTCAAATAATGTTTTTAAAAAAAATTAACAAAATATTTACAAAATATATTTATGTAAACGTATACAAAATAGATTTGGGGTAGTATGTATGAAAAAATTAAGTAAAAATAAGATTTCTTAGACGAATGTGTAGATACTCTGTGTATAATAGTGTCGAATGAAAATATAAGAAGTGAATGCGGTGAATGATGGTGTTATGAACAAAATAATGAAAGGATCATTATGATGGTTTGGACACATGGAAAAAATAAATGTAGAAAGAATGCTAAAAAAATTATATGTTAACGATGTAAATGGAACTAGAAATAGAGGAAGACCGAGGAAAACGTGGCAAGATCAAATAAATCAAATATAGTATGTAGGCCACGTAAGGAGTCAGAGAAATCAACGCGCGTGCATGACACGATGAATGAATGTTGAGGAAGCGAGAGAAATATGTCAGGAAAGAAAAATGTGGCAGTCCAAAATTTCTGCCTACCCGTTCGGGGAGACGGCGTGATGGTTAGTTAGTTAGTTTTTAGAGGTTTCTAATATTGTTCTCTTGATGATAGAGGTATTAATTTACCTTTGTAAAAATCGACTAAAATAAACTCAGATAATATTCTTTTACATCTAGAAATACGTTTTAAAGAGAATAATAATAAGGCGTTCAAATTGAAACATCCCAGTTCCTTACTGTAAAGAGAATTAATAAAATATTTATTCACCGTTTCGAAAAGTGTATTAAAATTGATGAAGCAAATACCCACATCATCTCGACTAAGGCAGAAATGTTATCACACACATTATGAGAGATTGTTTCTCTGCTTACTTGGCAATCAAAGGGCGGCCCACTTATTCCGATAGAAGATGTTGTTTGTATAGCTCGACTGCCTTCATTGTTCCTTCGAGTATTATTTGTGAACACTGTTCACTTAACTAAATAGACACTCTTAAAATCAAGATGTTTATAGAAGCAGACAACTAGATATCATCAATACCAGAAATTGTCAATTTCATCACAGGATTATGTATTAAGGCCGGATGTTAGAAATTAACTAAAATTATGTATAAAATTATTAATAAAATGTTTATTTTTAATCATTATCGTTATCATTATTGCCTTTCTAATATTTGTATTAAATTATATATATACCCGTAAAATCGGGAAAACAATAAAAATTAGATAAACAAACTAAGTAAACTTTGAAGACCGCAGAAGATGACAGAAGTGCTTGGAGGCGAAGACTGGGAGAAGATTAAGTATATGGTAGAGCCATCGAAGAAGAAGAAATAAACTAAATAATGAGCAGCGTTTATATGAAAAAGAAATAAGCATTATACAAAATCTTTTTCTTCTTTCGGTGCCGTGTCAGGTACCCCCAAAGTTGGCGATCACTGCAGCAAAGGCATCTCTATTCTGCGCCACTTGGAACAATTTCTGAACTCTTGTTATTCCTGTCCACTCTTTGATGTTCCGCAGCCAGGACAGCTGCCTTCTACCAACTCCCCGACGACCCATTAACATCTCGTCACCTGAGAGTAAAAGGATTCCAACTAACAAATTTTCAGATTTGACTTTTTTTCGTGAAAAGGGTTCTTACTAACCTTATCTATACGCACAATTAAAAAAACATGTAATAGTATCGTCATTTTGATGTTACGAAAAGAATCAAGTTCCATCTGATCATTCAAAACACACGATTCACTGAAGAAGGATTCATTTAAACTTATAACTTTATTATTACAACTGTTTCCAGACGAAATTTACGCGTTTATCGGTAAAAGAATCTCTGGAAATTGGAATAAAACCCTTTTATTCCAAGATACATACCCGAAACCAACAAAACTTTGACTTCATTTTTCTCAGCTTTTTACTTTTGTCAGTTGGAACCTTCTTACTCTCAGGTGACGATCTGTCGAAGGAGGTGGTATTTTTCTTCCCTCAGCACATGAAACCTTTCTAATTTACACACTCAACAACAGCTCTCTATTGCCTCTGGCTATCTGCGGTACGTCTTCATTACTGAGCCTATCGGTCCACGGTATACGGAGCATTCTGCGGTACCTATATCCACATCTCGAACGCTTCCAACCGGTTCATTACATTCACTTTCAGAGTCCAGGTTTCGCAGCCATATAATAGAACAGACCATATATAACATTTAATCATTCTTTGTCCGAGTTTCAAGTTAAGATTATCGTTGCAAAAGTATGTCCTTTTTTATTAAATTCAGCTCAAATATATAGAAAATAATAGGTCCATCGCAGCATTTGAAAGAAGGGTTCTTAGGACAATATACGAGTATGGCCCAGTGAGAGACCACAATGGTTGGCGTCGTCGATATAACCGAGAGCTATATGATATCTATAAAGAGCCCGATGTGATCAGATCCATCAAAGTAGGGCGCCTGAGATGGGCTGGTCACATAATCAGAATGGACGACGACAACCCTACAAAACGCCTCACGCTCTCAGTACCACAGGGACGTAGAAGACCAGGAAGGCCCAAAATGCGATGGATGGACAGTGTCAACACGGATGCATCGGTGTTGCAAGTGAGAAATTGGAGAATGGGGGCATCAAACAGACAAGAATGGAGGAAGCTCCTGGATTCAGCCAAGGCCCACCCAGGGCTGTCGAGCTTAGGATGATGATGATATAGAAAATAAAAATATTTATTTATTGTTTTCTAAATCTATATCATTGCGTCGTTACATTTAAAATCAACCATTGAATAATTTAGATAAAGTTACAATATAAAAATATTACAAAATAAATAGTGTACGTGGACCCAAACAATATTTCTATTCACAGAATTATTATGAGGAAAAAATTCGGCAATGTCGGAACCTGATTTAATTAATAAGAATGAAAACGTCAGAATAACATGTAAATAATGAAAATAAAAAAAAAATATTTTCATTATTTACAATGATCTTCTACCTAGAAATTTCAATCAACAACATCAATAATTAGAATAACATGTTACACCATGCTTAAATCTATTTCTTAAAAAACAGACTTTTTCGTTCGTATTCATTATTTAAAATGGAGTTATAGGTACATAATTATTCAAGAAACTATAAATAATTTTGATTTCATTAACATGGAATTTTTCATCCCGTTTCGATAATAATTTTTTGGGTTATTTTATATAATAAATTTAATGATTCTTAACCTCAGATCATATTTGACATAGAATTTGGAATTATAATATATATAGAATTAATTAAAATATTTTATTAGCGTCCTCTAATCTGCTATAAAACACGGGTGAATGCGCACATCGCAGAGCGTCTCGCAACATTATTACATTCGTATTTGAATATATGAATTTCGAACATCATTATTCCACGAAGAACGTGAAACTTTTGTCTAAACTCATCCGAGACTTTAAGCACTTACACAATCGCATATTACACACACAAACAAAAGGCGTCTTGAAATAAGTTATTTTATTTTTTAATAAAAAATATTCAATTTAATATTTATTGAATTTTACAAAAAATAATCTTTATAAATCAATAAGGTACTTTATCATATGTTTTTTTACCAATTCAAAGGATATAAAAATTAATTTAATCAAAATTTGGTATTTATAATTGCTAAATGTAATTAAATATTTCAATAATTTATACAAAAATCTACTTTTCCACACAATACTTCATTAATAAAGATAATAAAAACGTTTTCCAAATTTCTAGAAGATTTAATATACACATTTTGATAATACCTTAGCAAATGGAAACAAATTATTTACATAAAATGTAATTAAAACTTCTAGAAAATAGATGTTTTCATTCTTATTCAATATTAAATATATATTTCTGTACATAATTTTGATTAATACGAATGAAAACGTTTGTTTTCTATAAAGTTAAATACATTTTATGTGAATGACACATTTCGCCTGTCTAAGGCCTCATTTCTTGACTTATTATTTTAAATAAAGATATAAGATGCTTTAGATAATGTCTAAAGTTTGTTATGAAGTATTCTTAAATGAAAATTGTAAAACTTTATGATTCTGATAGTATGTTATTAAATATGTAAACTCCGAAGAATATATGTGTATTGTACTCGTACATTCACTCACACTCATGCGTAAGTACACATCACACAATGCCCCCCTCAACAAGTTCGCCAAGATGAATCGCAAATGTTCGCGTAGATTTGTATTGTCCTTACCTCTCTGCCGACACTTGAATGCGAATCAAGAACTCCAGAATTTATTATTTAATTTATCAACATCCACCTACCGACACACCGAAATTTGAAAACTTTAGACCGTGCCTTATTTAGAACCTTTCCAAATTAAAATGTTTCTTAATCTTGCTTGCTCCTCTGAATATTCCCAGTAATGTTTAATAACCCAAATAAATTCAAAATAATAACGAATAAAAATGTTGCCTGAGATTATTTTATATTTTACTGTGTATATATATCTTTCAAATCTTTGATTAATTTATCATTTGAAAAGATTTTAATAAGCCATTATTGTAAAAGAATTTAAATTCAATATTCATAAACTACAACACAACCTCTTTAATAAATTCTGTTACTACAATAACCAATTCGATAATCATGCAGTATAACATATGGTAAACATTTTTTAGTATATATTGTATTAATATAATATTTAAGGTATTGTAAACAAACAAATATCAATGAAAGCAAAAATAGACGTTCACAGTGCAGTTCTAGTCCTAACCATTGTACATGGAAGAGAATCATGAAACTGGCAGAAGAAGGATGAGAGCAGAATAAATGCGGTAGAGATGAGATCCCACGTATATGTGGTAAAACGATGTAAGACAGAGTTTCAATGCTGATATTTTGAAATGAGGAGCAACCGACGAATTACCTAAACCTCAATAAGAACTTTAAATTATTATTTTCTCTCAATAATTAGGTGCAACAAATCATATTTTCCTACCTTAATCTCATATGCAACCTAATGTGGTTTAATATTTATAAGTAATACGAATGAAAACGTCCGTTTTCTAGAAGTTTTATTATATTCTATGAGAATAACATTCCATGAGTTTCGTCTGTCTGAGGCCTAAGGCATTATTAAATGTGCCTTAGACAAGCGAAACGTGTCATTTACATAAAATATGATAAATCTTCGAGAAAACAGACGTTTTCATTCGTATTTATTATTTTATAAGGAGTTTTAAATCATTTTTCAAGAATTTTTTTTTTTTAATATTGCCCGAGAAAATTCGGCCATGGAAAGAGCCATGCTTGGAAACGAATTTATTCGACAACAAACCAAGCGGACTAAGGTGGCTATGAGGATGGGCGGACTTTAGTGGCGATGGGCTGGCCATATCTGTCGGGGAACCGACGGCCGATGGGGGAGACGGGTTCTGGAGTGGAGACCGCGTACAGGATTCCGCAGAGTTGGATGTCCCCCTGCACGCTGGACTGACGGCGACGATCTGAAGAGGATTGCTGTAAATGGATGGATGGAAGCGGCAATGGATAGGGGGTGGTGGCGTGCTTTGCGAGAGGCCTACGTTTAGCAGTGGATGACAGACGGCTGATGATGATGATGTTGACAATATTTTTAACAGTTCTAGCTATCTGCAGAACATTTATGTTACTGACCACATCGGTCTAAAGGATTGTGCAATGCAGCCATATTTTAAATATTTTATTGCCCATTGTTAGGCATTATCAAGCCAAAACATATCATTCTCATGAAATATGTTTTCGATAAAATAATTTTTTAATAATAATTATTGTGAAATTTACATAAATATTCAAACAATAAATAAATTTCTGAAATTGTTCTTAAACTGTGATCAAAAACGGGAAATTTGGCAAATGTAGAATTCGTAGAATTCAGTATCCTATGATTACTTCCTGTCAGGTACGTCACACATAAACCGGTCCAGAGTGCATTCGGGTAAATGGAGATGATTAATGCCAACTCACGCGTCTCTCTAGCGGAAGCTGTTTGTGACATCACGCTCAATGAAATTTTGGACTTGATATCTGCACAATTGGAGATTCTCACGTCATGTGATGCGCCTCAAATATTTTACTATAATTTCTAACAAGTTCACACCAAGTCGATATCAATTATTGCTGCCGGTCAATGATTTCAGGAAGGAGAACTTTTGGCTATAATGAAGCATTCAAAAAGAACTCGAAAATAGGGAGAAAGTTTAGGAGCGCTTCCTTTTATATTATATTTAATTTTTGGTTCCCATTTACGTATCATTTATATATAATATTTAATCATTAAAGTTAAAAAATATCGTACAATCAATTTACATAAACCTATATTTTTTTTTTTGGTTTTTATATGTAAAATTTTGATTTTTACTATTTTTTTAACTGCTTGAATACAAAAATATGCAAAAGAAATTTTCAATCGGTCGCAATTTTATGAAAAATTTAAATTTAAATTTAAATAATCGGCTACGTACACCGATAATACAATTAATATAAATTATGATGAATTTTGATTTTATTTTTTTCAGATAACCCCTTTTCGAGAAATCGATGCGACCGTAGCGAGAGAATTTTCTTAAGACTCTATAGCAATGCTGTTAACTTTGTTACTACTAGTATTTAATATTTTTCAATAAAATATTGCAAAAACTATAATGAATGTTTACTTAAGAAAACAAAAAAACGCCATCCCTATATTTTTTATCGCGGTCATATTTTTTTTACGAAAATCAATTATTTTTTAGGCCGTCACAGTGGCTGCCCCCTTCAAAAAAACATTTGAGAACAAAAAAAACTATAAGAAGTAAACGTAATATGAACGGAACCTATGTAACCAGAAACAGTGAAGAATTTCTAAAGATGGTTGAGACGAATGAAAAGAATGAATGAAGATTGCATGTTAAAAAATGTACACATTACGATATGAATAGAATAAGAAACAGGGTGAAACGCGTAAAACGTGGTTTAATAGACTCAACCAAAATTTAAATTAACAAACCTGTTTATTTAAAAATTTTGTACAACCTGCAGAGTTAATTCCTTAAGTTTATCAAACAATGTACTAACTTAAAGTGTCGGCGAAAACATACTAAATAAATGTAGAGTTTTTAATTTATGATTTTATTTTATTTGCATCCCTTATAGACATTTTTCTGATCAATACAAATCAATTCGTTTAATAATTGCGACATCTAGTATATTCAAAATAACTAGAAACATCTATAGACAAAAGACAATTTTCGTAGTACATGTAATATTTGACCTTTTTCCTGCTAAGTTTCTTTAGTCACTGCAGTCTGTTTATTCTCAATAGAAAACTAATGACGACAGTATGACGAAGAATGACATCACGCTTTGCAGAGCCTGCGTCTGACAATACATTCTCCTCTTGTGAATCATAAATTGAAATCAGTTTATTAGTTCCACATCGTACACGTAAATATGAAAAACATGAAGACATCCTAATGTCATGATAAGTTTATTTATTATTTCTAGAAAAACAGGGTTATACTACATATTAAATAGAACACTATATATATTTTTTAAATTCACATTGTATAAATAAAGTGTTGTGTTAATAAGTTTAAAAATATTCTTCAATTATAAATCCACAACACAAAGTGATGGTGAATTTAGAAGAAATACATGTATATATTTTTTACTGTTAAAATTTAAAAACTGTTATATATCACAATTTCCTTTTTATTTACTGAGGTGTCGCGACAGCTGTTTCGCCAACAGATCTTGGCATCATCAGGTGTTACAATAAACAGTTTATTGTAACATCTGATGATGCCAACATCGGTTGGCGAAACAGCTGTCGCGACACTCAGTAAATAAAAAGAAATAGTGATATATAGCAATGTTTTAAATTTTAACAGTAATAATATTGAAGTATCATAGTGTTTCGGCCGAAACGATAGACTATGTATTATATATTTTTAAATACAGATGAAAACGTTTGTTTGCTTGAAGCTGTGTTATATTTAATGCGATTAACGTGTTTCTCCTTGCAAATAACATTTGATATGACTGTCATTTATATAAAATAAAATAATTTTCTTGAAATCCGATGTTTTATTCGTAATAATCATATTAAATTCATTAAACGTATTTAGTTAATTACTTTATTTAAATGTGACGAAATCAATGTTTTAATGCACATTTTCAAGAATCCTTAAAATTAAAAAAAAAATAATACAAGGGTAGTGCATATGATAGTCGATTATTTTTTAATACCTAATCCTGAATAGATGATTTATTTTCTAAAACTTAGAGTACAAAACTCTTACATAATGCCCAAAAATATCATTATTTATTTAATAAGAACTATTATCGCTTGTACCCGAGCTTCATTAAAGCAAAGCTTGGATATAAGCTAAACTAGTTGTTTTCAAATATAATTACAATCCATGGTTTAAATACAATGTTACGTATTACCTTTTAAATTATATATTCATAAATTTAAAAGGTAACATATAACCACAAAGTTAGTGTCTTAAATGCAACCTTTTATTAATGGATGACTATACGAGTATGTGCCTTTTATGTCAATGATAAATAATAAATGTAAAATTTTGATAAAATCTATAAATCTAACTTACTAACCAACCATCACGCCGTCTCCCCGAAAGGGTAGGCAAGAAGAATGGACTGTCACACTTCAACCGATGCGGCAATCCATCCTTCTCTTTTCGCCCCGCGGGAGACGCGTTGTGATGGGTTGCGAACCTCATCGCCACCAATAGGTATCAGGTATCTCCCACGCACACTTCGATCGTCCAACATCCACAAAATAAATCTAAAACAAATCATATAAAATACGATGATATAAAATAAAATAAAATAATAAAATAAAAACATTTTAACACATAATGTTCATTTTATATGGCGCGCTTGTTGACATGGATGATCTGGACTTTTGTGTTTATTTCATTTATGTTACACGCATCCACCGTTTTTTTAAATAAGCTGTAAATAGGCATTAAAATCAATCTAACACCAGCAAGAACTTTAGAATAATATTGAAGAAATTATTCAAACTGTCATTGGAACAAATAAAATAAAAATTACACCTGTCAAAATTCTTTGTATGAACGAAAAAACTTATATTAAAGCATTAAAAATCGATTCAGAGTGTGGTGATAAACACTAGTTTCAATTTATGCATTATTATTAATATAATGTATTGGTCATAACACATCGTGATTATTTAAATTGTGTATTTAATAACATCAGAATGCTTAATGAATCACATTGGACAATGAGATGCAAATTGTTCAATAGAAGTGACACGACTGTATAAGTTGACGACACGACATCTATATTATACGATAGAGTCATGACAAAAAATGATTATGAATACTACACTTAAAAATTATGTTTTGAATAAAGTTATAAGAGTTATCGCATATTTATATTTTTGGTGTTCTTCTACCGACCCTTATGTATGGAAGCGAAGCATGGAACTGGCAAAAGAAGGATGAAAGTAGAAGAAATGCAGAAGAAATGAAATCCCTTAAAAAAATTATATGTTAACGATGTAAATGGAACCAAAAATAGGGGAAGACCGCGGAAAACGTGGCACGATCAAATAAATCAAATATTGAATGTCGGCCATGTGAGGAGTCAGAGAAATCGACGCGCGTGCGTGACACGATGTATGAATTTTGAGGAAGCGAGAGAAATATGTCAGGAAAGAAAAGTGTGGCAGTCCATTCTTTCTGCCTACCCCTTCGGAGAGACGGCGTGATGGTTAGTTAGTTAGTTAGTTAGTTAGTTAGTTAGTTATATTTTTACTTTTATTGAGATATCGCATATTTGTTTTCATCGTCTTCTAAGAGAGACTCTCTTGAAAACCTGCTTATAATAAAAACGTTATTTTTTTGGAATTGCTCAACTAGGGAGGGGGTGGTATTAGCAGCGTAAGAGCTGAGATACGAGGGTAAATAAATTTTCTCCCTTCAGTTGTCAAGTTCGTGTCATCAATTCCGAGTTTAGCGATTCGATACTGTCACGTTCACCGGAGTATAAAGGGAGCATACTCCGCCCGCGAGAGCCCCCATCTGTGAAGGTGTTAGACAGGTTATTACATATTTCCGAATAAAAAAATCCGCCTTTTAAAGCCTGACACAAGGATAAGAATTTGTAAACTTTTTTTATATATGTGAACACAATAATCGATAAATTTATTTGGCTTTTTGAAAATATTTTAGAAATAAAATCAAATCAAATCAGGTTATTTTCTCAAAAGATATCACAAACAATATTTATAGTTTAAGACATCTATTGAGAACAGGTAAAATATAACAAATATATAATACCAGGAACGCATGAGAGATGGTTCGACATTAGGAATATAAGATACTCTCCAAAGTCAAGAGTATTTGTCTTCTGAACGTACTTTCACGAATATGAAAGACATCGATCTCCGAAGCGATCATGTTCAGCAGTTTGATTGCTCTCCTCACCGGCAACACCAGAGGCAGGTTGGTTCTGTATGCTGGGAGATCAAACAGTCTGTGCCGACGCTGTCGAAGATAACCATCCGGGACATAAATATGGAATTCTCTAAGAATCTCCTGATCACTATGCAAATAAATTCGAATAAATCAATAATAATAAACAATAACTGACAATATAATACCTTGGTATCAGAGTGGTAAAAGCTCTGATTGCTATACCGAAGGTCCCGGGTTCGATTTCCGGTGATGGCAGTGTTATTGTCACACTGTCTTTGGTCTGAAGTAGAATTCACGTGACAATAAAATGGCGATAGATTAGCTACATGCAACATGTCATGAGAATCAATATAATAGCCAAAAAATATAAAATACATTGATTGGGTTCAAACGCCCTGTTGTACACAAAAAAAGTATACATATGTAATAAAACTTCGTGATAAATGACGAGTATGGTAAAACTATAACAGGACGTTGTAAGGTCTAATTCGTCGTTTTTCTAAAGAGACCATTATGAGCTATTACAGCCTCGCTCGATTCTATACAACTTTATTTTATAATACTAATGCACCGAGATAAAAAAAAAGTAACCGAAGACACGCCATTGAATCAAGAGGTCCCATACAGAGCCAATAGCATTGTATAATAAAAAATATTCATGTCCATGATCGTTGTTTTAAAAAAAAACTTAGATACACATCCATTAGTTGAGTGGTAGATATCGCCTATAACCAATGCTGTTTGCATCTTACTTTAATATATTTTTTCAGTAATATTCTTATATTCAGTTTCCATAATAATAACATTTTTTGATGTGTATACATATACACCGAAAATACCGATCAACCTGAAACGAAAAAGTCTATGAAGTCTGTGTTCTGACAGTTGGTACTTATGGTCATGAAACTGTAACATTGTCCAAACAAAGTGACGAGAAACTACGAGTGACACCAAGAGCCATGGAAAGAGCAATGTTAAAAATAAGCCTAAGATACAAAGTCAGAAACGATACGGTATGAGAAAAAACAAAGGTCACTGACATCATCCACCGGGTGGCGACTTTAAAATGGCAGTGGACAGGTCACGTAGCCAGAAGCTCAGATGAAAAATGGACAAGACGACTGCTGCCATGGAGACCGTGGACGGCAAAGACAAGTACAGGCGACCGCAACTACGGTGGAATGATGATCTGAACAGACACTTCGGAATAACCTGGATGCAGTCTACACAAGACAGAGTGACATGGAAGCGAATGGAAGAGGCCTTTGTCCAGGAGTGGACGGGAATAGGCTGAGGAAGAAGAAGAAGGAAGAAGTCTATATGTTAAGGCCAATTATGTATAATATATTTATATTATCATTTGACATAGTATCCACTATATGGTATAGACAGTTGTCAGTAAATCACATAGTAAGAAGTAAATTAATAGTAAAAAATCGGACATGAGTACCATAACTCAACTCATCCGAAAATTTACTTTAGACAATATGGCTCTCAGGTACACATATAAATAATAACCTGTTTTTACTCACGTGCAGTATATTATTTTTATCCTTGCAACTTAATTTTTTACTGTGTGCGTTAGTAAATTATTTAAGTCGCAAGTTATATAATGTAAACTGGTTTATATAAAATCTGGTTTTGAGCGACAAAGCGTTTGATTTAAATTTCAGGCACGTGTTGTTTGTCTGTGTAAGAGAGATATTTAATGGGCACTCAACAATATAGATCTCTGTTTACACTTTAAAAAATGAAAGGAATCTCCGAATAAAAGCTCGTCTTTAAGAATGTGAACTTGTGTACTGAAAAAATGATCAAAGAAAACCTGCTATGACCAAATAAGTGGCAAAAAAACATGAAAGCCGGTAAACACGGTGCTTTCCCGCAGGCCATTGCTCATCGGCATAGTAGAATCGTCAGAAATTCGGATAGGTCGATTTTTTTTTAACTTTTTCAGTTTTTTTTATAATTGTATCGTTAAGAATTTGTGATAGTCATACATTGCCGATATTGTGTGCCTCTGTTTGTCTGCTGGAATACCCTAAAACTAAACTTGTCTCAAACGTTGCGTGAATTTCAGCAAACACGTTAGATACGTGCATTCGGGTATGTCACATTTTATAACGACAAATAAATAAATTAAAACAAACTTTGATAAAAAATATAGATAACAGTTTTAACGGCGTTCGATAATTATCAACAAAATCGTGAATTAGACATTTACGAATTGTTTAATTCTCAATATTTAAGGTAAAAATTAATTGAAATAACATCTTCTTTTGAGCCACAAAATGTGCGATTTTTCTCAAACTTCTTCTTCTTCAGACTTCTTCCATCCACTGCTGGATAAAGACCTCCAGCACTTTCCATTTTTTTCAACTCGTCCCTGTCTTTTCCTTCCCGAATCCCGGTCGTTCCAGCTATTCGAGCAATGTCTTCAATCCAAGTTTTAAGTGGCCTATTTTTATAAAACACCGTTTTGTTTAAATTAAATAAACAATATGTAATTTTCATTATCAAGTCATAGTCTGAATAGAAGACAGCACTGAGTTGACGAAACAGGAATGCGACGAAAAAGTGAAATAAAATATAACATATGTGTATTATTAAAACAATGAATATTCTCATTTTCTTATACGAGTATACGAGTATTCTTATTGAAAACATGGGTTTTCCAGAAGTTTCAATATATGTTATGTATTTGACATACTTCCCTTTGCTAAGGCAATATTTAATGAACATTTCACAATGCATTCCCAAAGCGAAATAGGTAATTTATTCAATATTTAATTAAAATTTTATTCCAAAGACGTTTTCATTAATATTAAATGTTTATAAATTAATAAGGTTCAAAACTCATTAATTATCATTATTTTCAATAGATTTGTCAACATCAATAATAATTTAATAATCAAATATATATACGAAAAGGGAAATAACTAACTTAGTAAGGATGGAGTAGACAGAATGAATGGACCGCAATACTGTTCTTTCCTGACGTACTTCTCGCAGTTCCTCAAAATTCATGCATAGTGTTATGTACGCACGTCGATTTCTCCGACTCCTCGCGTGGCCGAATGTTTATTTGATTATTTGATCGTGCCACATTTTTCTCGGTCTTCGACTATTTCTAGTATCGTTTACATCGTTATCATAACTTTTTTGACCACACTTTCTTCATTCATTATTTCCACGTGTCCAAACCATCTTAAAGGTACTTTCATTAATATATTCATAACATGTGAGTGGTAAGAGTTCTGTCACACCGAAAGTCCCGGATTCGATTCCCGGCGATGGCAGTGTAAATGTCACAATTCTGGTGTAATATTCACGTAACAATAAAATGACGATAGATAAGCTACCTGTCACATGTCATGAGAATCAATATAATAGCTTAAAAGAAATTGCCTATAGTAATTGATTTCAAACAACCTGTTGTATATAAACATTAAAAATAAAATTTCACAAAAAGAGCAATAATATTATTGTTTATTTTATAACTTTTTTTTTTAAAACCCAATTGGGTTTTAATGATACATTTTTAGATCTTACTTGTAATTATATAATGTTTTAGGTATATTTTACATTGATTTGTAGTGAGACTCCTTGTGTCTTTTGGTAGTTCATTGTAAAGTTTCAGTCCATTGTTCAATATCCTTGATTGTCCTGTCTTAGTTCGTGCATTCGGTAAGTGATATCTGTCACAGTTCCTGGTCCAGTGTCTGTGTACTAATTATTCTAATTTTAATCGTTTTCCCTCCGAGCGTCACAATTGTATGAGGTTTGGCATTCGAAAATACAATTTTATTTTGTGTGAATCCGTTTACTTTGGAAACATGTTATTATTGATTTCAAAACATCTTTCATCATATGAAAAATCCTTAAAAACTTTTGAGGAAATTGTGAAATAACCGTATGGTTTTATAATAAAATCGCCAACTTCAAATATGATTTTGTATTATTTTATTATCAGGAAATAGATTTATTTTTCCATCAGTTAATAATACCGGATTAAAATAAACGTTTTAAAACCGGCGGCCCGCTACGAAACTGTCAAATTTGAAATATTTTTATTATGTTTGCTGACGCGTCATCTCTATCCATTTTTTATTGGAAATATCGTAAGCCAGAGTGACTTTCGTGGGCCCGACAACGTTTCACCCACATATCTATTTATTTATACACGATATTCTATATTTACCCGTACGTCTTATTTATTTATACGCGATATGCCGTATTTACTTAACCGTAAAAAGAATTAGGACGCAGTTGAGAACAATTTAAAGCGGATTTATTCTGGAACGTTACGCTAATGGGTTTTATTAAACACAACAGGCACTTTCATGTTTACAATTTCAATGTGTAATTGTAAATGCAGTAAATTCACTTGTTAAGCATAAAACAGGGTGTTTCCAATAACCGACTAAATAATACAACAACTTCCTTAACCGTCGCGTTGCCATGTGGTAAATTGAGTTTCCACTGCCAATTTAAAGTTGATTTTCTTAAAACCTATGGACCCTAATATTATAAAAAAAATTGTAATCCTCCATTGAAGTGTTCTCAATATTTCGTAATAAAAAAAAAGCAAAAAATTACTTCCTTCATCCCAAAAAAAAATATTTTCTAAGACTGCCCTCACCTTCATTCGTGTTAAGGTAGAATTTGTTTTGCTAATATTTACAACTTTATCAAAAGTGACAAATACTTACTCGCTGTTTTGAACGTATTATAAATTATATCTTTGACCTTTTCAATATGTACGTAATAATACCACTGTGGACGGAAACGCAGGACGCAACTTAATAATATCAGAACTGTGAAAATATTAACACTTTACCAAAAGGGACAAATATTAATACGTACTCGTTGTCTTGAACGTACTATACATTTTGCCTAGGTGCCTTTATCCTCGCCCCGCCGGCCGCGGCGCGCAGACAAGTTTATACCCGATGTCCATTCGCCCGTATGCTGTGACGCATTACATATCAGAAATCGCATGGTTCCAGAAAAAAATTAATAATGATATGTTTTTCAAATAATCCATGTATGTTATAGATATCGATCTATTTCTAATGAAATTCCCTACAAGATGACATAAATTAAATTTTGATTCATCTAGTCATATGCTTGATATTTAGATAAAGTTAGCGGTAAACTGAACTTACCACATGGGAGCGAGCGTTTTGTTTTGAACACGGTACGTTAAGGGTTAATAATGGTGTGTTTAAATTAAATATTTATCGTCAATTTAAGTTAAATAATAAATGTATGACTTTATAAAATGTCTTCTATATTCGCCTTCATCATTTGTGTTGTATATTCACTTTTGAATAACTTTTTTGAAAACATTGTAACACTAACACTTGTATGCGTGAATTAATGAATTTTAACAGTCAAATTAAAGTTTATTTATACACTGAAGAAGGGGTGTCTGTGTCCCGAATTTTTTTTTTTCGTTTTTTCTCCTTGTATACAACAGGTCGTTTGAACCCAATTACTGTATACAATTTATTTTAGCTATTATATTTATTCTCATGACATGTGATAGGTAGCCAATCTATCGCCATTTTATTGTCACGTGAATTCTACACCAGACCAATGACAGTGTGACAATCACACTGCCATCGCCAGGAATCGAACCCGGGACCTTGAGAACGGAAGTCGGAACTCTTACCATTCAGCCACGAAGGTCGAAGTTTTTGGGAAAGGTGTAAAATAGTGTTGGGAAAATACAATGTTTTCAAAAAGTTATTCAAATTATGAAATATATTTAAATTATTTGGAATTTTTTAAAAACAAAATAAATTTGAAAAAAAAGGGAAATTAAATTTTGTAATGTTATTCAATAATGACATAAGCAGTTTCAAATTATATCATTTAATCTTTCATAAAATTTAAGTTGCAGTGTTTTTAAAATTTTGATATTTGAAATAAATAGCGTTTTGGAGCCAAGAGAGAGCTGTTGTCGAATGTCAAAGTGAAAAAGGTCTCATATTTGGGTCACGTGCTGCGTGGAGAAAAGTACCGCCTCCTCCGACTTATATTGGAGGGCAAGATAGAGGGAAGACGGGGAGTTGGCAGAAAACAGATGTCCTGGCTGCGCAACATTAGAGAGTGGACCGGAATGAGGACGGTGGATGACCTGTTTCGGGCAGCGCAGGACAGGGAGGTTTTCGCCGGAGTGATCGCCAACGTCGGGGGGACCTGACACGGCACAGGAAGAAGAAGCGTTTTGGAATAATCAATTGAATTTATTTACTTCTTCTTCTAGATGTTCCTCTCTTTTTGGAGGTTCGGCAACTAGTAGCTCTAAACAATAATGTTCTATTGCAACTTAACCAATTTTGAAGGGTTTTTCTCAATGATTGAAGTACCTATTCAAGTTTCTTGCGTTTTGTATTTCATTAAAATATTAAATATACATAAATTATAGTATAAAAGAATACTATCAAACATTTCAATACTACAAGAGATTGTATTCAAGGTGGCATATTCAGAATATGTAAATAGGACAATAAAAAATGAATTGCTGTACCTAATCATTGAGAGTATAATATAGGATTGACGAGGTGTTGGCAGGAGGCGAATCTCCTGGCTCCAGAACAACCAGGGACTGGACTGACTTAAAAATAATTTAGGAGCTCTTTTGGGCTGCAAGAGACAGAGGCGCCTACTTTCAAATGATAGTCAACGTCGTGGGGATCTGATATGACACCGAAAGAAGCAAAATACAATGCCTCACTCTTATGTGATATCATTATACAAATGATGACTGCATACATAGTGAATGCAAATACTCCTAATAAAATATATAATCCAATGTTCAACTTCGGTTAACTTTTTGTGTTGGATATTTAAGAATTCGTAGTATTGAACAACCAATTTTAAACTCCGGTTAACTTTCCGGGTTGGGTTTTCGAGAATTCGTAGAGAGTGTATAACTCCGGCTAAGTTTCTGTGTTGAATATTCGAGAATTCGTAGAGTGTTCAACAGCCAGTGTTCAACTCCGGTTAACTTTTTGTGTTGGATATTTAAGAATTCGTAGTGTAAAACAACCAATCTTCAACTGCGGTTAACTTTCCGTGTTGGGTTTTCGAGAATTCGCAGAGAGTGTACAACTCCGGCTAAGTTTTTGTGTTGAATATTCGATAATTCGTAGAGTGTTCAACAGCCAGTGTTCAACTCCGGTTAACTTTCTGTGTTGGATATTTAAGAATTCGAAGTATTGAACAACCGATTTTCAACTCCGGTTAACTATCCGTGTTGGGTTTAAGAGAATTCGCAGATAGTTTTTGTACCGGAGTTGTCTCCGGTCAAGTTTCTGTGTTGGATATTCGAGAATTCGTAGAGTGTTCAACATCTAGTGTTCAACTCCGGTTATCTTTCTAAGTTGAATATTCGAGTTCCTAGAGTTACTGGTTTATATATTTTATTGGGAGTATTTGTATTCACCTTGTATACACCCATCAATTGTATAATGATATCACATAAGAGCGAGGCATTGATTTCCTCGCGCCCATCGCCTGCTGAACATGAATTCACAGAATATGCAAATTCGGTATGTGGCTCTGGAGCGTATCAAACACGATCGCTAATGAAATTAGGGAAGCTGCACATGGACGATAAAAACTACCCGAATGTATCCGAGTGAAGCTGAACGCACGTAGGCAGAGATGTCAAACAGTTCACGGCAAATAAGGGCGGATATCCCAACTACGGAATACAGCCGTAAGGAAATGCTTAATTTGTATGCAAATTCTCGGTGGCGTTTCATTAAGGTTTCAGGGAGGCAGACGGCATCAGAACTGGGCTCTAATAACATTACACTGTACGAAGGGATTTTCATTAGAGACAACGATTCGAATCGAGGCTTAAATTTTGTCTTTGGGTCTAGTAAAAAAAAATCCAAAAAGATTCCATCTCAGGTCTACATATAGCTCTTAGAATCGAGAGTTCGCTTAAACCTCAAAGAAAAACGTTTTGCAATCAGCTAACCAATTTATTTACTCCAAGTTCTCTCTATATTGTAGGAAATGCCAAATGTGGACGTATACTTTTATACACTGGGTTCATTCGGAAAGGACTTTGGGATTAAATAAAATGAAGTTGTCTCTAATTTTCAAAGATTTAAAAATAGATTCTGGAAAGAAGAATTTATCAATGAAAGCAAAAATGGTCTTTCACAACGGAGTTCTCGCTCCATCGCAAATATATGGAAGCGAAGCATGGAACTGGCAGAAGAATAATGAAATCAGAATAAATGCAGTAGATATGAGTTCCCTTAGACGTATGTGGTAGTAGAACGATGTATGAGAGAATTTCAAAAACTTGTAATATGAGGGAGTCACATAGAGGGAAAGAATGTATTATGAACAAAATTATGAAAAAATCACTACGTTGATTTGAATGCATGGAAGATTAATTAAAAGGTAAGAACGTTTAAGTTAACGACGTAAATGGATTACGGAGTCGGGGAAGACCGAAATAAACATGACAAAATTAATAAATTTTCAAACGTCGGCCATGTAAGAAAAATCGCTGTATGAATGTGAAGGAATCAAAAGGGTTTGTCAGAATAGTGTAATGTAGTGGTCCATTCTCTCTGCCTACTTTTCCGGGGAAATGGCTTTGACGGTTTGTTATTGTATATAATTTTATTTAAATATTATTCGAACTATATCACAAATAAATAACTTACTAACTAACCATAACGCCGTCTCCCGGAGTGGTAGACAGAGAGAATGGACCGCTATACCGTTCTGTTCTGACATACCTCTCTAGCTTTCTCCACATTTATACAGCGTAACATGAATGCTCGTAAATTTTTTCGACTTCGAATATGGCCGCTTTTCAGTATTTGATTGATTTGGTCATGCCATACTTTGCTTGGTCTTCCATGGCCTCTCTTTTCACTCACACTACTTGTATACAGCATTTAAACCATTCTTCTCTCGTCCATTCGTTCCACATGCCCAAACCATCTCAGGGATTATTTAATTTAACTTATGATTGCAATCATTACTTGTGCCTTACATTACTTCCTTATAACGTCGTTCGGTATTCTATCATATATCGTTTTCCCGCACGTTTTTCTCAATGATCTCATTTCTACGGCATTTATCATACTTTCACCCTTTTTTTTGCAGCTCCAAGCTTCAACAATATCACAAAAGTTCTTAATGCTCTATATATATAGTATATTATTTATCGTTTAAAACACTAATTAGATTTTCTTGTGTGAATGTACCTACTAACATTAATTAGCGTCACGTGATCCAAATGGAGACCTCTTCACAAACTTAGCGATTAAATTTTCCTGGTTTTAGAGTTAATTAAAAACAGTTTGAAACCCGAATCTGGCTAGTGGACTTCACGATTCGAGTTAAAAGTCTGAACAACAACATTAAACGTGCAAAATAACAAAGTTAAACGAGCTTTCATTAACGATTTGGGAAATATACCAATTATTTTGTATAATTCTGAATTTTCAAATAGAGATTATACTGTGTCGTATTTGAATTCACAAAACGAACTTCTTCTGTAATGAATAATTTAACAAATCGAGAAACATTAAATGGGCAGAAGGTGTTTTGAAATGAAGCTTTAATTAATAATGTTTATAATTTATATTTATATGGACCTGGACAAATATGGTTACCAATACCGAAGTCATAAGGCGAGCTAGAGTTGACAGGGAACTGTTATCAACTATCAAGGTTCGGAAGATTTCACATCTGGGTCATATACTGCGTGGGGAAAAGTATCACCTTCTCCAACTGATATTGGAGGGGAAAATTGAGGGACGCCGAGAGCCCGGTAGGTGACAGATCTCCTGGCTGCGAAACGTGAGAGAGTAGACCGACATCCGAAGTGTGGAGGAGCTGTTCCGAGCGGCGCAGGACAAGGACAGGTTCGCCGAGGTGATCGCCAACGTTAGGGGGACCCAACAGGGCACTTAAAGAAGAATATAGATTTTTATAAACGTGAATAACTTATATACAAGTGTGTTTATACAAGTATGTAATGTTGGCGTGTAATAGTGTTTCAGCTAAACTAATAATTAATTAATTAATTAATTAACCACCACGCCGTCTCCCCGAAGGGGTGGGCAGAATGAATGGACTGCCACACTTTAGCGAATGCGGCACTCCACCCTTCTCTTTTCGCCCCCGCGGGAGACGCGGTGTGATGAGTTGCAAACCTCATCGCCACTAAAAGGCATCTCCCGCGCACATTTCGATCGTCCAACGTTTATAAAATAAATCTAAAACAAATAATATAAAATACAATGATATAAAATAAAATAACAAAATAAAAATAAAGTTTTTTTTATGGTTCCACGCATCAACCGTTTTTTTAATCAACTGTAATAAGGCATTTAATACAATCCATTTCCAGCAAGAACTTCAAAATGTTATGAAAGAAATCACTCAAATTGACATTGGAACAAATACACATAAAGGTTCGAAAAATAACGAAAAATTATTTTTACAGTTGTCAAAACTCTCCACATAAACGAAAAATGAATAGATTATCTAAAAAAATGTTTTGAATGTATACAAATACTTGTAGACAAATACTGGATTTTATCCATTGCGGGTTAATCATTTAAGGATTAATTGTATCTCAATAGAGACGAAGATGGAATGGGGAATGTTGTATTACATAAAACGATCGCTTAACCCAACCAATGACAGGTCATAAGTCCTGTACACGCCTCGGCCACCATATTCTGTTTCCAAAAATAATTTACATCTTCGTCTCTATTGAGATACAATTAATCCTTATCTAAAAAAAGTTTCGAAACACAGGACCCGTTGGAATCCTAATCCGATCACAAAATTTCAGTGAGAACTATTTTATCCTAAGAAAAACTTTATTATTTCAAGACAGCTCACGAAGGATGTGTACTATTTACTACAGTTTGTCTTTGCGGAAAATCCTAAAGATTTACTCAACAGAGATGAGTTAAAAGGTTATTCGTAATACGTGTTCCGAGGGAGCGAGATGTGACCCGAAAGTTGACCCATGTAACACACAAAGGATTCCGGGTGGCTCCTTAAATAAACTGAAGCATCTGTCTCGTAAAAGTTAAATAAAACATCTAAATCGGTGGCCTGAGTCAAGGAGCGGCTGAGAAATAAAACTATAAAACGTATACAGAGAGCAATTATTACTTCTGCCGCTCGTATTCAAGTATTTAAAATAGATTTATAAACCCCACCTTTACCTAGTTCATTAGTATCTCGGTTAAAGGCATTTGAAATGTGGCTTCACCGAAGAATGTTCAAGATCCCATGGACAGACAGAGTGACGAACACATAAGTCCTGAATCGTGCAGGAGTAAATAGAGAGCTACTGACATTGATCAAAGTCCGCGAAATTTCATATCGGAACTGTGGAGGAGCTATTCCGGACAGCGCAGGATAGGAAAGAGTTTACCAGAGTGATCGCCACCCTCTTGGTGGTGTTCTACCCTCTGGTATTTTTTCCACATGGCCAGCCCACTGTAGGCGTTGAGACTTACAGAATCTAATCATTTGCCTAGTACATGGTTTTAATATCTCTTAAATGGAGTAACCCTTTCTAGGCAGGCAAATCTCTTCAGATTCCTCCACATTCAAACAGCAAATCATACACGAACATTTATACTAAAATGGCCGATGTATTGGTGAGGGTGGGACAGAGTGTCGGATGGGAGAGAGAAAACGTGAAATGATGAAAAAAAAAATTAAACAGATCTGCATCCAGTAAATGAATTTATCCGACATTACCATGTCGTCGCGTTAGCGGTGGATCGCCGGTAATATCGTTTGACGCCAACTCACACGGGACGAAGGGCGCGCCGCCCATATCAATTACCCCAGTCGACTGCCCACTGGCAGTATGCCCGCCACGTCCGGCTGGGCTCGCGCGGCAAGGCGGTCGGCGACTAGCATCGAACATACTCGCTGCATCGAAATTATAATCTATCACTTAATCCGGCGTCATAAGATTGCTAAAATAATTTAAACTAACTAACTGGAAAATACCGATCAACCTGAAACGAAAAGTCTATGAAGCCTGCGTTCTGCCAGTTTGTACTTATGGTCTTGAAACTGTAACATTGTCCAAACAAGCCGTGAAATTACGAGTGACCCAAAGAGCCATGAAAAGAGCCATGTTAGGAATTAGCATAAAAGACAGAGTCACAAACGATACGGTGAGAGAAAAATCAAAGGTCACTGACATCATCCACTGGGTGGCGACTCTAAAATAGCAATGGGCAGGTCACGTAGCCAGAAGCTCAGATGAAAAGTGAACAAGAAGACTGCTGACTTGGAGAAGTGCAGGGCGACCGCAACTACGGTGGAAGGATGATCTGAACAGATACGACAGAATAACCTGGATGCAGTCTGCACAAGACAGAGTGATATGGAAGTGATTGGAGGAGGCCTTTGTCTAGTGGACGGGAATAGGCTGAGGAAGGAGAAGGAAAAGAAGGAACTAACTAACCTAAAAATTTAATTTAAAGATCTGAAGAAATGTATTGAAGGTTTAGGATTTAGCACCGCGGAATTCTATCTTTAATTTGGATGGAGAATTTTAAACACTGCATTATCCCATTCATTTATTAAATATTTAAGGAAGGAGGTAGTCACCTCCAAAACACACATGTGTAATATTTACTATTACTATTTTGTTATTTTTTGAATTGTGTTGATACTCGAGTGATTAATATTCTCCTTTTAAATTAATAAATCCAATTCGTAGGCTTAAATTATTTTTTTATGCAATTAAAAATTTATATTAAATAATGTTATCAAAATAATGCTTTTAAAGTTTTTACTTTCGTTCATTTTTCATTTAATTACGAATATATGTTTACATTATAGCATATGTAACTGGATAAAAACTATATTATCAAGAAGTTTTTTTATGTTTTAAATTGTAATGTTTTAATTTGCCTTTTTTGTATATAATTAGTTATTTAATTGAGATGCAAACGTCTGTTTTCTAAAATTTATTATGATTTATAAAACACACGTGGTTAAAATGGATTGTCTTAATTTGAGCGATTATTAGTGAGAGCAAAACTTAAATTCAAATGAAATATAAAACGAAAGTTAATTTCGATTAACAAGAATTTCCACTAAAGGGCAAACTCATTTATTAAATACCTACACATATTAGTAAACAAGGGTTTAAAAACATATCATATATAACATGTAACATATTAATAAAAGAGGGATAAAATGGTTAAAGAAAATTACAAAAGCATATATATATCACCTTAACTTTTTTGTTGTAAAACTTCGTATTCTACGGGTGTTTATAAAACCCTGGTGAATTATGACGTTTCTAAATAATTTTGTCTTTCATGTAACTTTCCTAATAATTTGATCGCGGGTCTACTTGAATTGATTATGAATGGTGTTCACCCCGAACTGTTTTGAGGTCACTTCCATACTAAAACATCTATTCCCAGTTATTACACGCATTATTCCAGCCAATGGAAGGAATCATCATTATCGATGGCCATATATTATTGATTGACAAACAAAAACGAGGCGAAGTGACATAATTTTTGCATGAAAATTTCACTGTGACTTAATATATTTCATATACCGAAGTCGTAAGTATTGTCCCTGTTATTTATTTATTTGTATTCAAATAATTATTAAGGTATTTTGTTTATGACGTCTGATAGTTTTTAGATTTCCATTCTTACAGAAAAAGTTTTATTTATAGTCCATTTTTCCGCATACTTTCAAATACACAATCAAGAAGAATACCTAAAGTAATTTAGTATATCATAAAATATTGGTTTGAGATGAGTGAACTTTAGATGTATTAAGCTAGAATACTATTAATTTAAACACAAAAAGGATTGGTGTCTTTCACATGTGCACCGAAGAGTTTTAAAAGTTTATCAATATTATAATAATGATATTAATAAAACTGAAATTCAAATGATCTTAAATATTTCTTCAATGTTAGCCATAAATTGTGTTGTAGTTGTTTTTTGTCTTTTTCTTTTATATACATCACTAAATTTTTAAAAAATAAATAAAATTATCTATCACACATGTTATAATAATTTATTATGAAACGTTTTTCTGTTCCAAATTTTTTGATAAACGATTTAAAAAAAAAATCGTTTTCACGTTTTCCCGAAAAACGTTCCAAAATATATATTTATAACATCTTTTAAAACTGATCATATGTGTGAACAATTTTATAATATTTTAAATATGTATCACTGAAGAAGGACCGGTTGTGCGAAACATGTCTAATATGTAAAAAAAAATTATGTTGGCGTTGTATATATTGTACGTTAGCCTTTATACAAAGTATAAAAAAGAGAAAAAGATCAAAAATATTTTATTTAAAACCAATTTTGTGTTAATCTGAGTGAATGTTGTATTTCACTGATATTTATATTGTATATTAAAAGTAAAAGAACCGATATTAAAACGTGTCTAAATGTTAAAGAATATTTGCAAGTTTAACATCGTTATTCAAGAAATAATAAATGTTTAGTATTTGTTTTTCACATAAATCTTGTTAATCTAAGACTTTTACCTGAAACAAATAGAAACATTTTCAAATAATTTTAAACAATGCCATATTAATTCGATATTTAGTGTTAATATATTTTACTTCACTTCCTTCTTCGTTATAATTCACTGGTTTGCACCATAGTTATACAGTTAACATAGAATATACGTAGTTACTTATGTATACCTAGAGCAAGTCAGACAATTCACATAAGATCTTTATATACGAAGGAGCTTTACCCTCCATAGCTTCTTGCGACTTGATTGTGTGTTTACATTCCTATACAAAAGAAACCATTAGAAAATGTGAAATAATGTTCTATTGTATCATGAAAAGGTTGAGAAAAAAAAATGAAATTCTAAATAAGAACAAAAATTAAAATGAAGTTGTTTTTTTTTGCATTAAACAAAAATATACTATTTTTATTGAAGAGCGCACAGTGTGCTTTTGTAAATTTATGAATCAAAATATTTAGATGAAAAGTGATCAGAATCAAGGCTCTGGTGCGGAGACCACACGATTTTATTGGGAAAAAATTTATTGCAATGACTTGTAAGAGGGTAACGAGAAAAAATCCCAAATCGCTATCCTGACACATATCTAGATTCCCTCAAAAAGCGAGTCATAAACCCACTTCGATTCTTCCAACTTCAAACATGACCGACATTTAAATTTTGATTAATTTGATCATATCATGTTTTCCTCAGTCTTTTTCGACTCCGTTATCCATTCAGATCGTTAACATTTTTACTATCTTTACCATTCATTATCTTTTCATCCATGCGTGCCACATATCCAAACCAATCCAGTGATCCGTTCAAAATTTTGTTAATAAAACTCCTATTATTTCCTAATATCAGCATTTGAAATTATATCAGAAACGTACATCTTACTAACTAAATAACTAACTAACCATCACGCCGTCTCCTCGGAGGGGTGGGCAGAAATAATAGACCCACACACTGTTCTTCCTGGCAAACTTCTCTCGATTCCTCTTCATACATACATCGTGTCATGGACGCACGTTTAAAAAATCTCATATCAACTGTATCTATTATGGTCATATCCTCCTTCTCCCAGTTCCACGCTTCGCTCCCGTACATAAAGTTGAACAGGCATTTTCGCTTTTAATGATAACGTGTTTTGTATAATATAATAAACAGCCTGCTGTGAAAACAAGATAATCGTCTCACGAAGGAAAAACTTGAATATGAAATTCGCTCGGAAAAATAGATGGAAATTAAAATATACATAATGCTTTATAGTCTGTGTGTGCAAGCTATTATGTAAATGTGTGACCTGGTTTTCAACTTGCTGACACAATCCATTAATCTTCCACAGAGCCTGAAGTGGATAGCTTAGCCGTTGCAGTTTGTATTTGGTTTATGGAAGATATATCGGTAAATTTTCTATTATAACTCTCGCTTAGTCTGCAGAAACCCTTTTGAAATGAGAGCTGGTCTAGTTAAAAATTATTATTAACAAGTTGTCGATGGAAACAGGAATTTATCAATGGAAGAGAAAATGATCGTTCACAATTGAATTCTAGGTCCGTGCTTTATTTGGATTATTGTTTTTTTTTTACAATTGTACATAAATATATTGTTGAAATAACAATAAATAATTTATGAAAAAATGGATACTTCAAATATTTATTGTTTTTTGCATAGCGTCCAAAAACACCTAAAATTTGGGCGTCTAGACTAGAATACCCCCTTAAAAAAACTTCGTAGGTTTGGGCATATATACGGTACGTGTAAAAGGAGTGCGGATTAGAGGAAAAAGATGGCATGATCAAATAAATAAATTTTTAAAGGTCGCCCATGTTAGAAGTCGGAAAATTCAGTAAAACTTAATAAAGCTGTTTGAATGTGGAGAAAGTGAATGTGGCGGTATATTCTCTCTTTCTACCTTTTCATGGAAACGGAGTGATGGTTTCTTGTTATTGTAACAAGTAATGATAGTTTTTTAAACAAAATTTTAACAGTTTTTTGTGACGTAAGGGATGCCAAATAATAAAATCATTTAAGTAGAAAAGAAGTCGATCATATTTAGATGTTATGATAATAGATACGACAGTCTTTGTAGCTTTTTAATAAATCATGAGAAGAGTACAGATTTGAGCAGTCAAACCAATAAATAGAGGGATGTCTGAACATCATTATCCTGGGAAAACCCACATGAACAGGTCATACCACCTAAATTAAGAAGAAGAAGAATATGAATAAGTTTTATTTTTTATATCTTCAAAGCTCTGCAAAAGTTAGAGCTCAAAAGAGAATAATAATCAAATTTTATATTATTAACTAATAATAAATTAACGTAAAATAAAAATACAAAATGATACATAAAAAAAACGTTTTTTCAATTTCACCGTTTTACTGTTAGAGTATCATAATGTTTCGGTCAAAACAATGAACTATTGAAATATAATATTAATACACTAAGGAAATTTAAAAACTTTGTTTAATCCACTATTTAATAAAAAATATTAAAAAATAATTGTTAGTACTTACTTATAACAAACAGCATAGGTTAATTTTTAAATTTGAATTATTGTATCGAATTTTAAATGCCTTTTTTATTAGTCTTTCTTCGTTTAGTTTTTATTATATTTTTATTGAATCTTTCACAAAAATGGAGCTATATAAATCATCTTCATCATCATCATCATCATCATTACCAGAGAACAACACAATATATAAAAATATAAAATAGAGGGGGGGGGGAGAGGGAAAAGAGAAAGTGTGCACGAGGTCAATTAGTATGGTAGAATTATAATCATTTATTAATTAGATACCCAATCAAGGAATCGAGTTATAAATCAGTAATTCGCCATTAAAGCTATAGTGATGCTGGTTTCAGTCGAATCAACAAACTTATTCAATCCCACTCAGAATCCATTAGAATAGAAATGCTATACGTCCGGAGTTTTTATCTCCGCAGAGAAAGAGGCCGGCAGAGAATAGGGAAAACTTTGACTTAATTGAAACTAAATCAATTTGTTTAAGCGACTGCTTTACTGCCGCGGTCAAGCAGGCGAGATCCCTCTGTTATTAAAGGCTACCCTAGTTTATGTAACTATGCGTTTTCATTTATTCTACTGCCACGCTGTTTGACTACTCGAACTTACTATATATGAAAATTTGGACTTGTTTGATGAACCTTTGATATTTCTTTTTCGCTTATTTTTGGATCATCAAATAAACTTTTCCGTGATATTTTACGAAACGAGGATATATTTACATAAGTTCTTTAGATTAGAAAAATTATTTTGTTTAAAACACGTTCTTGCACACTAATGCAAATATAAGAAGTTAGGCACTAAAATAAATATTGAAAGTAAAATAATGAAAGGGATGTTAACATGGTTTGGACACATGGAAAAAATGAATGAAGAAATAATAATAAATAAAGTATATGTAAACGACGTAAACGAAACAAGAAATTGAGAAATACCGGGGAAAATGTGGTACGATCAAATCAATTAAATTTTAAGTGTCGGAGAAATCGAAGTGCGTGCATGAAACGATGTACAAATATTGAGGATGCGAGAGAAGTATGTGAGGAAAGAAGAGTGTGGCAAGGTAGGGGAGTTCTAGGGAGGCAAATTAACAATTATTTCTATCCCTAAAGAACCGCAATTCTATTTTCCCCTGCCCAACCCTTTGGAGAAACAGCATGGTGGTTAGTTAGATAGTTCACAAGTAATTTTTAAGAAATCAGTCGTGATTAACTCACAGATCATTTCAATTTTATAAATAACTAACTAACTAACTAAACCATCTCGCCGTCTCCCCGAAAGGGTAGGCAGAAAGAATGGACTGGCACACTTTAACCGATGCGGCACTCCATCCTTCTCTTTTCGCCTCGCGGGAGACGCGGTGAGTTGGATTGCGAACCTCATCGCCATCAATAGGCATCTCCCGCATTACTACCATGTCAAAACTATGAAAATTAGTTAATATTAATGGTGTAAGGACATGTTCGTGTTTTTGTTTCAGAATTTTAGTATTAATTCAAATTTACCAGAAAAATGGGAACATTCACACTCAGACAGGAAACCAGATAAAATTAATAATCGGTACAATAATTAAATGATATAAATACAGAGAGCAATGGAGAGAGCCATGTTGGGTATCAGTTTACGGGACAGACTCAGAAATGAGGACATAAGAGTCAGGACAAAGGTTTCCGATGTTATCAAGATGGCCGCAACCCTCAAGTGGCGATGGGCGGGACATGTCTCTCGCGATCCAGATGAAAAGTGGACAAGGCAACTGCTGTGCTGGTGGCCAAGGACGGCAAAGCGTAGAGTTGGGCGCCCACAGTTGCGTTGGCGCGACGATGTCCGGAGAAGTGCGGGAAGTGCCTGGATGCGGATCGCTCAGAATAGAAGAGAATGGAAAATGCGAGAGGAGGCTTACGTCCAGGAGTGGACGGTCAATACAGGCTGAAGAAGAAGATATAAATACAAGTTATAAAAGCGTCATCAACAACGTAATGGCAACAGGTATTGTCACAGTCAAATATGGTGTGAAAACAACAATACCAGTAGGTTTTCAAATTTCATATTAAATACAAAGTTGAAATCGAGTTAAATAACTGGGTTGATGAAAAAATATTGAAATATACTATATGTATATATAGATTAGTCGGTTTTCTAAACGTACGAGTATATGTTTGAATGGTCTGTTTGGTATTATTCCCATCGCAAACCTAAACGAAGTCGGATGAACAAGCAACTGGACCGCGGCTAGACCTAATCTAGAACCAGGATTGACTGGAATGGTAGCAGTTCTACTCGGGCATCAAGATTCAGAGCGTAGTCCTATGTAAATAACAACACCGGGAGGCAACCCTTTGGGTCTCAAATAGAACATTGAATAATTTAAACTAAACTTTGGGGAACTAACATGGAAACGAATTTCTCGATATATTCTACGAATAATTCTTACAATGTATAGTAAATAGGTAGATGCACGTATTGAACAGACTGTTAAATAGAAGTTGATTCGTATATTTAGGATCAAAGAAACATATTGATGGTTGTGGTTTATATTTTGTAAAATTCAATTATAAATTTTATTCATCAACAAGGTTTGAGAATGTCTCCGCAACTACAAAACCAATTTGTAACAAGTTTTCATATTTTTATATGTAAATATAAAATCTCTGTAAAACCAACAACACAATCAAGTTTACACTATAATATTTCAAAGAAACAAGTTTCTTAAACAACAACAACAACAAAAAACCATCACGCCGTTTCCCCGCAGGGGTAGGCAGAGAGAATGGACCGTCACACTACTCTATCCTGACATACCTCTCTAGATTCCTCCACATTCATACATCGAGTCATACACGCACGTCGATTTTTCCGGCTTCTGATATGACCAAACTTTAAAATTTGATTAATTTGGTCATGCCATGTTTTCCTCGGTCTACCTCGACTCTGTACTCCATTTACATCGTTAACGTATACTTTTTTTAACCATTCTTTTTTCACTCATGCCCTCCATATGTCCGAACCAACACAGCGATCCTTTCATAATTTTGTTCACAATACCTTATTTCGCTCTACATTCCTTTCTAATATCATCATTTGAGATTCTGTCGTACATCGTTCTACCACACATACGTCTTAGGGACCTCATCTCTACCGCATTTATTCTGCTCTCATCTTTCTTCTGCCAGTTCCATTCTTCGCTTCCATACATAAGGGTTGGGTCCAGAACACCATTGTGAACGGCCATTTTCGCTTTCATTGATAAATTCTTGTTTTCAATAACTATTTTTAAAAACAATAGCTATTATATAATAACTATTCTTAAACAATAGTAGAGTAGAGTAAAGTTTACCAGAGTGATCGCCAACGTCGGGGGGACCTGACAGGGCACTTTAAGAAGAAGAAACAATAGTAGATAAAAACAATTCTAGATTATTTCGGAAAACAGGACTCAAAGTGCATAATATTACCCAGTAAGGAGCATTCTTATTATGGCTACATGCTTGGAATATCTTCCTTTTCAAAAGCATATTCAATGTCATTTGATAATGATCACATTTGATAAGGCCTTAGAAATACAAAATATGTCACTTCCGTATATACGAATAAAACCAAACTCCGAGGAAGAAGCTCTTCGTTGTGAGATTTGACAGCATAGAACAATTACAAGACTGTAAAGAACTTTAGTGCAATATTTTAATTTTAGTTTCAATTTTTTTTTTTTCAACTGCCAAAATGTTCACTTGTACACATTTTTTGGCTATCAATTGAAAAGATTTTGTAACTCTGGCGAAGCTCTGATGAGAGCGAAACCGGTTGATTCGTTAAGACAAACAATGTGTTGTGAAAACAAAAAGTGTTTTTAAAATAATGATGCTAAATCACAAATTAACTGCTTCATACGAAAGTAAAAAATAAATGGTACCTACATATTTTTTTAAACACTAAAATTATTAACCAAGGGCAGACACAGTCATGACCAAAAGGGTTTGCGGACTTCCGAGATGAAGACTCTGAGGACGATAGCAGGCAAGACGCTGAGAAATCGCACCAGAGTTGGAGAGACATGTGTGGTTGAGGATATTATTAGGTGGAGTAGACAGCAAAGGAAGGACTGGTACGATCATGTCCAAAGAATGGACACCACCAGACTCCATTATATTGCACTACATAATCAGCCTCACGGGAGTCATCCTCGTGGAAGACCTTTTTAAAGATGGATGGACAGTAAGGAATCTACCTCACAGGAGGAGCAACCCTCTAGAGAACAGACCATAACAAAGAAAAAGAAGACTGAAATTACTTGTTTGAAATAATATCGGGTTCCCTTAAACTATAGTATACTTGTGGTTATTACATTTTTATTTTATTGGAATATAAGTTATCATGTACAAATCTGTCATGTCTATGGTATCTGATGTGTATGGTACTCGCAATGTTGTATTATAATTGAATCACGAAGCTCAATTCTCGCTTAATGTCGCGTTCATATAAGTTTTAATAACATTTTATAGTTCATTAGGCAATATGCAAGTGGCTTGCTGGCCTGGTCATCAATTTCACAAAATTATAATACAATTACGTTTGAAATTTATGAACACACACGAAAAATAATCCATACTCGTATTTTTCTCTACAAAATGATAATATTTATTTGAATATTTTTTTAACGCTTTGGGATGATAAATCATTCCTCGATGTGAGAACAATACGCAAATTCGAATGAAGTCTACCATATATAAATGAAAATATGAAACTTTTTCCAAACGTTGTTTGTGTAATAATAGATAAATAAATGAAAACTAGCCAACGAATCATCACCCCGTCTCCTCCAAAGGGTTCCAGATATTCTCACAAGTCGTAAAAAATGTTTTAATAATTAATTGTGGATCAGATTTAATTTTTTCTTTACCTCTAATTCATATTTTCGATTGACCAATTAACTAACAAACCTTCACACTGTATCCCTGAAAGGGAAGACAGAAATACTCGTACTGAACTGTCACACTGTTCTTCCCTGACATACCTACTCGATTCCTCAACATAAATTGTGTCGTGCACGCGTATCGATTCCTCCGACGCATCACGCAACCGAAATTTAATATTTAATTGTTTTTCTCGGTCTATCTATTGAATAAATTAATGATGTTGATCACGGAAGACAAAAAATGTACAAAATTAATCAAATTTAAAGAATCTAGAAATAAAACTAATTAAGATACATGAATGGCGAGGGGAGAGAATACTACATACTTATAAACTTGTGTGTTTTTTTTTACATTCTCTAGTTTATCCGTGTTTGTGGACAAGAAAATATTATTTAAAATCATCTAAAGGAATTTAATTCTTCATATAAAGCACTCACTTTGTGGATAGACATTTCAAATAATTATATAAATAAAACAACTTTGCATTTAACCTCGGTAGGATTATTATATTATATTAATGCCAACTAGTTTCATTAAGCATTCATCAGGGCAGTATAATAACTAAGTTATTATACTGCCCTGATGAAGCTTGGGTCTTAGCGAAACTAGTTGGCATCAATATAATAACCCTACCATGGTTAAATACAAAGTTGTTTTATTTATATAATTATTTAAAGGAATTTAATTCTTATAACTTTCATCTTTTCCCTTGCTGTAGACCTATATGGTCTGTTCTCCAGAAGGTTGCTCCTTATATGAGGTGAATTCCCAGCTGTCCTTCCATCTTTTAGGAGGTCTTCCACAAAGAAAATGGAGCTGGATATAGGGCAATATAAGGGATCTAGTGATAGTTATAACCACTTATTCAAATGTATAATAAAGTTAATGTACCATTGACAATGGAATATAACATTTAATAAAAAAAGTGAAATATTATGTTTAATGTCACAAAAATAAATGGCAATGAATTAAAGCATTGCGAATGGCTTAAAATTCATAATAATAAACACTTTATTTATCTTTTCTTTTTTTATACTTTGTATATAAAAAACACTTATATTAAAAAATATAAATAAAAAATATATATTTTTAAATTAAATAGACATGTTTTGGACAACCAGTCATTCTTCAGTGATACAATTATAAAGATACATTTAAAAAATATTATAAAATTGTTTACCTGATCTGACAGATTTTATTTAAAATAGATGTTATTAAATATTAGATGTTTTTTTTAATGTATCTTTATAATATGTATCACTGAAGAAGGACTGGTTGTCCGAAAAATGTCTACGTAATTTTATTTATTTATTTTATATTTAGAAATAGAGAAATAAAGCATCATAACAACACAAAGTATGGCGTATATAGATGAAATAATAAACACGTTCAAAATCTAATATTGATAATCGCCGTGTTTTTCTTCCATGGTTTTAAGTGTGGGTCTGTGGGTCTTCCTAATGGAAAGTCAAATAGAAAGTTAAAATGCCCCTATTTCAACTTGTGCTTAGAGCTCATTAGAGCAAAGTACCCTAGAAAGTAAGTGTAATAAGTTTTTAATAGTAACCATGAATATTTATTTGCCTTTATCTTAAACACATGTTTCGTAATATTATGCGAAGTATACCCCTTTTGCGAAAGCACTTCAG
This sequence comes from Lepidostoma basale, assembly GCA_022606425.2. NCBI lineage: Eukaryota > Metazoa > Arthropoda > Insecta > Trichoptera > Lepidostomatidae > Lepidostoma > Lepidostoma basale. Next base: position 734,112 of record JAHDVF020000223.1, read on the forward strand.
AAGAAAGTTTTAATGAAAGGTTTTGCTTTCCTCACATAAATATGAACGCACCCTCACGAGCAGATACCGCCGCCTGGGCTATATTAAGATACAAACACCCCTTTCGCGCAATTAAAATTCGCTCGCATACTCAAATATGGGTTTCATATTTACAAATATATATTATGTATGAGAAACTAATTGAAGGACTAATTTTCTAAAACACTTAAATGAAATATATCATACCCTTAAATAAAACTGTTTTATTTGTTATACATTATTTCAGCTAACTAAATAACTTATTTATTTCTCTTTTTCTTTTTTTATATACTTCGAATACACAAGACTTATATTTAAAAAAAATTACATAGACGCGTTTCGGACAAACAGTCCTTCTTGAGTGAAACATATTATAAAGATACATTTTCAAAAATATTATAAAATTATTTACATGATCCGACAGATGTTATAAAGATTTATTTTGGAAGGTTTATGCTTTTGTGATAACAAATATTATGATTCAATTTAAATTTTAAAATAATAATTTTAAGTCCTTATTCAAAAACCATCATAACAACATGAAGTATGGCGTATATAGAATATATTTTAAAATTGTTTACATCATCTGACAGATGTTATAAAGATTTATTTTGGAACGTTTATGCTTTTGACATAACAAACATTATGATTCATTTTAAAATTTAAAAAGAAAAAAAGCAAACAACACAAAGTATGGTGAATAAAGGAGAAACTTATTTATTTTATAATATAATAATAATACCCTTGTAAAATTTGTGTATAAACCACTTTATTATTTATAAACACCAGCCGGTTTCGCTCCCGCTGGAGCTTCGTCAGAATAACAGAATATACTGTTACCCTGACGAAGCTTCTAACTACTACTTCTAGAAAACATTGTTTTTATTCGTATTAATTGACTATCTAACCATCAAAGAATACCTTTGACCGCACGTCCCTAGTTATAATATCTCTATTCAATAATGTGAAAAATTCAGGCATTCTTCTATCAAAGCTACCATTTGAAGTTTATTTATTGTTTCTTGAACAATGACACAAAACTACCATATTAAATCATTTATGCCAAGGATATTGTTTGTTTTCTAGAAGTTTTATTGTATTTTATATGAATGATATGTTTCGACCGACTAAGGCATTATCAAATACTCATCATTTTACGTAAAGTGTCATTCTACAAAACAGATGTTTGCATTCGTATTAATTAGTGAGGCAGTTTATTATTTCTACGTGCCCCTTCGGGGAGACGGCGTGGTGGTTATTTAGTTAATTAATCTATTCTACAATTATTTTGGGTGTTATTTGAACTTTTTTACGTCTTGTGAGAATATCTGCATTGCTAATAAGAATTTTGCGAACTGCAGAGAAATTAATTCTACTCTGCTCTAGAGATAAAAGCGCGGTAACTTTGTGTGTTCTGTAAGTCTGACCGTCTACGAAGAGCAGGCTTCAGCGTTCCAATTCGCGGGCTTACGAACGCTTTAGAAATTCCTTTTTCGTGGCTCGGATGCTGTTTTATCAAAGGTGGCGAACGTTCTAAATGAGCAGTGTGGGAGATTCAGCCGGAAATGGATTATTGCAAAATCCAAAGGGCTGGAGTTGATGTTTCAGTTTAATTGTATTTATTTTACTAGAGTAAGAATCTCGAGGAAAACAGCTGACTGTTTACTGGGAAGATTTACGATCTCATTATATTAAATCTTAAGGGAGGAAACAAAGATGCTACATTATTAAATTGAAGTAAAGGACTGTGAATTAACGAGTGGGTACTTTCTCAACTTAAATCATATTTTAACCTGTTAAAATTTATATCACTGTTATAATATCACCATTTATTTTTATCAAATATTGAATGTCGGTACCAAATCAATCAAATATTGAATGTCGGTCACGTGAGGAGTCGGAAAAATCGACGTGCGTGCATGACAAGATGTATGAATGTAGAGGAAGCGAGAGACGTATGTCAGGACAGAACAGTGTGGCGTTCCATTCTTTCTGCCTACCCCTCCGGGGAGACGGCGTGATGGTAACTTAGTTAGTTAGTTATTTATTTTTATTCACTGAGAATATCGCGACAGCTGTTTCACCAACCGATGTTGGCATCATCAAGTGCTGATGATGCCAACATCGGTTATATAAAATTTAATTTAGAAAAAAGTTTATTAGTCATAATTAATTATTTAAAAAATAGATAATAAAAACATATTATTACCTACAGCAATGCCGTAGAAATGAAATCGCTTAGAAGAATCTTCGTGAGACGATGTATGGTAGAATACCGAAACGAACGAAAAATTAACGAAGGAATGTCAGGCACATGAATTCAGTCTTAATCAAATGAAGAGAGGGTCAACACGACAGTTAAGAAATATTTAGAATGCATTGTTAAAGAGGTAATAAGAAAAAAATAATCAGAAGTCAAAGGACACCAAGAGCGTGTAATTCTGTATGAATGTTAAAGAAATTATATAACTTACTTATTATAAATATTTTATGACATAATATTGAACAAATTAAACCCATATATCCTCTCTCCTTACCTCTAGAGATAAACAATATGATGGAGAGTATATTTTTCGAAACAGTGTAAAAAAATTATTCTTGCAAAAGTTGCAAATATTTTAAAACAATTCAAAATAAATTTTATTTTCATAATGTGCACATTTTACGAATACAAAAAAATACTAATGAATCATTGATCAATACAAGTTCATTGTTATTTCATGAAATTAAGATAAAGTGACGTCCAATTAATAGTGAGAAGGGACAAAGTGCTCTATAAAAGCAGATCGTAGTCAATACACTTAAGTAACGACAATAAGTGAAGTCACTAGTGGGTAGTAAAACCCCTAAATGTGATCACAAATCACTGAAGAAAGGTATTTTCCTTTTATTAGAATCAAATGAACAAACATTTAATGGCAAAAAGTCTGAGTTGACCTGTACTTTAATTTACTTTCAGGTCAACCCCTCGCTATTCGAAACTAGGTTTGAAAATCGCCAAGAAATAGATTCATTAATCTAAAAAAAGTACAAATACTATATTTTGGGCAGAACAAAATATAGTTACTAGTATTGGTTTATATTCGCCTTCACTTTGTGTTGTTATACTAAGTGTAGTTAGTCTTTTTAATTGGTTCCTAAAACATCAAAGGCATCCAATACAAAAATATTCAATAATATACAAATCAGTATCGCTCAAGAGATCTCAGTTGTCTAATAGGGTATTTTTATGACGAAAAATAACTGTATGCATGAAATTAAATAATATATACATATTTTATCTAAGCCAACCCATTTATGATAATCATTTATTCATACTTTCATATGAAGCACTTAATTTGTGGTGTGGCATTATCAAATATATTTTTTAATGTTTTGACAAATATTAAGTGGTGTAAAAACTAGTAAGAATGTTTTAAAAATATTTTTTTAAATCTTCTAATAAGTTTTCCGACATTTTAACAGTAAAATCTCTTTCATGCGCAAAGATCTCATCCTTTGGAGTTAAATTACTTTCAAATCAAATAATCTTGGAAATTCTATCAGACTTAATGAGGCAATGGTTGTACATTGCTACAAACACAAAGCATAGAAAGTGGATATACCAGTGGCTGGAGTATACGTGGGACTTTTCGTTTACGCGACAATTACTATTGAATGTACGGATCTCTTAGCATTTTGCGCTTCGTATTTTCCAAAAGCGGAAACGCAAACGAAAATTTCCTAATGAATTAAACATCCAGATCATCTTGGTGCTAAAATATCAAATATTACCAAATGGTGGAAAGGGGAGATGGTATATTATAATTACAGTTAAATTTTATTATCATTACTTATTGAGACAAAATACTATATTTTCACTATAATGGAATGATACCAGATTAATGAAATCAAATATGTTATTGATTTAATTTCACCAAAAAACTTTTTTCTTTACTTTAACGTATTTTTATCTAAATAATTATTAACAAAATAATGTTATTTATTGCTTATTGAATAATGATATTTTAAATACAAGTTTAAATTTCTTCTATATACGCCATACTTTATGTTGTTATGATGGTTTATTTTTATTATGGTTTTTCTCTAATAATAATTTTTCTGAATTTACTAACCACCTCATAGAAAAAGAGAATTCACTAAAAGAAATTATGCATGTTAATAATAGAAATATAACTTTGAGCAATCTCGAAATTTTAGAAATTAAAAAAATTAAAAATAAAGAAAATATTATAAATAATCAAATAAATTTAACGTCAAATCAAATCTTGGATTTATTTTCTTTGTTGTAAGTAATTACCTGGACCCCAATGAGAACTTAAAATTATTATTTGAAATTTTAAATTGAATTATAATATTTGCTATAACAAAAGCATAAATGTTCCAAAATAAATCTTTTTTTACATCTGTCAGATTATGTTAACAACAACAATTTTATAATAATTTTATAAATATGTATCTTTACTGAAAAGGACTGTTTGTCTGAAACATGTCTATATATTTTTTTTAATAAAAGTTTTGTATATACAAAGTGTATAAAAAATAAAAATATAAATAAACATGTTTATATGCCATGACAAGTTTCGATATGTGCGACAGAAATGTCACGTCAGATTATGCTAAGGCGTAACATGTCAATCCCATAAACAGTATTAATGCTTCTAGAAAACGATGTTTCGGTTATATTTAAAAAGAAAACAATTATTAAAATTGTACTCTGTCTTCGCTTAATATCCTAAAATACGAGTAGCATAATTATTATTTTACAGTAAACTAAAAGTTTTTTTTCTCTAGAAAAATAGTTGCCTGTGGGTATTGTAAATAGAAGCGAAACAACGGAATTCACTGACGAACAACAAAAGTAATTTTTAAACTTCTCCGAGTACTGGGAGAATTAATGCGTAGGAAGAATTTCCCGTCACGTTCTCACTTCGTATTCATATCAGCAAACAAAGCATATCCAAGCTCAAATGAAAAAACATCCCTTGGCGCATTATCGTATTAAAAAGTTGAGCAAAGAAACTTCATCGGGCGAGTGGCCGCGGAGAAAGGGCTCTCTGCGGGACGATCCGGACAGGGCGCGGAAATGTCTCAGAGTTTCCCTTAAATTTTATTTTTCTCTCTGTTGTCAATATGTGAGATGATGAATGGTGATGCTGGTAGAACCGACGCCGACGCGTGAAGTGGTTGTCAAACAAAGCGCCGCTTTCCGCGCGTCTGTCAATCAGAAGGTATATTCGTGTCGCCCCCGACTGATACCGGCACAAAGAACTCCGCTTACAAGAAAGCTCGTTATTGTTTGTCGTGCAGAGACGCAGAATTAATATTACTCCGCGTGTCATATTTGCGGCGTAACGAGCAGTTATGAACTTTGAAATACCTTTCTAATAAAATTCATTAACTACTCGCTCGAACGGCGTTCACACACTTCGGGATAAATTGCGGTTTATTTGGAGACGAAGGTGACATCATAAAGTCCTTTGGAACAACATGGGCTCTTCGACAAATTTATTAAATTATATTTGGTCTTACAACGCGTTACAAATGTGATAAATTGCTTTAAATATAACGAATAATTCTAAACGTGCTTTATACACATTTAAAGCTGTTATTTATCATACCAGTGATAACATACTGTTCTTAGTCGTGGACAATGAATGTTAAAGAACAAAAAATAATCGCTGGTTTGAGAATAGGATCCTAAGAATCTTTAAATCTAACATAAAAACTTATATTTTCAAAATATCCCACAAAACAAAAACAACGATAAGATCGCTAAGACGTATGTGAGTAAAACAATATACCACCGAATTTCAATTGTTGATATAAGGAAGAAATGTAGAGTGAAATAAAGTATGATCAACAAAATTATGAAAGATCACAGCGTTAGCTTGGATATATGGAATGCTTGGATGAAGCGAGAATGATTAAGAAAGTATACGTTAAGGGTGTGAATGGAGTACGGAGTCGTGGGAGACCGAGAAAAACTTGGCATAATCAGATAAATCAAATTTTAAAGGTCGGCCATGTTGGAAGTCGAAATAATCTTAGTGTGTGTATGGCTCGCTGTATGAATGTGGAGGAACCTAGAGACTTGTGTCAGAATGGATTGTGTAGCGTTCTATTCTCGGTTGTTGTTGTTGTTGTTGTTAACAAAAACTATTATCTGATTGTTATCATCAAATATAGCGCCCATGGCTAAAAATATATTGTCAAAGTGCCGTTCATATGAGTTATTCACGATAGCAGCGCTAGACACATTAGCCTAATTATTATTATTATAAGAAAGAACCGAACCGGTTGGAAGCGTTCGAATTGTGGATATACCGCAGAATGCTATGTATACGGTGAACCGATAGGTCAGTAATGCAGACGTACTGAAGAGAGCCAGAGCCAATAGAGAGCTGTTGTCAAGTGTGAAAATTAGAAAGGTCTCATATTTGGGTCATATGTTAAGGGCAGAAAAAAAACCATCTCCTTCGACTGATATTAATGGGTAAATGGAAGGACGTCGAGGAGTTGGTAGAAGGCAGCTGTCCTGGCTGCAGAACATCAAAGAGTGGACAGGAATAACAAGAGTTCAGAACCTGTTCCAAGTGGCGCAGGATAGAGATGCCTTTGCTGTAGTGATCGCCAACGTTGGGGGACCTGACACGGCACCGAAAGAAGAAGATAGGAAAGATCCTGGGATCAGATCTGTTGTTGCAGAACAATGACCATGAAATCAGAACAATGACCCAGCTAACCCTATTAACAAGCACCGCAAAAGCGTTTGCCTAGTATGGATCGGACACGTATGCCGAGCATGAAAGCACAGAGCAATTAAGATCCTGTACACGTTAAGACCGGCCGCAGTAAGACCTCTAGGAAGGCCTAGAGAGCGCCTGGATAATATTGTTGCCTGACTAGGTTGGGTTAAACGGAGTACTGGGAGCAAAAGGCGCAGGATCGAGGAGCTTGGAATAAAATCATCAAGGAGGCTTAAACTCTACAAGAGATGTATGGCCATAGGAAGTAAGTAAATATAAATCATACCGTTTCCAGTTGATTAATTGTCTCGCACATCGAAGTTGAAATCATTACCTGTAACAAAATAAAAGAACAAATGTTTAATATTTTATAACATTAAAAAAAATATTGTTTTAACGAAAGCATAAAACGTTTAATTTACTTCGCTGATATTAAACGACTATTTGAAATATTTTACATAAAAACCTATTAGAATCAACATCGAATATCGTTATGTCGCAAAAGGGAAATGAAAGGGAGTTCCGCCTCCACAGCACTTTGTCTCAATCAAAATAATGGAGGTAATCCCGGCATACTTAAGTGTCAAAAGAAATTCTCCCATATTTGAAATAATATATTCTTGTTTTCCCGATAAAATATTTAAAAGTTTTCAAGTAAGCGATTGCAAAAAAAAAGGTAAAAGCAAAAACCACGAGATCAGCAGGGCTTCAAGTAATTTCTCGTATGAAAGTTTTAAACGAATCTGTCACTGTGAAAAAATCTCCGCCTTGTTAAGTGTAGGGAACCTGCGTGTCTTAGCATTTAGGCTTATTTTAAATCTACGAGGCTTACTCATTCTCCATCGATGTTGCGGGATAAAATATAATGTTTTTGAAATATTAGTGTACCCTTCCTGATCAGAGAGGCGTGAAAAAGAATTTATATTACAGTCAAAAGATGATTTATTAATGGGTTTCTATCAAACTTTGAAATATTCGAGATACAAAGTGCTCGCATAAGTTATTATGGTTGCCTTAAATAAATATAAATCTCAGACTGAAAGAAGGAAGAAAAGTTGTGCAATAAATTACTTTGTCCTCGAATTGTGTCGTCCGAATTGAATTTTAAAGAAAATGTCGATACATCCGTAAATTGTGAATCTCATATCCGCTGCACTCGAGCTCCGCAATGCGCTACGTATACCAGTTCAATCTGACCGTTGCTACTGCATGGCGGAAATAAGAACTTGGACTTTACCTCTGCCTTTTTAAAAAAGAAAATACATTTATAACCATTTCTGTTGAACTTGTATCATATATTCCGTACAACGGGGAAAAACTTACGAGTTATAATACAACCCGTGAAATATTCACGGAAGTCAAACAAATACTGCATTAAGTTTCATGGTTATTTTAATGCAATACAACAATATTCAGAACAAAATTCAAAATTATCCAGAAACGGGATGCGCATCGTGTGCATTTTGAATTATTTTCGCAGAGAATCGATGTATTCCTACATCTCGGTTTGTGCCTATTTATATTAGATATGATATAAACGAAATATTCTTCGAGATATTTTGTTACATACAATATCTCTTTCAGCCCAAATGTACACCCAATTACCATAATTTAAAGCGCTTTGAAATTTTACTCATTTTAATTATTCCGTTTATTATCCAGCGAACCACGAAATAATTATATTAATTTAACATATTCTCTGTAACAAAAATACAAACGCATGTAAATTTTGTAAATTGAAAATACCCTTACAAACGTACAGTGAACTTTTTATTAAATTAGAATTATTAAATTTTTAAATTTGAAACACTGTTATTACAATGGATTATATTTTAATGTTAATAAATAAAAGTTGATTCACATGTTCATTTATAAAATATATCTTTAATGATTTACACTCAAAAATTATTTTCAACCGTTGTGAACTTTAACGTAAAAATATGGCAATTATTATATATTTATCATCACTTTGACTATTTAGAATAATATTTGTAATGTGTACTTGGTATTTTACTCTTAATTTGGAAAGCGCGCACACATAAATATTCATCGCTTATAGGCATGTCAATCTTTGTCACTCCATATCACTAAAATAAATCTCCATAAAGAGCAACACAACAGAATGTAAAATAAAACTATTCGATTCTACACCTTCTCTCTCTCTCTGATAAATAGGGCTAAATTCAAGGGGAGGACGGAGCGAAGAAGCCCGGCTTGGAATGTTTCTGGAAGTCATGTCGACGGGGGTATGTTTTCAGTGACATATAGTATAAAACTTCGTTACAAGAGCACTGAGATATGTTACTCTCTTTGCTATCTCAAGTCAAACAAACACGGTTTTAAAACATCCACCCACATAGGACACGCCTTATCTTAGGAAAGTTCCTACAAACGTAACAATGCGTCTCAGCTTGGAATATGTTATGTGCTCGTACACGGGGACGACTCTGCCTTATGTGCGATACGGTGGATAAGAATAATATTAAATAAATAAATAATTGATACATCCCATCCTCCAGATGATACTCAAATACAAACTACATGAAATATGCGTTTCTTTGAAACAATAAAAATAATAAAGGTTCTGTTTCATCAACCTATGTTGACATCATCAGGTGTTACAATAATATATCAAATGTCAAAATTTCGTGATTTTTCGAACCTTTATGTGTATTTGTTCCAACGTCAATTTGAATAATAATCTTTGATAAATTTTGAAGACCTGCTGAAGTTGAGTTAAACCTTAATATTTTAATTAAAATAACGGTTAGTTACTATTTATAGGAGAAAATATTAAAGGTGGAAGATATAAAAATTAAATAATTATAATAGTAATAAGTAATTAGAAGGAACAATTACACATAGATAGAGTCAAAAACGATGAAACATAATAAATTAAAAACGATCAACAATAACAGGAAGTATATTACATTAATAAGAAAGGTGACACAAGTTGAAGGTAATACTATTATATTTTAGCTAGATTGTATAGGGGAAAAGTTTATAATGTACTTTGTAATAATGGGGAATAAGCTGGAATTTGGTTATTTATAACGTTTAGTTTACATTTTTTTGCCTTTAAAATTTCTAAAGTTTTTATTTTCTCAAATTTTAACGTTTATATATTTTTTAAATATTTTTGGCGTTTATATATTTCACATATTTAATCACATTAAATGCATTTAATGAACGCGATCGCAAAACATTAACTTATAATTTGGGACCATTTATATTTAAAATAAATATTGACAACCTCTTTAAAATATCGGGATATCAAAAATATTTTACGTCTCAAATTGTTGGTAAAATATCTACTTTAAGTAACAATACAAGCAACACATTTGAGTAATACTTTTCACGGAAAAGATGAAAATCAATTGAAATAGACATTGAACGCCTTATGTTGTTTTGAAGATCCCATTCCAAAAACATACGTCTAATGATCACCATTTCTGAAGAAAACATACATGGAAATGACAGGTGATATTCATGAACTGTCACAGCTGTCGGAACCTCCTTCAAGATTTTCACAGGTAACTTTTATTTTCCAAATTGATATTATGCGATAAGAGAACCGTAAAGATTTTCATGGTTATTTTCTTATAAGTCAAAGGCGTCAACGAAAGGACGTGTTTGAAAAATTCAGACAAGGACATGAACGTGTACATCTGCCGAATGTCTATCTTTTTTCATATCAAGGAAATAAGGGAAGGGTCATAAGAATTCTTCAAAGAATTTAAAAACAGATCTTTATAAATATTCCCACCAATGAGAGATCTTATTGTTTCAAACAAAATCGTAAAAACCAACAACGTAATCAAAACATTGATACAAAATGAAATAATTGTAATTGTTATAATTGTAATTTTAAAATAAATTTATTATCACAATGAAATGAAAGGAACATAATGATGGTTTGGATATATGGAAAAAACGAATGAAGGAAAAAGTGTATGAAAACGATCTAAATGAAACTAGAAATAGAGAAAGACTGTGGAAAACGTGGCATGATCAAATAAATCAAATATTAAATGTCGACCACGTGAGGTGTCGAGGGAGAGGAATCGAAAGAAGTATCGTGTCATGCACGCGCGTCGATTTCCCTGACTCCTCCTGACATTCAATATTTGATTTATTTGATCGTGCCACGTTTTCCTCGGTTTTCCTCATGTATTTTTCCTAATGTACATCGTTAACATATATTTTTTTTACCATTCATTCTTTCCATGTGTCCAAACCATATTAATGATTCTCTCATTATTTCGTTCATAACACCATCATTCGCACCGCATTCACTTCTTATATGTTCATTTGACATTCTATAATACACAGAGTATCTACACATTCTTCAAAGAGATCTCACTTCTATTGCATTTATTCTACTTTCATCCTTCACGTAATTCCCACAAATTAAAATAAATATTCTAGAAAACAGACGTTTTAAAATAATTTTTTTTTTAAAAACTCCCACGAATTCCTAAACCAAGAAATCAAAAAAAACTGAAAATTCAAATTTTGTTATCAAAAATGTCAAAAAATAAAAACATGTTTTTTATCAATATTCTACTCATTTTAGAAAATGTTTTATTAGAAGACATTGTTATTGATATAAACAAATATGCAAATAAATCCATTTATATAAATAAAATAATAACACAAGACTTTCAAAACCTTCCTTTTAAATTAATTGAAGTCAGGGTTAAAAAATAACATTAGCATTTTTATGATCAGCGTGGAATAGTCGGAAAAGGTAACAGCAATTTTTTAGACCAAAATTTGTAAAACCGGGTAATTTACTAACCTTGTTGAATTATGGCGTAATTTATCTCCCACTTTCGTGTTCATTTGAATGTCTGAAAAGTGCTCAGACTCGGAGATAAACTCAGGCAATAAAGAAATTGACCATAAAAATGGAAAACTTGGAATAATATTGATAAATCAAATCCAGAATATTTACGAAAATCTTAACTGCTAGAAACCAATAAACAAAATGTGCTTATTTACAAGTTCAAGTGCCGACCCTTGTGTATGGAAGTGAAGCTTGGAGTTTGCAGAAGAAAGATGAAAGTAAAATGTGCGGAAAAACAATGTTTGATGAATGTATGTATGTGTGGAAAAACAATGTATAGAATTCACATTCATATTCACCTTCACATTCATACATCGTAACAAGCACGCTCGTCAATTTTTCTGTCTTATAATGTGGCCGCCTTTCAGTATTTAATTAATTTGTTAATGCTATGCTTTCCTTGGTCTTCCACGACTTCTCTTTCCAGATACACTGCTTGTATACAACATTTAAACCATTCTTCTCTCGTGAATTCGTTTTATATGTCCAAACCATCTCAGGGATCCTTTTTTAATTTTTCTTATGATGCAATCATCTGCTTTACTTTTTCTTTATTTCGGTATTTTATCTCATATCGTTAAAGAAAATAGTATAATACACACAAGACGGGGATCTAACTATAATAAACTGAGTTTACTAGTACACGTAGACTTACTCGATACCGTGCCGCCAGCACGCCATAAGCGATATTCGATTCCATCGGTACTTCAGCGCAATAACACGTTCATACGCACATTGCCACGTCTATCGAGCCGGCAACGATTTCTAAAAAATTTCGGTCACACAACTTTCTTTCGTATTTTCTAAATGGGTTAAATTAGAGGCGACGTTTATTTAATGGCGTAGATTTTTTGTAACTACAACAGAAAATATAAACTACACCATTATTCCAAATGATTATTATTAATTTTAATAGAATCTTTTACTTCAGACATATATTTAGAAATATTCATAAAAAGGTCACTCTTATACCTATAAAGATAAAATATTCACTAACTAACTAACCATCGCGCCGTTGGTTAGTTGGTGTTAAGAAAAAATAAAGTCGTTCAGATACAAATAATACAAGTACATAAAAAAACTAACTAACTAACCATCACGCCGTCTCCCCGGAGGGGTAGGCAGAAAGAATGGACTGCCACACTTTTCTTTCTTGACATATTTCTCTCGCTTCCTCAAAATTCATACATCGTCACACCACAAATTGAGGGCTTCACACGAAAGTTTAATGACTGAGTTACAAACGTTGAATTATTATACAAAAAAAAAATGAAAATTCTTATACAAATAATGCATTATAATAATTTCCTTGGTGATAATATAACATTTATAACGTAAATATGTTAAACCTTCTTTGAATTTGGCAGTTCGATTCAGCACAGCGGCGGGGTGTAAAATGTTTCTCATTATTTTGCGACGCCAATTTAACATTCCGGCGAGCTGTGAACGTTTTTAACTTGTTATTCCGTAAATTAATCTGGTGTCGAAAGCTCTAAAGGGTTACGAATTGCCTGCAATCTAAATTACTTTGCCTATTCGAAAATGTTAAACGAAAGTAGGGCTCTGTAATTGCAGCCACGATTCCAAATTTAGCCACTCGTAATACACGAAATGATGTCATATTAATGTTAACGCTAGTGGTGTGTATAGATTTTTCTGAAATATTATAGAAATTAAATAAAACGTGATTATTTGTTGTATGAGGGCGGCCTATCTCCAGCAGTGGACGTCAACGGCTATTTAAGTAAGTGAGTAAGAAAGTTTGTTAACCAACTAACCATCACGCCGTCTCCCCGAAGGGGTAGGCAGAATGAATGGACTGTCACACTTTTACTGATGCGGCACTCCATCCTTCTCTTTTCCGCGGGAGACACGGTGTGATGGGTTGCGAGGCTCATCGCCACCAATAGGCATCTCCCGCGCACACTTCGATCGTCCAACATCCACAAAATAAATCTAAAACAAATAATATAAAATACAATAATATAAAATAAAATAACAAAATAAAAATAATTTAACAGAAAATGTTCTTTTTAGATGGTGCACATATTGTCTATTTAATTTATGTTCCACGAATCCGTTTTTTTAATTTAGCACGTAATAACACATAATGTTTTTTTCGATGTTGCACATGTTGACATGGACGATCCGGACTTTTGTGTTTATTTAATTTATGTTACACGTATCCACCGATTTTTAAATTAGCTGTAAATAGGCACTTAACCATCAAGAACTTTAAAATAATATTGAAGAAATTATTCAAATTGTCATTGGAACAAAAGTAAAAGTAAAGTAAGTTTGTTTGTTAAGTTATTCTTCCACTTTTATTTTTATTTCAATTGCGATCAATTACGCCAGGCTTGATGACATCGACAGACAACAAGACTAGTCTGTCGATGCTACCACATTTTTTCTGACTCTATCTCTAAGGCCATTCCTAAAATGGCTCTTTCCACGGCTCTTAAGATCAAAAAGGATGACCTGAATGCAGTCTGCATAAAACAGAGTGGCGTGGACGCTTATAGAGGAGACCTTTGTCTAGGAGTCGACTGGATTAGGCTTAAGAAGAAGAAGATTTGTTTTTAAGAATCGTCTAATTAATACGAATGAATGAACGAACGAAAATGTTTTCATGATATTTAATGATGATATAAATTGGACATATAAATTGGAGTGACATCTCCAGGCGTTACCTAGCAATACATTAATGGCGGTAGCCTTTCACATTGCGTTAATTAAAAGATCTTTTAATTAATGCGCAAAATCTAACTAAAAATCTAAGATTGAAACTAACATGTGAATTTTGGTGTTACATATTAACATATATACAACTTACAAAAAATCGTCAGACATGATGGTTGTAAGAAGGGTGCATTGGAGAATGTTGTATTATATAAAGCGTGCGCTTAACCCAACCAATGACAGGTCATAAGTCCTGTAAACACCTCGATCACCATATTCTGTTGCCAATTTGCATCTTCGTCTCTATTGAGATACAATTAATCCTTGGATGATGAAATGTATTTAACATTTGATAATGCCTTCGTAAGCCAAAACATGTCATTCCCATAAAATATAATAATGCTTTTAGAAAACATACGTCTTCGTTTATAATACTTAATTGATATGAAATTAAGCATAATTGTTCAAAAAACTATAAATAGAATCGCCTAAGCTTAAAAAAAACGATATTTTTTTGCCATTACGTAAATATACAAAATATAATTTAAATATGGAAATACGTTGCATTACGTATCCTATATTCCGTCGATTTCCGGGTAGGAAAGGAAGAGCGATCGATTTGTTAGCTGATAGCCTTACCCTCGCCTGCAGCGAAATTTATTTTATGTACCCAAGAAATATAAATTAAAGCCGCCATTAATTAAGTTTAAACGGCATCTGAATACACGAACCTAAACTATAGGCGTAATATAGAATATTAATAGACCGAACTAAAGGGAACAACAATAGGTTTATATAATACTTGTCTTGTGTGGGACTCGGAAATGATTAACATTCATAATAATAACAGAATTTCTTGCTCTTATATAAGGGTTAATCCCCTTATATGAATTATTTTAGGGGTAAGACAAATTTATCTATGTTTTGTGTGACAAATAGTGCCGTGTATCTAAAAAGTCTTGGATGAAAAGAACCACCAATTAATATAATTTTTTTTTAAATATCAACACGCTATAATTGAAAGGAAAATATTTCGATCTATCATAGATAGAACCCTTAGACATAGGATATATCAAGGAAGAGATTAGCAAAACCTGCAAGATTTATGACTTCGTGAGATATTATACGATCTTCGTAACCAAGTGGTAAGTGCTATGCCACACCGAAGGTCCCGGGTGCAATTCCCGGCGATGGCAGTGTGATTGTCACACTCTCTTTGGTTTGGTGTAGAATTCACTTGTTAATTAAATAAAAATATCACATGTCAAGAGAATCAATATGATAACTATACTTTTAACACATGTTAAGAGCGATTCAACAAAATAATTATTATTAAAATAACAGGCAGAGTTAACGATTCTGGAGGGACCACATTAAGAGGATGGACCCAGCGAGACCCCAGAGGACCATCTACCTCTCGGAACGACCACCAAAGAGATGGAGAGAAAGTTGGACATCTTCATCGCAGGACCAAATTTTATATTTGTAAATTTTATTCATATCTAAACAGATTTCAAGATATATAATACTAAAAAGAAAAAAGATATGTAATAGCTTCAAAATTCACTACTATTTTACTTTGTAACTTGCGGAAGTTTTAACTTTTAGGGTACGGCCACACCGAAGTGCCAGAGTAGGAGTCAAAATGAACACCCGGCGAACCAACGTATGGCGCACTATGGGACCGGCCACACTATACGCTCCGCGCCACAGGGCGTGATCACTAGCAAACTGTGTCTTGACTCCTGCCCAGGCACTCAGATTTGGCCGTACCCTTACGTAAAGTACACTTGCGAAAGATATCTTTGTAGTAGGCGCTTCGTTTAGGATCTGATCTCCAAAATAAAAGTACATGTGTATAATGAGTGTGAAACTGCGAAGAAGAAGAGTCGTAGAAGAGAGAATGTTGAGGAACCTTTAGAGTACTAAGAAAGAACAAATAATTATAGCTCTATAGTACGTCATATCTGCCCACCTAATTTTTTATCGTTTCAACACCGATAAATTACAACTATTGTATGTAAATAAAGGAAAGATTTATTCTCTCGTTTCTTAAAAATTAAAGTCATTATGTTTTTATTCATAAAAAATTGATAATATAGGAAGTTTTACAATAATATTAATTGAAATATATTGTGAGGTGAAATAGCTAGTTTTTCTTGCCTTATTAAAACGGTTGTAAAGCTTGTCGATTTGATTAAAATAAGATAAATTAAGATAAATTAAGTAAATAATAGCAGCAAAAATAAAATAATTAAAACATAATAATAAAATATTTATGTTGAAGCTAAGATACGATAATATAAGATATTGTTGTTTGATGTAAAAAAAAACGATTGAAGTAGTGCGGTAATTAATTCTGAAATGTAATTTTGTCTTACATTACACTGATACTGGATAGCTGGAATGTTCACTCGATACGGGAGATAAAATGCTTTCAATTTAATGTAAAACGCTGTGAAGCTTATCCTTCGCTTCTCATCTCTTCGGTCTCGCCTCCTCCAAAGCCTTTTCTTCTATTCCCGTTTTATTTTTCCTTTATGTCATTAAACCAAATTCCGCCGACAAAGCACACGTGACAAAAACAAGGGAGTGCCACCAGAGAGGCTCGGATCCTAATTAGAAACGTCTTTGTCCGCCGATATTTCCCGAGTAACATGATCCCGAGGGAAAAACACGGTGATTTCGGTAAGGGGGATAATTATGGATAGGAAGGAGCATCCAACATATTTTGGGGTTTAAATGTTCCTGGAGAAGCAATCAGCGGCGGCGGGTAAAATTTAACTTGAACGTGTTTTCTTCTTTCTTTTATTTTTTTTGATATGACAATCCATGACACAGAGAATATGTCTCCTGAGACGTTGAGATTCAACTGTCTCTCTATTTCGTTCTTCAGGTGAACGTGTTCACAGAGGATGATTGAAAATAACAAAAAATATATTATATATATATATATATATATTATATTTGTATATTTTTATAACGACCTTCGTGGCCGGGTGGCGACTCTAAAATGGCAATAGACAGGTCAGGTAGCCAGAAGCTCAGATCAAAAATGGACAAGAACTGGACTTGGAGACCGTGGACGGCAAAAAGAAGTGCAGGGCGACCGTTACTACGGTGGAAGGATGATCAGAACAGACACGTCGGAATAACCTGTATCAGTCTGCACAAGATAGAGTGACATGGACGCGAATGGAGGAGGTCTTTGTCCAGGAGTGGACGAGAATAAGCTGAGAAAGAAGAAGAAGAGCTTATTACATTATTGTACAATCTTCAATATGAGTAGCAAATACCTCATTATTATGAAGAAGGAATCTGGTCGTTTCCAGACTTGAACCCGAGTCCACTGGATTAGAAGCCAAGCGTTCTGTCCCCTAGACCACCACCAGATTTAACCTTGTGTTTTTAGGATAGAGATTTAGATCAATTTCTGCTATAACGGTCTCTGATTTGATCCTAATACATTTCAGAACATATATGAATACCCATTTAATTGTCTCGGACTGTTCAGATAACATGTATTTAAAATCGTTTATAAATATCAATGTAAAACTAACTAACTAACTAACTAACCATCACGCCGTGTCCCCGAAGGGGTAGGCAGAAAGAATGGACTGCCACACTTTTCTTTCCTAACATATTTCTCTCGCTTCCTCAACATTAATACATCGTGTCATGCACGCGCGTCGATTTCTCTGACTCCTCACATGGCCGACATTCAATATTTGATTTATTTGATCGTGCCACGTTTTCCTCGGTCTTCCTCTATTTCTGGTTCCATTTACATCATTAACATATAATTTTTTACCATTCTTTCTTCATTCATTCTTTCCATATGTCCAAACCATCTTAATGATCCTTTCATTATTTTGTTCATGACACCATCATTCGCACCGCATTCACTTCTTATATTTTCATTCGACACTCAATCATACACAGAGTATCCGCATATTCGTCTAAGAGATCTCATTTCTACTGCATTTATTCTACTTTCATCCTTCTTTTGCCAGTTCCATGCTTCGCTTCCATACATAAGGGTCGGTATTATTTTAATTATCATTATTATTTTAATTATCAATGTAGTTATTATAATTAGGTGATTGGGTGTGCAGGTGTGTATGTGAAAGCCGTCCCTGGAACGCTGAGAGGGAAGAAAACATAAAAGCCGAGTCAAACAAACTCGCGACACCTACAACGCTTGCTCAGCGAATGTTCGAGAACGACAAAACTATTCAAAGACCTATAAAATACTTTTTTTCAACAAATTGCAGGCTGAGAAACAGGGTACTATAAACTTTACCAAAGACTTTAAGATTTACTCATTTATTTTTGCATTCGAGATATGCTATACATTATTTTTAAATGTAGTGATTTATTGATTTACCAAAATTTGGTTTTGATATTGATCATAAAATAATTACCGAACAAAATGCACTCCAAACGATATTCAATATATATTTGTTGTCGAATATGCTTATTGAAGTAGAAAATTCAATCAGCCGTTAGTTTCTTATTTTTTGTATAAATTCATTTTAATAATAATTGTATACTGAATAATATTTTGTTTTTTTGCATTTTTATTAACATAAACATATCCAAAAGTCAATAAACTTACGATAAATACAAATGAAAACATCAGTTTTTTTATGAGTTTTATTATATTTTATGGAAATTAGATATTTAAGGTATTACCAAACGTGAAATATGCCATTCTCATAAAATATAATAAAACCTCTAAAAAATCGAACGTTGTCATTCGTATTAATTATTAAATTGGGAGTTCTACATCATTGTTCAAGAAACAATTATTACAATAAACTGATTTTACAACAAAATATGTAAATGATATATTGAACATTAAATTACATTTAAAACTTCTTGATTATTGTTTTACCTTGCGATAGTATATTATCAAATGTTAACAAGGCGAACGGGCGAACAATATGATCACGTAAAATATATTAAAAATTCTAGAAAACGTACGTTTTTATAAATATTGAATTTTAAATATAAAGTTTTACATCAGGTTATTGTCAATGACAATAACAATATTGTCATAATTTATTGTTTCTTGAACAATGATTTAAAACTCCATATTAAATAACTAATACGAATGAAAACGGGAAATTAAATAATAAATACGAACGAAAACGAAAAAAGAACATTTGCCTGAGAAGGGCAAAGCATGTCATTCCCATAAAATTTAATAAAACTTCTAGAAAACTGACGTCTTCATTCGTATTAATTGTCATAATTTTTTTAATATGCACATGAAACATATTTCATATTACGAAAATGCATTTTAATGTCGTCATTATAAAAAGATTTTAAATATACTGTAATGGTCTCATAAAGAATTCTCGTGACGATAAAATGGCGATAGATTAGCTACCTATCACATGTTACGAGAATCAATACGATATCTTAATCTATTACATCGATTTGGCTCGCGCTGTAATGATGCTAAGAGCTGTTTAACAAAATAATAATAATAATAATGAATTTAATGGCTAACCAATTTTCCGTTTTCATTAGTAGCTTTAACAATCCTGAAAGTTGTTTCTTAAATAATTGAATGTTTATTCTTGCGTCGGGGTAGTAATGAGAGTGCCTCTCATTCCTTGGAAGCGCTCCACTTATTCCAAAGAAAACTCCCTTACGTATCCGATCTCTCTGAAGACATGAAGCCGATATGTACATTGTACATCTTTCTACGAACTTCTCTGAAGTTTAATATGTTTCCCCTGTCTTGTTCCGAGAGAATTGTCTGCCGTGTTTACCAGCTGAGACTACACCAAAGAGGCTACCATTCTTTTTCAGCTCAAAATGAAGTTTCACTCAATACCTATTCATTTTATATAAAACTTAATACCCTCGAAGGGCAGAGTGCTCTTTCTTCCCTGTAAGAGTAGCTACAGTGTTCGATATATTATACTATGTGTGGTTATTTTTAGAAAAGTACTTGAAGAACTGGTTTTCGATGAAACGGATAAACTTTACATTTACATGCGAAATTCCCAACCAAAAAATGTAAAAGCATAAAAATTGTTCATTTGTTGTTTTTTGGAATATTAAGGTAAAATCTCAAATGACGGAGAAAGGCACAATATGTCTCTTCCGTAAAAATAATAAAACTTCCGAAAAACAATTTATCTCTTCAATAAAAACAATTCTGGCCAAAAACCGCAAACTTTTCTGTGCGTTTGTCGATTTGCAAAAAGCATATGATTACGTTAATAGAGAAAATTTTGTGGAATATATTGTCTGAATATGGAATAAGTACAAAACTGATCACAGCAATGAGGTCACTACACCCGGTAAGCACTGCTAGTGTCAGGGTAAATGGATATCTTACAGCTTGGTTTGATATCAATAAAGGTGTCAAATAGAGTTGCGTAATGTCCCCGTGGTTATTCAATCTATATATAGACAAGTGTATGAAAGAGCTGAAAGGGTTAGATGTAGGTGCCAAAATGAGCGGAGTGTCAGTAAGCTGTCTCTTGTATGCGGATGACGCTGTCCTATTTGCAGACAACGAGCATGAACAACAAGTCCTGGTGAATAGTATGAATGAGGTATGAATGTTAGTAAGTCGGTGATGAATGTTAGTAAGTCCAAGGTAACGATTTTTGAAAAAGAAGAAATCATGACAGTCTGCAACATTAGCGTGAATGGTAAAATTTTGGAGCGAGTAGGTGGGTTCATGTATTTAGGTAGTATGTTTACAATAGTGGGCGAGTGGAAAGGGATATTGAAAGAAGGGTTGGGGCAGGCAACAAAGTGAATGGTGCACTTAAAGCTGTCATCGCAAACAAAAACCTATCTAAAAAATCTGGAATGGCAGTGCCCAATGGTGTTCTACTACCGACCCTTATGTATGGAAGCGAAGCATGGAACTGGCAAAAAAAGAATGAAAGTAGAATAAATGCAGTAGAAATGAGATCTCTTAGACGAATGTGTGGATACTCTGTGTATGATAGAGTGTCGAATGAAAATATAAGAAGTGAATGCGGTGCGAATTTACAATTTAAATTATCTTAGTTGATTCCACCAGTGAATTTGTGTATTTGGTAAATGTAAATACATATATTCGTGAGTGATTTTTGGTCCCTTCGATGAATTGTAATCAAAATGGTGTGATATTCTAAGCCCACCTATTTGAATGCATCGATAATTTCCTACCACACAAAACCGATGAGCTTTTACCTCGTTATTAATATCCAGCACTAAATAATTTAGTGAGCAAGCTAGCGTGTTCATAAGGCGCCGTAACAATAAGTCCCGCTTCCGAAATAACTCGACATTAAGAGACTAACACTACAGACACATTTAATTAAACGGCGGGGCGCGGATATCTACATCTCGGGATGGTAAATGCTACAAATTACAATGCTTAAAACATGTGTTCCAAGTTTTGGGAAACTTATACCCGTTTAACGACCCTGAAACTCATAGTTTAGCACACTTTAGGTGGAAATGTACATATTTTGCGAGAATATTTGCAAAGCTCTATCGCCAAAAGGTAAATTGTCGAGACTCGGATCGCAGTATTTGTCTTAGAGGCGCTTCCGAGCCGCGCCGCGTGCTGCTGGGTACTTAATGCCCACCCGGTGGTCCGTCTTCACCGCCACTAACTTTACGATTACACTGTTATACAGAACAAGTAAATATAATGATATTATGTTTAATTAAAGCTCGATTGTTTTTTTGTTTCTACATTGATTTTTTAAAAGCTGGCAAAACCCTACGTGATCGAGTTAGGAATACAACAATCCGAGAAATCTGCGAGGTCGAAGATGTAGTCAGATGGGGACAAGGATCAACATGTAGAATGTATGAGCTCAAATAGGATACCATACATAGCTCTCCATGGAACCCCAAACGGACTACGCCGACCAGGAAGACCCCCGAAACGGTGGAGAGAAAGCTGGAGTTCAGCGTCTCAAGAGGACCCGCCTGAAATAACAGACTCTTAAGTCTACCAAAAGTGAAGAAGAAGAAGAATCATTTATTTATATACAAAAATATATAAACAATAGTGACAAATTTGATTCGCCTTGCGAGGATATTTCAAACGCTCTGCAAGACACGTACCTACTATATTTATGTTTTGTAGTCCATTATTATGGTCGAAACACGATGATACTTCAACATTATAAACTGCTAAATTATAAAACTGTTTTTATGTATCACAATTTAATTTTTGTATTCGCGACATAGGTTCGTCAACATAGGTTGACGCAACAACTGTCGCGAAAAATAAATATATAATTGTGATACATCAAAATAGAGTTTTATAATTTAACAGTTTATACATTGTTTTTGTTAAACCAATCGATATAATAACATGATTAGTAACTTCAGAAAATAATAAGGGGCAAAGTGGGTAAAGTATATTCGCATCTCACTCTTGCATACTTCACTGTGGCAAGCGCGAGGAGCTCAATGTTCTCACTGCCACCGGCAGTAGCTCTCGGGCTTGCAATCAGAGTGGAAGTATGCCCATTCTGTGAGCGTTGCTAGATGTTTTTTTTTATGTTTTCAGCAAATAAATCTCAATCATTATAATTTTTTACTTCAATTATAATTAATTAAGGGGATTAGCTATGATTGTTCTTAATTTTCTGATTTAAAATCGCTAATTTTTGATCGGGCACTGGCTACCCAACACCAGAACGCGCGTTTTTATTTTAGCACCGTAAGTGAAAGGTTAATTGCAAACAATGTACCTAATTTGATAAAAAAAATATACAACAAATCGTTTTCAGACAGTATCACGACTTTCTACCCACCGTGTGTGAGTGGTGTAAAAAGCTTATCTGATACGTTTACCTGATACAAAGTAAACGAGTGACTGCTCTATACGCAGGTACAAAGTACTTACGTATTAGTTATAGGTGTTTCCCGCCATTACGACATCAAACGTAGAATCCCGGGGAATGTATCCTCGGAGATTTCGCTGAAGCTCTCGTTACGTGTACTTAATTTTAAAATGTTAAGGACATAATTGAGACGTGTTCCTTCTATAATTACACCAATATAATATTATTATATTATTGCCATTACTTACGTTAAATGATTTATATATGGATAAAACTCCCACAGCGTTTCGTAATAACGTTAATAAATGCACAGCTTTTTTTAACAAAGTTTTTTTTTAAATAGTTATTGGAAACAAGAATTTATCAATGAAAGCGAAAACGGCCGTTCACAATCGAGTCCTGGTCCCAACCCTAATGTGTGGAAGCGAAGCATGGAACTGGCATAAGAAGGATGAGAGCAGAATAAATGCGGTAGAGATGAGGTCCCTAAGACGTATGTATGGTAGAACGATATACGACAGAATCTCAAATGCTGATATAAGAAAGGAATGTAGATCGGAAGAAGGTATTATGAACAAAATTATAAAAGGATCGCTGCGTTGATTCAGACATATCAGACAGACAGGGCAGACAACCCAGAAGATACTGGAATACCCATGTGCAGAGGATAGATCCCTCCAGAATCCCACAGACTGTGGCGCATCAGATTCCCGCCGACTACCGTCCCACCGGAAGATCGCCAAAGAGATGGAGGGATAGCTGGGAGTCGACCTCCCAAGAGAGACCATCCTGACAACAGAAACAGATTAATGGTCTAAAAGAAGAAGCAGTATAAGTTTTACAACACAATCAGTCTCACGTGACTTGTCTCGTGGAAGTCCTCCTAAAATATGGAAATACAGCTGGGAATCCACGTCACAGGAGAAGGAACCCCCTGGAGAACAGACCACATACATAAAAGTCTACAGCAAAGAAGAAGATGTTTAACTCAGAATTCCTTGACTCCGTACTTCAATTACATTAATAACATATAATTTCTTAACCATTATTTCTTCAGTAACGGGATCGTTTCATACTTTATTTTCGAAAATTACACAATATTTATTGTAGTAAAATAAATGTATTGTTTCTTGAACAATTATATAACGCTCTATATTTGATAATAAATATTTTTAAAATAAAAACTTCCGTTTTCTAGAAGTTTTGTTATATTTTATTAAAGTGCAAGTTGAATAAATTCTCTAGTTTTTAATTTGTGGTATATTAAATAAGTCATTTTTTATTGTGACTAAGTGCCGACGCATGATATAATACAAATAAAAATAAAATATAAGTAGAAAAGAAAAAAAGCTAAAATGTAAAGGATATGTATTTAAATATAATATTTTATAAATAATTTATTAACCTTTAATAAATTTGTTGGAAAAACACTTCAGATTAAGTTCATATTTACATGACTCTTGTTCGGGAGTGTTCTAGATTTATCCAGTGTTATAATTATTTTCTTATAAAGTAAGCATATTAAATGGCTGTAGGAATTATATTATCCACTGTACTCAAATAAAATTATTCAAATTCGAGATTTTGTTGGGAGATTTTAAATATAATAATTATAATGTATACAATATAACTCAATTAAGAAACTAAAAGTTTGAAAATTCAATTAAAGCGTTAACAAATTTCGCAGTTCAATGTGTTTTCAATGTTAACTTATTGCTAATATTTAAAAAAAATTGTACGCGAAAGTTTGATTTTTAATTCAGAGGAATAAGTCTAGTATACAATTCGTACATTTTTTTCGTGTAGAACGTTCGTACATTTTTTTAATATTCCATGCCATTCTGAAAAGGGAAAATGGTGACTTTCAATAGAGTTACTAATAAGACCCAATTAAATATCCACTCTTGGAAACTTTTCTCAATCTTTGCTTCCACCAACCTTCAGAAATAATATAAAAGTCTTTGAAGACTACAAGGAAACTGCATTAAAAAATATGTATGTTAAATTTAAATATATTTTATTATAATATTATTTATTTGACAAGTTCTGAAAGTAAAAAACCACCATTGTCTGACTAACTAAATTTTGGAAAAATTCTGACTAAATTTTGGAAAATTTATTGAACTATCTCAATTAAGAAAGTTATGAAATTTGCCATTTGCCAAAAAATATATTCAAAAGTGGAAAAAGCTATGTGGTATGTCATTTAAAACGGCGTTAGAATTCATTTCAAAATTCTTTAATTAACGTTAACACATTAAGTTGAACATTTTCTTTAAGTAATGTGTATTATTTTTTTAATGTTAAATGATACAACGATTTATATTTTTTTATGAATTATCATAAAACACTGATTTTTCCACTTTTGAGTTTATTTTTTTCGACACTTACTTCTTTCTTCGTAATTATGGAATTCCACAGATAACGCCTTAAATTATTTTAAAAAATTATATTAAATTAAATTCCAAATAAAAAAATATATCCAAATGAATCTTTCATTTTTTCTATAAATTCCGTTTTATTTTATACGAGTGATATGTAACGACTGCTCAAACATTTAATCATGTTTTTTTTCATTTCATTGTTTGCGTTGAAATTACTAAACGTTTTCCTAATAAAAGTTTCCGTAATAAAAATCCTTTATCGTGTCATGCTTCTTATCTAAGGCGTCTTCATATTAAAATAAATGCATTTCATTTTTAACCTTATTAATCAAATCGCTAGTAAAGTTCTTAATTAAATTCTTATAACTACTTACGGTAAGAAATACGATTCTAGTTTAGTTTTAATAACCCCAAACTGCATATTGTGCCTTGTACAGAGTCTGTTTTCTGAGAGTACAACCAATTAAGGAACTCAAGGATCTCAGTGCATTGTGGAATAATTCCATATGCATATACCCATAACTTTGAGAGGCACACAAGTAGGGATCATTATCATGCCGCCATTCTGATAGTACTTACAAATGGAGAATGCAGAAACTTCAATAGAAGATCACGTAAGAAGATATGTAATTTTCCCAGATAGAAATTGAAATAGAATAACAGAAACTATAAAATTAATCACAAACAATAATTATTAAAATTAAAAATGGATACGTATGAAAATAAAACGACATATTAACGATTAAAAAATTATTGCTCAAATGAATGTGTGATAAATTTCAGTTAACACGTATCACTCCGTGGCAGTCATATGTGACTGCCGTCAATTGTTACCAATACTACAAACACATGCCACGGCAAACTCACCGGTGACTGCCAACCAAATAAGGTTATTTATAAATCTTATCTAATATAAAAATTCATAATAAACAACAAAATTTGTATGGCGGGACAATGGGTCTTTTTTTTAAATATGCATGGCACAATAGGACGGTGTTAATAAGATTGCCAAAAGCAGATACGTATAAGATATTAATGCAGCACGAATTGAAGCTTTATAATGAAAGGTTCATTATGATTGGAAGACTAATAGTCACGCGAGAAGTCGGAGAATAAAATATGATGTAACATTAATGTGTTAAGAGATTATGTCAGGAAATAACAGTGTGGTGGTCCAATATCTTTGCCAACCCTTTTGGGAAAAGTGCTAAATGATAAGTAAGTTAAAACAGTTACATATAAAAATAGGTACTTTATCTTACATTTCTTATATGTCATCAAATAATCCCTATTCGGTTAAGGTTTTCATTTTCTTTTATATGAAACCATTTTGTGGTATTTGAATAGAGATGTGTATATCACAAATTACTTATTTCTTCTTTATTCGCCATAAATTAGTGTTGCGGATGTTTAATGTTTATTTTTATATACTTTTGAAGGGCTTGTGTGAAGGGCTTGTGGTATTTAATTTTTTTTTTTTGTAAAGTGAGTGTTGTCTATAAAGTACCTATATAAAAAGAAACATGAATCACTTATTTGTCTTAAAACCATATACCTATAATTCAGCAACTCTTGTACTCTTCGTAATTATTGAGGATAATATCAATATGTTTATTCAAAAATAGACCACAATTTTTTTTATTACTATTATTATTATTATTAACTCCTGATTTTTCATGACAAAATAAATCTTTACCGAAATGCCACGGATTTCAATAAGTGACGTCTTGTGGGCTTGAATAAAAATGTATAAATGTGTAAAGATGACGAATATTCAGAATATGATATATAACAAAAATTAAAATTCATACAATTTTAAAATTTGATTGTGTTAATGACTTACAAAAGATTCCTCACGTTTATCGTTTTTGAAAATACAAAAAAATATATTTAAGCTTTGTAATTGATATCATCAAAACATTATAATTTTAACTTCATTTTTGTGAAAGAATCACAAGTATCTCTTTATTTTAGAGAACAAAATGATAGTTAATCGTTTATTAAATAAACATAACTAAAATCTGCATTCGGAAGATTAGGCAACATCTGTAATCCGACATGCCACAGAATTTAAAAACAAAAGTGCTGGAGCAATGTGCGTTACCTGTGATGACCTAGTGATGCGTTGGACGTTAACTTAAGCAGAAATGCACAAAATTAAAGTTGCACAACGGGCCATGGAAAGATCCATGCTGGTTATCTCGCTTAGAGACCATATACCCAACGTGGAGATTAGAAGACGCACCTGGGTCACCGACATCCCTATGGATAAGCATTGCAAGGATGAAGTGGAAATGGGCCGGGCATGTGTGCCAACGGGATGATGAAAGATGGAGCCAGAGAGTTACTGAATGGAGGCCAAGGTTGGGCCGAAGAAGTGTCGTGAGACAGCCTACCAGCTGGCGCGAAGATATTGTGCGGATAGCGGGAAGGGCCTGGAGAACACTAGGGAGAGACCGAGAGGGGTGGGGCAACGTTGGGGTGGAGAGGCTTACATCCAGCAATGGATGGAGACAAGCTGATGAAGAAGTAAAATTTTAACTGGAAGTCTTAAGTTTTATTCAAATAAAATCAAAAATTAAATTTTTATACAATATATTGGTTATGATAATATCAACCTATTTTTAGAGTCGATACTTAGCGTTTCAATAAGATTTTGATGCTTTACAAATTAAAACGAATGGGTTTCACTTAGCATCGATAAAAAAAGACATGCGATTTTTCATTAAAAATGTACCAGGGCGTAATCCGCAGAGCTAGTAAACGATAAAGACAAATAAACAACGCTCCGGTACATACAGAGAGAAATAGGGGAAATCCGGGTCTTAGGGGAAAAGCAGCGAACAAAATGGCAACGGAAAATGTAAAGCTCTGTAATCCTCGGAAACATCATTATTTTACAATTAGTAAAGTTGGAATATGGGAGAAACGCAAGTAATTGGCACGCTCCAACAAAATCTTATAAATGTAAAGTTATCTTTTGTCGCTTTTAACTCGTCTTCTAATTTATTTCGACTCCAGAAGCTTATCTCAGTGGACCAGATTAGATTGCAGGTAACCAATTATCATCTGTAGGTAAGGTTTCAAATTAGCACATAATGGAGTTCTAGTGCCAACCCTTATATATAGAAGTAAAACATGGAGTTAGCAAAAGAAGGATAAAAGTAGGATACATGCAATAGAAATTAGATCCCTGAGAAGAATGTGCGTGAAAATAATATATGATAGGATAACAAACGACGAAATAAGGCAGAAATATAACGAGATGATTGCATCATAAGTAAAATTAAAAAAGGATCCCTGAGATGGTTTGGACAAATGGAACGAATAGAGGAGAATGGTTTAAATGTTATATAATAGCATTATGAGTGGATAGAGAAGCCGTGGAAGACCAAGGAAAGCATGGCATGACCAAATTAATCAAATACTAATAGGCGGCCACATTCGAAATCGGAAAAATCGGCGAGTATGAACGATAAGATTTATGAATGTAGTGGAATCGAGAGAGGTATACCAGAAAAGAGCAGTATGGCGGTCCATTCTCTCTTCCGGGGAAATGGCGTGAGGGTTTGTTTTGAGTTTTCAAATTAAAGAGGCGCCCTCGGCGGAAGTACATTGAATAGATGTGCGTAGGCATGAACTGTGTCTTACATGTTGAGCTGAAGAGGGTTGCAGAGAACCGAGCGTATTCGGGTACGGCCACACCTGGCCTGGGTAGGAGTCAAGACTCAGTTCGCTAGTGATCACGCCCTGTGGCGCGGAGCGTATAGTTTGGCCGGTCGTTCATTTTCACTCCTACTCTGGCACTTCGGTGTGGCCGTACCCTTAGCTATTTCATAAAATATATATTTCATAAAATAAGCTTCTTTTAATTGTCGGAAAATATGTGCCTTATATTTGAATAATGTTTAGTAATAATCATGATTTAAAAGAGATGTGTTAAGTAACTTATCTGGCAAAATATATTTCAATTATATACTATGTTATTATGGTCACTCTATGGAACAAACAGGTTGTCCCAAAAGATTGAGAGAAATTTTTTTGAAAAGATTTTTTTGATATTTTTTCTACCTCAGAGTGCAAAGTGTTAAACGATAGAGAAAGATTTGAAGCTATCAAACATGTTATACATAGTTTTAATGTTATTGTAAATAGTAAAAAATATATACTTTTGTGTATTTTATTTTATTACATTTGGTTTTTAGGTTCGATCGGTTTCGGCAGGAGCAGAAGATAGCAGATAACCATCAAAACCGGTCAAAGCTAAGAATATAATAATATTATAATAATAAATTGGATGATTTATAGAGCGCCATTTTTATGAATTAATCATCTCAAGGGCGGAATCAAGTGGAATAAAACTCAACATATAATATAAAGGAGTTTTTTTATTTAAACATTGTTTTTTCGTTATTTTATTTGTGCATAGTAGACATCCCAAATTTTATATATCAACTAGAATCCTGCCCCTTTAGAAAGACAGCGTGATGGTAAGTTAGTTTTAGTTTAGAAATCTAGTAAAGATCTCCTTATTTCGAATACCTCGTTATTATGAAAGTATGGTTCGGACACATTGAGCGCATGGCTGGAGAAAGAATGGTTTACGTTAAAGATGTAAATGGAGTACGGAGTCGAAGTAGACCGAGGAAAACATTGCATCACAAAATTAATCAAATTTTAAGGGTTTGCCAAGTTAGAAGATATAAGAAATTATGACTAAAATTATGAAAGGATCGCAGCGTTGGTTCGGTCATATGGAGCGCATGAGTGGAGAAAGAATGGTTAAGAAAGTATACGTTAAAGATGTAAATGGAGTACGGAGTCGAGGTAGACCGAGGAAAATATCGCATGACCAAATCAATCAAATTTTAAGGGAAGATCAAGTTTGAAGTCAGAAGAATCGACGTGCGTGTATGACTCGTTGTATAAATGTAGAGGAAGCTAGAGAGGTTTGTAAGGATAGTGTAGTGTGGCGGTCCATTAGCTCTGCCTACCCCTGTGGGGAAACGGCGTGATGGTTTGTCGTTGTTGTTGTTGTTGTTGTCATTATATCATAACTTCATAAAAGCTTTCGTTTTCTCAAATAAGTGTATGTTTCGGTATCTCATTATGTAATTAGTCCAAGTATTTCGAAGTGAAAGGCGTTCTTTCAGAAACTTGCTATTAAAAATTCTCTTGTTGTTAATTGGTTATATATTATATTTCTCCAGAAAGTGATGAGAAATATTTTTTTGTTAAATATTGGAAAGGTATTATTAACTAAACATTATTTTTTATATTCTATTAATTAAAACCAGTTTTTACAAGTCATGTTATAATCGCTCTGGTCGTTAGTGTATACTAATAGAAATATTTTTTTATCAAATTAGATACTCCAATTATGATATAATCTATAGATATTTTCATGATTTGCAATAAGTGATAATGCGTATTCCTGTCCACAGCACTGGCAATCAATTTACATTATTTAAAAATATTACTGCATTCGATTTTCCAAATACTCGTATATGATCAAGTTAGCCCAAGCCCAGCGCGCAATGGTAAGAGCCATGCATGCCACAGATTTAGATACGAATTTATTCGACAACAAACCAAGGTGACTGAGGTGGCTCTGCGGGTAGGCGGGCTGAAGTGGCGGTGGGCTGGCCATATCTGTCGGAGAAACGACAGCCAATGGGGAAGACGGGTTCTGGAGTGGAAACCTCGTAAAGGATTCCGTAAAGTTGGACGTCCCCCTGCCCGCTGAAGAGGATTGCTGGACATGGATGGATAGGAGCGGCAATGGATAGGGAGCGGTGGCGTGCTTTGGGAGAGGCCTACTTTCAGCAGTGGATGACAGACGGCTGATGATGATGAATGATCAAGTTAACTAGATATTCTTATATAAAATACAATATTGAAATTATATACTGTTAAAAAACACTTATATATATATTCAAAAACGTATTGTATTAGAAAATTAACTATTTCCTGAACACACACTATAATTGAAAATACTTAATGAAAGCCTGTATGTATATTAATTTAAATCTCTTATATTCTGAATTTTCATAGACCAAGCCTCAGATACAATATTTTCATTTAAAATAAATAATCAGGCACTGTCCTATTGTACATGCTGATGCATGAAATTTAATTCTCGTTACATTGGATAATGCCTAAGCAACGCGAAACATGCCATTCTTATAAAATAAAATAAAACTTATAGAAAACAGACGTTTTCATTCCTATTAATTATTTCATATGAAGTTTTGCATCATTGTTCAAGAAACAATAAATTATTTTAAAAACCTTTATTTGAAAACACAAAATGAAGATACTTTTCTTGTGATAATTGAATAATGTATATGTATTTTAACTAACTAACTAACCATCACGCCATCTCCCTGAAAGGGTAGGCAGAAAGAATGGACTGTCACATGTATTTTAAAATATTTAATAATGTGTTTGTATTTAATATGTTTAGTCACGGGAGGAGTACGTACGAAAATCGACGTACGTGCATGACACGACGTATGAATGTGGAGAAAGCGAGAGAAGTATGTCAGGAAAAAAAAGTATGGCAGACAAGAAGACTGCTGACTTGGTGACCGTGGACGGCAAAGAGAAGTGCAGGGTGACCGCAACTACGGTGGAAGGATGATCTGAACAGACACGTCGGAATAACCTGGATGCATTCTGCACAGGACAGAATGACACAGATGCAAATGGAGGATACCCTCGCCCAGGAGTGGACGGGAATAGGCTGAGGAAGAAGAAAAAGAAGAATAATTAATCCTGGTCCAAAGTGTCTTCTGCGATCAGTTATCCGTGGTTCAGGTGAGATAAATGTACTTCTATGGAACATACGTCGCATTCGACGACATCCACAAAAGATATATATGAACAAACTTTGTTATGACGTTTCTGTGTTCTTAGAAGCTGTATGAACCGCCTTCGGCAATGCAGACTCAACTTTAAGAAAGACTTTCTTGCATCCCTTCCATAGCATATATAATACATCTAAAAAGAATTTAGGAATCTCATAAAACATTTATGATTAAGATGCTACGTAAACTGAAGAAATTTCCACCAAACGAAGTTAACAGTAAAAATAAGATAAAATTGTGTGGTTGGATATAAAAATAAACACTAAAATAGGATTCTTCGCTTCTTTATAATAATGGAACGCGTTCATATCGGGGAATGTTTGCAATAGTGTGACTGATAGTGCGATGACAAAAAATAAAACTAAAATATTTTTGTTTTTTATTTTTATGAATAGAAAAAACAATAAATATTTTGTATATAAAAATTCTATCAGCTTTAACATTAATTATCACAAAAAAATGTTCAATTAAATTTTAATGTTGTCTATCAGTTAAATTAACTTTTTTTACTTGGAAAAACAATGAAAGGTGTGACTTATATTTATATTAAATATTGTTATAATTAAAGGAATACGTTGTTTTAATTTAATTATTTTAAATGTCTGGTGGCAGTGACCATAGCGGCACCGTAACTTCACCGGCGTAGCCTTGTATCTCACCGACTCAATTAATATGAAACGCGCAGACGTAAAACTGACTCTAAAGTAGAGTCGGTGAGATTCACGTCGGTGACGTTACGGTTCCGTTACGGTTACCGTCCAGTGTGAATGGCCCCTAATGGTGTTTAGAACTTCACATTTTTCTGGTAGTGTTATGATGTTATTAGAATTCTAGAACAAAACCACCGTTAATACTACATGAAAATTAAAAAAAAACTCTTCTGGTTTTCATTCGTATTAATTAAAAACCATAATATTTTAAGATAAGACTAAGGAAGGCTGTCGATAATACATAATTTTGCCGCGCTTGTGATTATGCCATATAAAAATAAGTTCGAGCTGTTTCGAAATCGATTCAGTAATCTGATTGTTCTTCTATAGAACGAATTTTATTGCTACTCGTAAAAAAACATTTAAGAAACTTTCAGGCGAGACGACAACACCCAGCCAAGGGCGGGAGAATTGTAAAATGCAGAATGGCCGAATGTGATCTCGTTTAACACCGTCGAGACTTCATTTCGAATTCAGCATTTCAAAATGTGTGTTTGAATAAGTTGTTGCCCGATTCCGGAAAAAGTTATTTGCCATTGTCACAAACATAAGACAGGCTTTTAATGAGTTCTGAATGTTTACCAAAACTTTGTTTTTAAACCTTTGGAATAAATCGAGCTGAAGTGGAACACGAATTAACCAAGGATTTAAGATTATCATTAATTTAAATTCCTTGCTTTAACTTCATATCATAGTCGTCAAGGGCACATAATTAAACACCTTGCCTAAAAAAGAGCAAAACTTTTCGATTGTTTATAAATATAATTTAATATATTCGGTGACTTTTTGTTCGTAATTTGTTTGACATTGATTATAAGCTTCGTTTTCAAGTAATTAAAAAGTAAAACAGATATAAAAGATCTTTTTCAAATTCGCAAAGTGGATATTAATCAGATCAGATATTTCTTAATTAAAAATTCTTTCTTTTTTTTAGATGTAATATAACGCAAAGTATTCACTTGAAGAGCTTAATTAAGTGGCATAAAAAGAGATTTGTTCGAAACTGTGTTGAAAATGATCAACATTAAAAATTAATTCAGTTCGCAGGATGTGCGATGAATTAGATGTATTCGTGATTTTTGATCATTATTTTGCAATTGTTTCTTGACATTTCATATTTAATATTGAAATAATCGATCATTTTCGAAGTTTTATTTTTTTGAAAGACGAAATAAGTCACTCCAATAAAATATAATAAAGCTTCTAGAAAACGTACGATTTCATCAATATGAAATAGTTTCAATTAACTTATAACTATTGCAGGTAATTAAAAATACTTTAACTGTACTTAAATTTATCACCTCTTCAATTTTATTTTTGTATCAACAAACCGATTTCGCTCTCATCGCAGTTACGTCTGGATTAAAAATCTAACGGTTTTTGTAACTCTGATGAAACTAACCTGACCCTGACCTGACGAACTTTAGATAGATCAAAATAAAATGGTGTAAAAACTAGGTACTAGTGTTAGAAACATTAT
Organism: Lepidostoma basale; assembly: GCA_022606425.2. Taxonomy (NCBI): domain Eukaryota; kingdom Metazoa; phylum Arthropoda; class Insecta; order Trichoptera; family Lepidostomatidae; genus Lepidostoma; species Lepidostoma basale. The sequence goes on from JAHDVF020000223.1 coordinate 768,678, forward strand.
TTTTCATAATCTTCTTTTTTTTCTTCATCCTGTTGTGACGGTCAACTCCTGGACGTAAGCTTCCTCTCGTATTTTCCACTCCCTTCTATCCTGAGCGATTCGGATATCGTCGCCCCAACGAAACTATGCTAACCCATCTCCACGCTTTGTGCCCTCGGGCACTTGCTGCAGCAGTCGCCTTGTCCACTTTTCAGATGTATCACGAGCGACTTGTCCCGCCCAAAGATTAGGGTCGCGGGCAACTAGATGACCGTATTGTTAATTTTCAATAATGTAACCCCACAAATTAAGTGCTTAATATGAAATTATAACTTTTGATAGGTTTCATCTTTTGAAGGTTTCAGAACGTTCTTTGCCTTTGTTTTTATATATGTATATATTTTTTTACATAATAATCTATTTTCAAGCAAAAAGTACTCGGAATTCAAAATACAACATTTGTTTTAATCCTGGAATATAAAAATATTTACCCCATATTTTTTGGTACTGTTGCCACGAGCAAAAAAAACTAATTAAAGTGTACCCTTATAATTTTAAAGTTTTCTCATTACTATTAATTTATTAGCTGAAAAGTTACACTAGCCTTCATCCACCCTAATAGCTCAAAGGGAAAGTTCTGGAGTGTATTTTTATTCAGGTATTTTTTTCCCCGTTAAAAATGTATGCCGCTCACTGTATTACAACAGCATTATGTTGAATATTCACTAGGCAACCAGATTCTACCAAAAAAAATTGATTAACACTCGCCTTACGGTGATGGATACCGTGTATCTAGTGACGCACGGGTTCATTTCAGTCGCGAATGTTAGCGGGTAACACGCATATTCATTCATTGTCTTATTTTATATTAGTTTTATATTACTGGACGTTTATCAAATCATTAAACTATGTTTATATATAATTACAAGAAAAAAAATTGCAGCTTTGCAAAGGCAAAAAATTTCTCCGTTTTCCAGGAAAATGGGCAATGAGAATTAACCCCCCCTGTAATCTATCCTGACCCACCTGTTTGCTTCCCCCACATTTATACAGTGATTTTTCCGACTTGACCATGACTTTTAAAATTGTTATGAATTGATCACACCATCATCTCCAATATATTCCACGACTCCGTACTCCGTTCACATCGTTTATACATACTTTTTAACCATTATTTCTTCATCCATTCGTTCTACATGTCCAAACCAACGCAGTGATCCTCAATCCTCACATAATTTTGTTCATTATACTTAGATTTTTTCCTTATATAAGGATTTGAAATTTTGTCATACATTGTTTTGGCACATATACATTTAAGGAATCTCATCTCTACTTCACAGTTCCATGCATACGGGTTGGAACCAGAAATATCTTTTGTTTTATATTTATTTTATACATACTTCTGAGATGAATATACTGATAACAATAGCAAACAAGACACTGAGAGATCGCGTGAGGAACCAAAGAATTAGATATGTAAGGTTGACGATATTGCAATTCGACGGTTGACGATGGAGTAGACAGCAAAGAAGGGGATGCTACGGTCATGTCTAAGAAAGGAATGGTGCGATCATGTCCAAAAAATGGACACCACCAAACGCCCTTATATTGCACTAGAAGACCTCCTAAAAGACAGAAGGACAACAATCTACCTCACAGGAGGAGCAACACTGGACACCACAAGACTCCTGTATATTGCACTACTCAAGGACTTGCCCTCTTGAAAAGCCTTTTAAAAGATGGAAGGACTACTGTAAATCCACCTCACAGAAAGAGCGACCCGCTGGAGAACAGACCATACAGGTCTTCAACAAGGAAGAAGAAAAAAATACGTACTTAAGCTACATTCAAAGTTGAAAAAATCCAAGAGCGTACTTGTTACGATGTATGAATGTAGAGGAATATCGAGAGGTATGTCAGAACGGAGCAGTATAGTGGTCCATCCTCTCCGTGATGGGTTAGTTAGTTAGTTAGTTAGTTAAATACTTTTATAATCTGAATTAAAGACCAACCAGGATAAAATCAGCGCCGTAAAGCAAGGGTTAAAAAATGAATCTTGTACAAAAGTTTTGAACTGTAGACACACGCAAATTAAACAATAGTAAACTTGGGTCGCCAACAAACACCAATTTAGTTAAATGACACAAAACAAAATTAAATTCGCAGCAAGTGACAATGTTCCTTCGAGGAAGGAGCTGGTAGTTGGAAGGACGTGGGCGCTTCTGTGGACCGAGAAGGACTTCTCTTTATCATTCAGGACACAAAGGCAGTGGCGCTACAGCGCTTCCAAAAGCTTTCAAATAAAAAATACATGTATAATGTCATAATCTCAATTCCGTAAAAAATTCTTTATAGAACAAACAAACCTTCACGCCGTCAATATATTTAGATATACGTAAAAAAAACTTTAATCATATAAAATGTTAGCTGCCATTTTTTTCCATTATTTCGTATACCATAAAATGTGACCATTTTACGAAATTTTAAAAAAAAATTAAATGTTGAAGATGTAAGATATATATTTTTGTAACACTAAAAAGGTGCAAAATTACTGACGATTTTTTGGTTATTTTTCAATTAACCTCTTGGCATTCAATGGTTTATTTAATTAAGTTTTTTGGAACAATATATAACTACAATTCGTATTTTTATAACACTTTATTAGACTTTTTACAGACATGTTTCGGTTGTGACCCAACCTTTTTCGATGTGGAAATTTTAAATCTAATAACCCATTTTTAAGATTGTTTTTAAATTCGTACTCTATCATAGGATGTTGATTTCAACTAGGGCGTAATTTTTGCTTAAAAAAACATTCTTGTTTACACGTTTCACGCAACCCATCGCTAATTGATACTAAATACGTGTTTAGTTTTACTCCGCAATCTAGCGACAATGTACAAATAAGGTGTTTACTCTGTTCTTGTAAATAGCAAGATCAAATATTAAATCATTCTCGTATCTCAATTTGTGTTAAAAATATATTGTCTTCAATAAAAAAACTTATAAGTACTGGTACTTATCGAATAAAACTAATTAAAATAGATTCCTACATAATTAATAAGAATGAAAACGTCTGTTTTCTAGAAGTTTTATTATAATTTATGTGAATGACATGTTTCACCTGGCTAAAACAAGTTTCATTTACAAAATGAAACATACCATTCACATAAATTATAATATGACTTCTATAAAACATAAGAGACCAAGAGGCAGACCGAGGAAAAGATGGGCGGATCGCGTGGAAGAAGATTGGGAGAAAATGGAAGGAGCCGGGGAATGGAGGAAGATGGCCAGAGACAGAAGTCAGTGGAGGACCGTTGTGGAGGAGGCCAAGTCCCTCACCGGGAAGTAGCGCCGAAAAATGAATAAAATAATTGTCTTTAATATTAATTATTAATATGGAGTTTGACATCATTATTGAAGAAAACAATAGAATTATTCCCTCATATGAATTATAATAAAACCTTATTAAATAATGAATATAATAGAAGATTTATTATATTTTGTGGGAATGACATATATCGATTTGCTTTGAAGGTTAAACATCTCATTCCAATAAAATTAAATAGCTGTCTAGAAAACATATGTTTTAATAAAAAAATATTATATAGGTATGAAAGATTTTTTTTTCTTGACCAATAATGTAAAAGTTCATTTAAAATTATTCAGATGAATTAAAACGTCTGTCTTCTAGAGAATATTTAATATATTTTAGATAGAATGACAAAATTCGCCCTTCTAAGGCATTATCATTATCAAACATTTGATAATTGCCTTAAGAGTGCGAAACATATCATTCTATCTTAAGTATAATAGAAAGATAGACGTTTTCATTCACATTAATATATTATGGAGTTTAACATCACGGTTGTAGAAACAATAAATAAATTAAAACAAGATTATGTAAAAGCGTAATGCAATGACATTTTATAATGCTCTAGAAAGACAAAACGTGTGATTCCCATATTTCAAATAAAAATTCTAGAAGACACACGTTTTCATTAGTATTGATTACAAACTATAATAAATTTACCTAAACCATTGAATGCCAATAAATTTATTTAATACTCGTAGTTATGTTGCACTTTTTTTAATGTCATGAGAATATATCGCACGCTTAATAGAACACTGGCTTAACTCAAAAAAGCAAGTTTTGCTCAATCTGACATGAGTCGGTGTTTTAACAAAAACAGTCGAAAAACACGTACGAATGGATAGCGTTCACATTGCGAACGATTATCGTACGTACGGATGAATAGCGTTGTGAAAAATAGATGGATAGCGTTAACACAAGCCTCTGTCTAATGTTAACTCAATTGTGACCTAAACCATAATCAGTCAGTTTACTATTAAGCGTGCGATATCTATTATCTTCTTTATTTAACAAAATAAAATACCAATAGTTGTTATGGTATGTGGTACATGAAATAAAGAGAATACAATTTTATGCCAATATTTTTTTTATATGTATTATGTCATAAAATATTGGAACCTACATTTTAGTAGTGAAAACATGTAAAGGGAGTTCTCACGTGGTGGTTATGGCGTGAGAAAGTTTGCAGCTGGCTCCTGGGATTATGTTGATACAAAAGTGCACGAGAACGGTCAGCGAGTAGCAATAAATGTTCGAACTCGTTATGGCATTCTTTCGAAGACGTCGTCCCATTTGCGGTTTGGTTTTGAAAACACTTTGGTGTTAACTGTGACACGGAACTACAAATTCAAAATGTTCAGTCTTAACTTAACGTTGAAAACTATGTTATTGTTAAGGATTGATTGTATCTTAATAGGGACGAAGATGTAAATTGTTTTTTGGAAACAGAATATGGTGGTCGAGGTGTTTACAGGACTTAAGACCTATCATTGGTTGGGTAAAGCGATCGCTTTATGTTAACAACATTCTTCATTCCGCCCTTCTTACGACCACCACGTCTGACAATTTTTTGGATGTTGTATATATGCTACTATGTTGGACCACAGTTCACATTTTTTAAGTTCAATCTACACTGGCGCCATCTATTAAGAATAGGTGTAAGCATTAAGCAGAAATCTTTATTAATGCAATGTTAAAGGCTACGTTTGCTAGACAACGCCAGGAGAATACTTCTCCAATCTTTATGCTTTTTAAACTTGGACCAGTTTTTTTTTACAAGTCTTACTACTGTTTATGTTATTGTTATTTTAAAAGTCCTGAGAATTTATTTTTGCATCCTGTGCACAATGGTGTTCTTCTACCGACCCTTATGTATGGAAGCAAAGCATGGAACCACTGGCAAAAGAAGGATGAAAATAGAATAAATGCAGTAGAAATGAGATATCTTAGTCGAATGTGTGGACACTCTGTGTATGATAGAATATGAAAATATAAGAAGTGCTAAATACAAAATTAAATGGAGGATTATTTTTCGACTGATGATTTTGCTTTCGAGTGTAACAATAAAAATAAGCAAATTTTTTTGGTGCCACCTATGGGCCTGCCTCGCGTGATATGAAAGATGAATCTCCCACAGTACAGGGCAGAATCCGGCTAAGCCACTCGGCGACGTAATTCGCAAACCGGCCCCATCTCAGTCACCAAATTACATTTCTCGGGATTTCAGCGCCTCTCCGTAAGGCTAGGATATGGATTTGTACATGGACTTATCAGGAGATACGTTTGTTTCCCTCAAAATTTTTATGAGCTTTAAAATATGTCTAACCATCACGCCGTCAACATAATCAACTTAATTTCAATTTGTGAAATTTGACACTTGCGAGGTATCGTTTCTCAAGCATACGTGCACGGAGGCAAGGTACCTTACTTGTTTTTTATATAAATAAAGGCTTTACAGAGGGTCCCATGGGAAAATTGAAAAAAACCTGTCGTGGCGAAACCTGTCGCTGTGAATTTAAAACTTGAACTCTGTCCAGAGGGAGTTTGTTATCGTGTTTAAGTGTAACTTTTCCCTAGTCGAGAGTTCATGGTACTTAGTAAATGCAAATGAAATTTCAAAATGACATTATTTCTTCTGCAAACTCGTTCACTTAAAAAAACGACACTACAGTGAATAAATAACCTTTAGAAATTTCGTGAATTTATTGTTACTTAAACAATTATGTAAAACTGGTTATTAAATAATAAACAAGAAATGAAAACGAAAAAGAAGTTTTATTACATAATATTTAAAGGAAACGACATGCTTTATCAAATATTTGAAAATGTCTTAGCAATGCGAAACATTTCATTACCATGAAATGTAATAAAACTTCTAGAAAACAGACATTTTCATTCGTGTTAAATCTTTTCTTGAATCGTTTATTTTGGTGAATACAAATAGAAATATTTTTTTTAATATTGACAATATTTTGATTAACAACACTTTATTAATTGATAGTCAACAAAAATATTAACAAAATGATACAAAGTAAAAAAATATTAATCAAAAATGAATCCACAACACAATGTAATGGTGAATATAGAAAGAAGTTGACATAATTCTTCATTCTTATTTATTATCATATAAGAAAAACGCTAAAAACGTTTATTCCAAAAGTAATTTCTTTATCAAATTCACACTGTTTCAACAGAAACACGTAAGTTAGATTAATATATAAAAATAAATATGCTTTTTTTTTCTATATTGAAGATATTACAAAAAATCATCTAAATCCAAACAAATCAGTTTATTATCTCAAACGACATACAAACATATTTCTTCTAGTAGTTTAAGGCATTCATTGGACACCATGTAAAGGCAGCTTTCGGAAAAATGGGTTACATTTTTAAAAACCGAAAATTAAGATCATCCTGAAAAGAAAAGTTTATGAAGCGTGTGTTCTGCCAGTTGCTACTTATGGCCACGAAACTATAACATTGTTAAAACAAAATGCCGAGAAACTACGAATGACACAAAGAGCCATAGAAAGAGCTAAGGAATAAGCCTAAGATACAGAGTCAAAAACGATACGGTGAGAGAAAAAACAAAGGTTGCTGACATCATCCACCGGGTAGCAACTCTAAAGTGGCAATGGGCAGGTCACGTAGCCAGAAGCTAGAACGAAAAATGGACAAGAAGACTTCCTGACTTGGAGACCGTGGACGTCAAAGAGTCCACGGTCCAGGGCGACCACAACTACAGTGGAACGGTGATCTGAACAGACATGTCGGAATAACCTGGATGCAGTCTGCACAAGACAGGATGACTTGGAAGCAAATGAACGGGAATAGACTGAAGAAGAAACAGAACAAGAAGAAGATGTAAAATACCAGGAATGCATGAGAGGTGGTTCGGCATTAAGAAGACTAGATACTCTCCAAAAATCTAGCCAAACATTATAATGTAATAAAAATAACATGTCAAATTATTATTTTTTAATACGAATTGTTAATGTTGATGATAAAAAATAAATAGATATTGAAGTGTGAACTTTCCCTCGGCGTCGTCTATATTTTTGAGAAAAATGTCTTTCTGTTTAAAATTATCTTCGCGAAGTGGAGAAACTTAACTGCCGTAATTAAATTGCTTAAAATTGTCACTTAGTTGGTTCACCGCGGTTAAGTTAATTACAATTAGGTAAGCTTGAGCGGGGAATAGCACAAAATTTCTGCAAACTTTTGTGGCAGTCCGGCGAGAAACATCAATACATTTTTAAATATGATTCCCCGTCCTTGACTACGGATAATTAATATTTCAGAAAGTTGCAAAAGTTGGCGCGGAAATTATCGCATATTAAAATACGTTTTTGAAAGTTGTATTAAAACCGTTTGGTCTTTAAGTTTAAAAATAGCTTCTTTAATAAAAAGGGAATTTTATTTTCACAAGACGCTTTTTATCGTAGGTTTATATTTTTTTTTACATATGTATTGCATTCGAGGGCAGAAGCATAATCTAAATAATCTTAGTCCTTATTTAATAGAGACTCGTACTCGAACTAGAATGCATTTTTTTTCTGAAGATCATCTCTTGTTGCACGGGTTCGTTTTTCTATCTTGGCAGATTTCAATTATACCATTCTTCTTCTTCTTTTGGTGCCGTGCCAAGTCCCCCCAACGTTGGCGATCACCACAGCAAAGGTATTCGCCATATTGATTTCTGGGAAAATGTGACCAGAGTGGTTTCCCGTTGCCTTCTCTGGTGGATATTCTGTCGGGGTTACCTTCCCCTAGCTGGTTGGATCTGTTTTGGAGGCGCCAGAAACTCGCCTTTCATCCCCTCGTTATCTGCTGTGATCACACGGTTATGAGTGTGATCCCATACCATTAAACACAGCTTTATATAATTATTTCTGGTTTATTGATTGATAATAGGATATTAACCATAAAATAATATAAAATATTGAAGCATACACGTAATGCATTAGAAATTAGATCTCTTAGAGGAATGTGTTATAAATTTGTATATGTTAATGTCGAACTAACTAACTAACCATCACGCCGTTTCCCCGGAGGGGTAGGCAGAGACGATGAATCGCCACATTGTTCTATCCTGACATAATTCTCGCGCCTTTTCTACATTCACACAACGTGACATGCACGCTCGTCGATTGTTCCTACTTCGAACATGGCCGCCTTTAGTGATTGATTAATTTGGTCATGCCATGTCTTCCTTGGCCTTCCTCGACTTATTTTCCCAGTCACAGTACTTCTTCTCTCTTCTATCTTTTTCACCATTCTTCCCTCATTTATTCGTCCCGTATGTCCAAACCATCTGAGTGATCCTTTCTTATTTTATTTATCACGCATTCATCCGCCTTACATTCCTTTCTTACTTCATCTTTAGGAAGTGTTCCCTCAAAACAGCCATCCCGTGACAAAAGATATAACGTTCAAAAGATTATTTTTAACTGTTTTGTATTATACTTAACTAATTAATTAAATTGGGCGTTAGCATTAAATAAGATTTTTGTACCCTTTCATCAGCAGATAAGCTTCAAAGTAAGCCTCTGGAGTGATCAGCCCTGCGGACCGTATTTGTATTTCTGGGAGATCCATTAAGGTAAATTAAAATAATAGCCTTGCAAAACAGACTCTCATTTGGGCCTCTTCCGAAATCCTCTATTTAAAAACATTTATGCGGCGCTACCCCATAAGTCAGAGATAGCTACTCGGTAACCGCGGCTCGGTTGCGGCATCCATTACAGATACGTTAAAAATGCCTTTGTTATAAATATTCATGTTACGTTAGGTTAGGTGAAGTGAGGTCCCATGGACTCTGAAGAATAAAGCATACCTTGTAATTAAATTCCAGATACGAAAAACGCTCACATCTCGGGCGGTCGGGTGTACAGTTCCGGCGGGCAATGCTCCACAATTGAACGAAACGCAAATTCTTCAATTGCTATTCGTATGACTTGACAATTATTTAATAACATAATAATTGATTAAAAAACAATTCCACATTTGTCTTTATTTCGATAGCGACCGGTTTTGCCAGGCTCACTGGCATCAACAGACTGGTAGTGATGCCAGCGTGCCTAGCGAAACCGGTCGCTGTCAAAATAAAGACAAAAGTAGAAGTAGCTAAAAAACGTCATTTTATTTAATTATTATTTAAAATGAACTTCCATCAAGAGATTTCAGTAAAATCATTTGATTATCTTAAAAAATAATTATTTGTGTAACGAAAACTTACATAACAAAATATATTTAATAAATTATGCATAAATATTTTAAAAAAACTTTACCACAGAATGGTAATTATAATTGAAGCCAACTTGTTTAGCCAGTTGTGACATATGGTTGGACATGACATATGGTATGACAGTCGTGGACAATTACTTTTAAAGAACAACAAAGAATCTACTGGTTTGCGAATAGAATAATAATAATAATAATCTTATGAATTGCACTTGAATCAGTGCTGCAGCAGGATATTAGAGCCAATCAAGAGATCCGTACGATGATCCAACAGCACCTTATAAAAAGTCAGTGAGAGTCGCCTAGCATGAACGGACACGTATGCCGAGCCGGATGACGGCCCGTGCAATCAAGAGTCAGTGCAATACATACGGCCAGTGCAATCAACAGCCAGTGCAATACAGACGGCCAGTGCCACCAAGATCCTGTACGTGTCAAGATGACGGATGACGGCCCGTGCACTAAAGAGTCAGTGCAATACATACGGCCAGTGCATCAAGAGTCAGTGCAATCAACGGCCAGTGCAATACAGACGGCCAGTGTCACCAAGATCCTGTACGTGTCAAGATGACGGATGACGGCCCGCGCACTCAAGAGTCAGTGCAATACATACGGCCAGTGCAATCAAGAGTCAGTGCAATCAACGGCCAGTGCAATCAAGATCCTTTACGTGTCAAGACCGGCTAGAGTAAGACTTCTAGGAAGTAAAAGACGCAGGATCGAGGAGTTAAGAACCAAGAACAAAATCATCAAGGAGGCTTAAACTCTTCAAGTGTTGTATGTCAATAGGAAGTAAGTAAGTATTTATCATACCGACAGTCCCCAGTAGAGCGAATCGAAGTTGAAATCATTACCTGTAACAAAACAAAAGAACAAATGTTAAATATTCAATAACATTAAAAAAACTGTTTATTTTAACGAAAGCATAAAACGTTGAATTTGCTTCCCTGATATTAAACGACCACTCGAAATATTTTACATAAAAATCTATTAGAATCAAGATCGATTATTATAATGTCGCAAAGGGAAAATGAAAGGAGTTCCGCCTCCACAGCACTTTGTCTCAATCAAAACAATGGAGGTAATCCCGGCATAAGTGTCAAAAGAAATTCTCTCATATAAGAAATAATATATTCTTGTTTTTCCGATAAAATGTTAAAATGTTAGGTACAAGCAAAACTATTTGATAAAGTACAAAGTATCCATTTTGTTTAATGATATTTTACTCAGTGAATTATTTATTTGATTTTATTTGAAATTTGAATAGAATGGCACGATTCGCCATAAACTTACATTTTTTAATTTGTCTAGTGACATACTCGTATGATATCGGTCTAGTGAAGCCAAACTTCTCATATTCAAAAGTATATTTTTTTCTATCTATCTTGTCTGTTTTTCTTCTCTATTACGTATATGAAAAACACATACCTGATTATTTTTGTTTACTTTTTTCGATTAACTCATGATATTGAAAAAAAATGCTGCATGTCCATTACGTTTTTAGATACCCATTTGTTTTTAAATTCACGGTTGATGGTCACAAATTTGAAAATTAACTTTAATAAGAATATTAACGGTTTTTGCAAATAACTCTCTAAAAAAATTTGATACTGTATTTCAACAATCTTAACAAACCAAAAATTCAGAGGTCTTTAAAGTTATCAATTGAAAATTTCGAATTTATTCAATATACGTATTGTGTCAAAAGGTTTAAGTAAGGTATACAAATATTGCCGACGTATCAGCAATTTAGTGAGAAACCGTTATTAGATTATTTTTTAAATATTATTTAAATATGAAAAAGGTTGAACACCCCTGCCTTTGAAACCGCAATATACGGTAGTTCCACTTTGGCATGTTATTACGGTTCGGTTGGGCCTTTAAAGATATTTAAAACCTTTTATTTAAACGGAAAACCAGAATCAGCCATTATACCTTCCCTTAAATGGATGTGCACGATGAGATCCCTAATCCGCGTAGGATTTTAATTGTGAAATAAGAAAAAAAGCCCAAACCTATTTATTCAGCGGAATTTTATTTGATTCATAAGTTTTATTGGAATTTTAGTTTAAAATAGTATGTAAAACTATTAGTTATTTAAACATAATATTTATGTAGGTAATTAATATAAATTTATGCTATAAAAGTGTTATGAATGAAATAATGAAAAGATCAAAGATGGTTTGGACACGTGGAAAGAATGATTGAAGGAATAATGGTAAAAAAAAAGTATATGTAAATGAGGTAAACGGAGCTAGAAATAGAAGAAGACCGAGGAAAAAGTGACACGATCAAACACATCAAATATTGAATGTCGGCCACGTGAGTAGTCGGAGAAATGGACGTGCGTGCATGACACGATGTGTGAATATTGAGGAAGCGAGAGAAGTATGTAAGGAAATAACAGTGTGGCTGTCCATTCTTTCTGTCTACCCTTTGAACCTAACGCTTAATAAACTCAATATCAAGGACGATAACAGGCAAGACGCTGAGAGATCACGTGAGGAACACCAGAGAAATGTGAGATTGAGGATATTATAAGATGGAGCAGACAGTGAAAACTAGACGAAGACAGTGAGACTAGTACGGACATGTTAAAAGAATGGACACCACCAGACTCCCCTATATTGCGTTGCATAATCAGCCTCATGGGACTCGTCCTCGTGAAAGACCTCCTAAAAGATGGAAGGACAGCTGGGAGTCTACCTCATAGGAGGAGCAACACTCTGGAGAACCGACCACATAGGTCTACAACAAGGAAGAAGAAGAAGAAGAAAAATATATCAATTTGGAAAGCTGTAATTATATCATGATTTATTTATATATTTTATTAAAGAAGCTTGCGTGACAGCTGTTTCACCGGGCTATGTTGGCATCATCATATTTCACAATCGACTGTATACTACATGATTCGATATCAAAAAATTATCATATATTAATAAGATTACTGAATAACATAAATACAGACGATAATTTTGAATTATACATGATTAGACATTACATATCTGGACCGGCTGAGCGCTAAGAAGACGTGTTACTCATAAGATCGGTATTTCCTGGGAGGCGATGGTTATGACCAAGCAACAAAGAAAAAAAAATAACCGCGGGTTTGCAGGCTACTAAAACTCACCTTAACTCACCATAACTCATCATTACTCACCTTATATTAAATTAAAAAGTGTTAAATAAATTAATTCGAATATTTTTCCAAGACTCTTTTTGAGAGTAAAATCACAACATATAAAAAAATCATAAATTCCAAAGAAATGTATGAAGAAAGTAATTGCAATGTACGAGGTCTATCCAATAAATACGCGAACTGATTTAGATCAATCTTAGTCCCTTCAAAATGCTCCCCAATTGTATCAATGCACTTGTCCCACCTCCGTTTCCATTGTTCAAAATATTCCTGGAAGTCTACAGGTGTCATGCTCTTCAGCTGCTTTGTCGTTTCACGTTTAATCCTCTACACTTCGTCCCGTGCTGCTCCCGCATGACCTTTTTACATTTCGTGAACAAAAAGAAGTCGCCAGGGGCTAAATATGGTGAATAAGGAGGGCAATCAATCACAGAGATCGCTTCACGAGTCAGTGATGAATTTTATTGCGCATTGTCATGATTTAAAAATCGTGTGCACAGACGTTATTCCTAAATTTAGTTCGTCAGCAATCATCTGATCATTTAATCGATGATTGGAAAGCATAACAGACCGAACACGTTCAGTGTTTCCATCAACACAAGAAGTCAACGGTCGTCCTGAACTTCCATCGTCCTTGCAATTATCAAGGCCCCCCTTAAAACTATTGATCCACATAAAAATGGCAGTTTTCTTTAGTGTCTTAACTCCATAAACAGCCTTTAACATTTCATGAATTTTCCGATAATTTTTCACAAGTTTCACCAGAAATTTGATGTTGACTTGTTGTACCATATATGTTTGTCAATCTACATTGTCGACAAGAGCATACAACACACGCTACAAAAAAATCCCCATTCGAGCAATAAGTTTACATCGACCGTTTGTTGATTACAGATTCACAAAATGGTTCACCCGGCAACAAAGTAGCCAGTACTCTTGTGCGAATTTCAACTGAAGACCACCTGAACAACGCAGTTCGCGTATTTAATGGACAGATCTCGTATATTTAATAAACTACAACAACGATACCAAACCACAGAGAAGGTAAACCGAGAGAATTGACTCTCAAACTTCTCTATTTTGACACCTTTTCTGTCTCATTTCTTATGTTCTCAACATTCTTCTGCCAGTTCCATGTTTTCCTTCATTATACAAGGGATGGAACCAGAACTCCATTTTGAACGATTTTTTTTGCATTAATTGATAAAATCGTGTTTCCAATGACTATTTTTAATTTTCATTTTGCTACCCCCTTTCTTTTGACGTCACAGTCCATTAGCCATCCGGTGTAATTAAGTATAACAATAAATATTAAAAACCTTTCAATCAAACATCTCAATATAAATTTATATTGTGTATTTATATTGTGTATATTTATGGGAAAGGTTTGGAGATGCCATTACGATAAAACATAATGATCATGTTTTAAATCTGATATCAAAACTGTGACACTTAAAAAAATACGTTTAATAAAAAAATTAAATAAAATTTAACGTTATCTCAAAAAAAAATATGATAAAAACGACATTCTCGAGAAGTCCATCACATAACCCAACTTTGGTTTTACTGTTAAGTTATAAAATGATTTATGATCTAAATCAAAATGAGAATTTGGAAAGAGAATCGCACGAAGGGCAAGGTGAAAGAAAGAAATACGGAGAAAAAGATTGCCGAAATTGGTTTTCGCAAGGAGAGCATTTTGAGGGAAATGGAAATTGAAAAGAAGAACCCAAACGAAAGAGAAGTAATCAGAGACCGTATGTAGATGCATAGAAAGGCTGAAATTGAATTGAACTGATACTTGTAAATCGCTACTAGCAAGTAGTCATATAAAATGTTTATTTATACGCGAATTATCAATGGATTTTAGTAGTATCATTAAGATTAAAATTCATTTATCATATGACTCATTCGAATTTATTTGCATTTAGCACCGGGTAATTAAAATTATAAAACGTATGCATATTCTAGATACAAGTTATATCAGCCAATTACGGTCAAGTCATTTGACTTTATCTGTATTTGCATTAATAACATTGGATTGCATACCACTGCATGTCGCATGCAAATAACTGATTATTATGATTATTATAGTCGTCTTAACTGTTCTTTCCCTCGTATCAAATGCGGTCAGTCTTCTCATTATAATCATATATACTCCATACATTCTCAAGATTAAAAAAACTAAATAAAGTAAAGTTCTCAAAAGTAATGGACTCCCGCACATTTTTTTCCTGATATACTTCTCTCGATCTCTCAACATTCATACATCGTATCATGCACGCACGTCGATTTCTCCGACTCCTCGCGTAACCTACAGTTAAGTTTCCTCGGTCTTCCTCTTTTTCTAGTTCTATTTATATTGTTAACACGTATGATGTAAATGGAACTAAAATAGAGAAGGAACATTATTTCTTCATTCATTTTTTACATGTGTCCAAACCATCTTAATGTTATTTTAATTACTATGGTCAATCTTCCTCCTCTATTTCTAGTTCCATTTACATCGTTAACATGTATGATGTAAATGGAATTAAAATGGAGAAGGAACATTCTTTGTTCATTCATTTTTGACATGTTTTCAAACCATCTTAATGTTCCTTTAATTTCTTTGTTCATAACACTCTCATTTGCACTGCATTCACTTATTTTTATCCGACACTCTATCATACACAGATTTTCCACACATTCGTCTAAGAGATCTCATTTCTACTGCATTTTTTTCAACTTTCATCATCATTTTGCCAGTTCCGGGCTTGGCTTTCATACAAAAGGAAATAAAAAATATATTCTTGGAATTGGAGTTATGGACAGATATCCTTTAGAATTTGATCTTAAAATATAAAATTTGCACCCAAATTCATTTGAAATTGTCTGACCTTCTGAATATCTAGTATAATTTTAACATTGCTTCATACGAGTCATACATCAACAGGTGTTCTGCTTATGATAAATGATTTAATCATCTTTAAATCCAGTAGGTACTTGCAATAACAATCAGACATCTACAAACATTTTTTATACAATTATCAATTCTATCATTTATTGCATCTTGCAACTAACTAACTAACCATCACACCGTCTCCCAGAATACGAGATTCAATTTTATCAAAGAGAATGGACTATCACACTTTAACCGATGCGGCACTCCATCCTTCTCTTTTCGATCCAAAACATCCACAAAATAAATCTAAAATAAATTCAATATTAAATATTTATTCTAACGTATGTTTTCGATAAGTTTAAAATTGTCCGTTTTGTGGAGATTTTTTTAAATAAGTTTTATCCTACTTGATTTTAAACAATTTGGCTGCTCACTGCTTTTTTTTTTTTTACTTTCATTATTTACAATACAATGAATATATTATATACAAAAAATTCAATTAAAATTGTTCATGTTTTGAAGGCTTAATATATTTTTATTATTTATAACATTGTTATAATACCAATTTTTTTATTGAACACTTTTTGAGTTTATTTGTAACCTCCAACATCGGTTGACGAAACAGCTGTCGCTACATTCTCTAATAGTGTATACAAAAAAATAGCGACATTATAACAGTGTTATAAATTAAACAATTAATAATGTTTATGTATCATAGTAAAAGGGCCAAAACAATGGACTACCAAAACTTATACAAAACATAAGTTTTCGTTTAATATTGATTTAATATTTTTTTTAAATTTAGAACAATGGGTATAAAACCTTTTTTATTTCAAATCGCGAACGTTCAATTTTCCACATTACCCATTTCGTGTGGTAAGCTGATAAGTTATACGATTAGAAACATCCTTTTCCCGATTTATCTGTATTTTAATCCAATTCTGATTGTGATTAAAGGAAGACCGATTCACCTTTGGCCCTCGGTCTGGGGGCATTAATAACCGGCGTGTGACAGTGATCGAATGACCAGACCAAAAGAGACCAAATTAAATACATTAGTTTACCTAGCGGGGGTCAGCGAAGGGTAGGGGAGGGCCGTTGGGGGAGGAAGTTTCAGGAAGCGATAGGCATAAACCGGCCAACTACCCTCGATTTATTAAAGATCCATCTCAAACGGGACTGTTATGTTAACTAGTTTATTTGAAGTCCATTTAAGTTAATTAAGAGAACATAATGAAGTTCTATAATGTTTGTCACAATTTTATAAAAATAATAGATCTCTTAGACGAATGTGTGAAAAAGCGGTGTATTATAGGGTGTCGAATGCAAATATAAGAAGTGAATGCAGTGCAATTAAAGTATTATGAACAAAATAATTATGGATCACTAAGATGGTTTGGACACATGGCAAGAATGAATGAAGGAAACTTAAATTAACTAACTAACCATCACGCCGTCTCCCCGAAAGGGTAGGCAGAAAGAATGGACTGTCACACTTAAACCGAAGCGCCACTCCATCCTTCTCTTTTCGCCCCGCGGGAGACGCGGTGTGATGGGTTGCGAACCTCATCACCACCAATAGGCATCTCCCGCGCACACTTCGATCGTCCAACATCCACAAAAAAATCTAAAACAAATAATACAAAATACAATGATATAAAATAAAATTAAAATAATTTAACACAAAATGTTCTTTTTAGATGGTGCACATAATTGTCTATTTAATTTATGTTCCACGTATCCACCGTTTTTTTAATGAAGAAAGAATGGTAAAAAAGTATTGGTATGTCAAAGATGTAAATGGTACTAGAAATAGAGGAAGACTGAGGAGAAAACGAAGTGCGTGCATGACATTATGTATAATTAAGAAGTACTCGTATGTCAGGAAATAAACCCGCTCGGAGAACGGCGTGGTGGTTAGTTATTTAGTTTAATTTAATAACCCGTATGATGGTCACGTTTATAGATGCACTAGTATGATTGATAATAAAGTGATTATTCCACATTACTGTATACAACTATTTAACAATCGATTCTCATGGCACGTGATAAATAGCTTATCTATTGCCATTTCATTAGCATTAAATTTTACACCAGATCAAAGACAGTGTGACAATCACAGTGGCATTCGGTGTAGCAGACATAACTCTTGCATGTTAACATTTTATTATAAGACTATTGTGAAGAGTCTCAATTTACAGAAATATTTTTCGGGGTGAAACCGTGTTCCCTCTCGTCAAGCTCCACCAACGTTTCGGAGGCCCTTGCGGCCTCCATCATCAGGGTGTTAGAAATTCGGCTATTCATAACTTAGAATATATTAAGAAATGGAGAAAAAGAAAAAATATAAGTAGATTATGAAAGATAATAATATATCTATGGAATACCTCAAATCCAAATCAAAATCAAAATCAAATACTAAAATCAGGTATTCGGTTGTACCTAACTTTGTTTTATTCTCTTGCTTTATTGTATTTATTTGTTGTCTTGTTTTTTGAGTCTAGTTTCTCTTTGTTACTTATATCTTGTATTTTCTTTTGAGTTTTAGTTTCTCCTTGTTACTTATATCTTGTATTTTCTTTTGAGTCTAGGTTCTCTGTGTTACTTATATCTTGTATTATTTTTTTTTTCTTCTGAGTTATTTAGATTCGGATTTAATTTTTTCTTCTGATTTCATAGATATATTATTATCTTTCATAATCTACTTATATTTTTTCTTTTTCGCCATTTCTTAATATATTCTAAGTTATGAATAGCCGAATTTCTAACACCCTGATGATGGAGGCCGCAAGGGCCTCCGAAACGTTGGTGGAGCTTGACGAGAGGGAACACGGTTTCACCCCGAAAAATATTTCTGTATATGATAACCGTGGAAATTTACGTTCTTAGTCTCAATTTATACCACGAAATTCCTACTTTCATATCAGGCACGAGAAACCAATATAGATTTCTTTCCAGTCCTTAAGAAGAGATTTACTTTTAATTTTGGGAATATGTTTGACCGGAAGGCGTATTCGCCATTGTTCGTATAATCTTTTAGGGATTGTGTTACGAAAAAGAGAAGGACAGAGAAGCGGTCGGGAAAATGGAGAACGAAGTAAAGAAGAAATCCTTGCTCTGCAATACAAAGCTGTGGTCCGGTATTGTGGGGCACAAAAGAATCGATCCGTGAATCGAGAGTTCAGCAGCGCTGAGATGACCGGCAACATTCAATAATTACATATAATTCCTCCTTCTATTAACGATCTAAGAATTCAGTCAAAACCAATATCGTAAAACTTTTACCTTAACCTTTCTCTTACTGTGCTTATAAAAGTGCTCATTACACATTTTAAAAAAGATTCATTACAGGAACATTCTTTTGTTTTTGAAAATTTGGTTTGGTTCATGTGGTGCTCCTGTTTATTTGGAGATATTTCGCGTATAAGTGAATTGTTTTGGTCAATTTAACTGTTGCCGCACTTCATAATAGTTAATTGTGACACGTGATACGTTTGTGCTGTTTTGCTGTTAAAATTATATTAGTTTTATCGTTTTTATAAAGAATTTTGACAGGTGTAAAAATAAAATTTTCATTTGTTCCAATGACAATTTGAATAATTTCTTCAATATTATTTCAAAGTTCTTGCTGGTTAAGTGCTTAATTACAGCTAATTTAAAAAACGGTGGATACGTATAACATAAATTAAATAAACACAAAAGTCCGGATCGTCCATGTCAACATGTGCAACATCGAAGAAAACATTATGTGTTATTACGTTATGTGCTAAATTTAAAAAACGGCAGATTCGTGGAACATAAATTAAACAGACAATATGTGCACCATCTAAAAAGAACATTTTGTGTTAAATTATTTTTATTTTGTTATTTTATTTTATATCATTGTATTTTATATTATTTGTTTTAAATTTATTTTGTGGGTGTCGGACGATCGAAGTGTGCGCGGGAGATGCCTATTGGTGGCGATGAGGTTCGCAACCCATCACACCGCGTCTCCCGCGGAGCGAAAAGAGAAGGATGGAGTGCCGCATCAGTAAAAGTGTGACAGTCCATTCTTTCTGCCTACCCTTTCGGGGAGACGGCGTGATGGTTAGTTAGTTAGTTAGTTTCATTACACATTTTAAAAAAGATACTCAAAATTGAGAAAATATGTTTAAATTGATTGATATGAAAATATTGTGAGGAACACAACTTATGAATGTTGAGAATTCGAGAGAAGTGTGCCAGTGAAGAGCAGTTTGGATATTTTCAATAACCAATTTATTAAAAGATAGAGG
This sequence comes from Lepidostoma basale, assembly GCA_022606425.2. Taxonomy (NCBI): domain Eukaryota; kingdom Metazoa; phylum Arthropoda; class Insecta; order Trichoptera; family Lepidostomatidae; genus Lepidostoma; species Lepidostoma basale. Next base: position 788,576 of record JAHDVF020000223.1, read on the forward strand.
CATACCGAGGAATACACGATAATATAAATCAAATATTAAATGTCGGCCAAGGAGTCGAAGAAATCTACGTACTTGTTGAATGGAGAGGAAGCGCAAGAGATGTGTTATGAAAGAACAGTCCATTATTTTTGTGTACCCCTTCGAGGAGGCGGCGTCATGGCAAAATTTAGTATTTTACTTATGACTATTAAGTTTGCATAAATGAATTATTTCGACTAATCTTTAATATAAAACGGTGGAATATCTCAAATGCTATTCCATTTTTTATGTTTAAAGATATAATAAATAATGTGTACCAACTACACATCTTCTTCTCTTCTTCTTCTCCTGCTGCCTATTCCCGTCCACTACTGGACTAAGGCCTCCTCCATTCGCTTCCATGTCACTCTGTCCTGTGCAGACTGCATCCAGATTATTCTGACGTGCCCGTTCAGATCATCCTTCCACCGTAGTTGCGGTCGCCCTGCACTTTTCTTTGCCGTCCACGGTCTCCAAGTCAGCAGTCTTCATGTCCACTTTTCATCTGAGCTTTTGGCTACGTGACCTGCCCATTGCCATTACATGGACATCATTAATAAAAAGATGTTAAACCTGAACTTATCATTTTTTGCGATCGCAGCTCCAATCATTCAAACTTACTCTTAAGCTTTCTTACATATGGAAAAACATACGAATAATGGAATAGATATTCGTAAAATGAAAGGAAACGAAAGCTAGAATGTATTATACTAACATAACCTTTGAGGATCTTGTGAGTGAATGATAACATTAGGCTATGGGCTTTTCATAATCACAAAGTATTATACATATAGCTACGTTCAAGAAGTCATTTAAATAACCATCAAATACCTGTTGGGCACGACTTCGCTGATGGAGGTAATTACGAGATTTTCATAGTATGTCTGTGCGATGAAGTCACAAGATAACTCACATTCGGTCCCACGTACAGGGTAACTCCAAAGTTGGTCTCCGTTCAGTTCACCGGATTTAACGAAGATAACACCCTCAAATGAACCAGAACACCCGATTTAATGTTGTCCGAATCAAATGTATTTATAAAGTTTGTATGTTGGATATGACTACAAGTCGTGATATCTACTTTAATATGTATGAAAAATGCATGCGAAATTATCAGATGATGAATGTGAATAAGTCTAAGGTAATGATTTTCGAAAAACAAGAAATTATGGCAGTCTGCAACATTTACGTGAATGGTGAAAATCTGGAGCAAGTATATGATTTCGTGTATTTTGGTAGTATGTTTACAAAAGATGGGCGAGTGGAGACGGATATTGAAAGAAGGGTTAGGGCAGGCAACAAAGTGAATGGTGCACTTAAAGTTGGCATCGCAAACAAAAACCTATGTTCCTACCTACCCGAGAATGATAAAAATGAGATAGATAAAACGTGGCACGATCAAATAAATCAAACTTTGAATGTCGGCCACGTGAAGAGTCAGAAAAATCGACGTGCGGGCATGACACAGTGTAAGGACAGTGTAAGGTCCATTATTTCTGCCTACCCTGTCGGGGTGACGGCGTGATGATTAGTTAATTAGATACTTAAATAGTAACATTTGTTTTCTACTTTTTTTTTCAAATTAATAACATTGTATAGTTTAAACAAATAAACATTGAAAGAAAAATAGCTTTACAAATTGTCTATATGGACTGACACTCCTTATAATATTACCATACTTCGGGTTAATGACATTTGATCGGCTATGAGGTACCAGATCGTGTCTTCTAGAGCGAGAATATCTCTATCAATTGAAGCCATGGCACCCCAAGAGGTAAGGGGTATATCTTGCTTCCTCAACATTCATGCAGCGAGTTTTACAAGCACATTCGCCATTTTCACAGAGTTCCATGTACACACCACGCACTTCAAAGCGTCCTTAAAATAGTTCATTCAAAATAGGTACTTTATTAATTTATTTAAGCAGAAAAGTTTACTCATACGTATTTATACATTCTTCTGCTTTATTTAGGACTGTGTCCTGTTATTTCTCGGAGCCTGTTCCTGGGATGCAGATGTCCAACTGTCTCGCCATCTTTTAGGTGGTATTCCTGCAGGTCAATTTCCTGTTGGTACTTTATATACGGCTATATTTATAACTCTTTCAGAACATGCTCTTTCCACATGATCTCTCCAGTAGCGTCTTCTCAGTCTTCCCCATCGCACGACATCTTCTACATTAGATAATCCATAATTCTGTCCACGATAACTGTTAAGTTGTTTGTTACACCTGATGAAGCCAACATCGATTGGCGAAACAGAACTCGCTACAATAGCATAAAAAATAATTTTGATAGGTATAATAAGATTGTTTCAAAATAAAAATGTTTAATAGTTTTAATTACAGTATTATGTTTAATTACATTACATGTTAACAAAACGTCTCTCGTGTTTTGGAATTTTGCATTCCCTTAACTTCTATGTATTTATTTAATTTAATGTTTGTGAATTTGTATACGTATTTAGCAATCGCTCTACGTATATAACAATCGCAGTATACGATAAATAAATGATCATTATTAACACTGAAAAACGAACTTACTGTTTTTTGAACAATGATGTTAAACTCCGTATTAAATTTTTCAGGGATCCCAATGTGCTCAGAGTCCTATACAACGCATTGGTTCGGAGCAGACTCGAAAGTGGTTCTGTGATATGGAGTCTTCACGAAGCGAGATATTCCGTTATGCTGGAGAGGGTTCAGAAAAATTTTCTGAGGTATCTCTACATGAGGGAGTATGGTAGCTATCCTTGGCTCTATCCCACGGCATTTCTTTTGGGAATGCTCGGAACCAATTCTCTACAGCTTCGAAGAGATGGACGTCTAATTACCCATTTCTTTAGATAATTTAGGGGATACTTTGAGAACTCGGCCGTACTGGAGGATGTTGGTCTTTTTGTCCCCGATAGATATCTCCGACAGCGACAGCACGGATTGTTTTACCTACCGGCCGCCAGAACCAATCTGCCTCTGGTGACACCGGTGGGAAGAGCAATTAGTCTGCTGAACGCGGTCTCCTCGGAGATCGACGTCTTTCAAGTTAGTGAAAGTTCGTTCAGAAGGCAAATATTCTTAATTCTGTAGAGTATCCTGTCTTCCTAATGTTGAACCATCTCTCATGCGTTTCTGGTAGTATACTATACGTAATATATTATTTTACCTGTTCTCAATATTTTACCTGTTCGTAATACGTTTGTACTGTTTTGGTGTTAAAATTACATAAGTTTTTTCGTTTATTAAAAGAATTTTGACAGGTGTAAAAATAATTTTTTCATTTGTTCCAATGGCATTTTGAATAAATTCTCCAATAATATTTTTAAGTTCTTGCTGGTGTTGGATTGTTTTAAGTGCCTAATTACAGTAAATTTAAAAAAAAACAGTGGATAACGTGGAATAAAAATTAAATAAACACAAACGTCCGGATCGTCCAGCTGACGACAAGTGCGCCATCTAAAATAACAATATGTGTTAAATTATTTTTCTTTGTTGTTTTATTTTATATCATTGTATTTCAGATAATTTGTTTTAGATTTATTTTGTAGACGTTGAACGATCGAAGTGTGCGCGGGAGATGCATTTTGGTGGCGATGAGGTTCGCAACCCATCACACCGCGTCTCTCGCAATGGCGAAAAGAGAAAGATGGAGTACCGCATCGATTAAAGTATGGCAGTCCATTCTTTCTGCCTACCATTTCGGGGAGACGGCGTGATGGTTAGTTAGTTAGTTACCTGTTCTCAATAGATGCCTAAAAAATAAATTTTGTAATGTCTGTTGAAGAAATAAAATGATTTGATTTGATTTGATTAAATAATTAATACGACTGAAAACGCTTGTTTTCTTGCCTGTCCAAGACATTATAAAATGTTGACATAATAATATTTGGTAATGCATTAGACAAGCGAAACATGTCATTTACATAAAATAAAATAAAACTTCTAAAAAACAGATGTTGTCATTCGAATGAAAGAAAATTTTATTAGTAAGTAAATTCAACCCCTATAGATAAACACCACTTGTTGCGAGACACGGAGAACCAAAACATAAATAAGTATTGGTTCTATGCAAGAATTGTCAACATCTTTTAGTGAGTTTGTCAGGGCTTAACACCCTTGAAATCTCTTCATAAAGAAACCTCTTCGTGAATTTTTGAGCGCGCCCTTAGACAAAGAAACGTCCGCCTCTTCCTTATGTACATGGGCAGCCATTACCGCCCGCGCCAGGACTCCCGAATGATGGCTCGTAAAAAGTCTGCGTTCCGAACTTTGGCGAAGAGTGACGTCTCAGTTATAGCGCAATAAAGGTACGCCTAAAAGAAAATCGTAAGGCGGAATGTCATTTTTATGGTTCTCTATGTCAATGTTTACTTCCCTGCGAGGAAATCCCGATATCAAGACAGATTAAATAAGTCATATCTTTGTGTACGGGAGTATAACATTTTATCGATATCGTGAAGCGCTTTTCAAATATAATTAGTCATAAAAATATATTTAAATACTCGTTTCACGTACGAAAACTGCGGGTCAAGCGGTACGATACTGGAAGATGAAATAAAAGCATCATTAACTATTAAAATACTTTTTTTAGTGATTTTAGATGAGCCTGTAAGAAATTATAATGGTCACCGCAAAGCATGAATTATGGAACAGGGTCCAACAAATATAGCGATAACTTCATGTAATTTTTTTTTTTTCAAATTTTTGGTCAAATCAAGTTAAAACATAATATAATAATTTAATAATGTTGGTAATAAAATTAATTTAATTACTGACAAAAATATATATATTTAAAATACTTGTTTTTTCATACCTCTGACTCCCCTAACCTCTTAAAACAATCCAACGCCAGCGAGAACTTAAAAATATTATTGAAAAAATTATTCAAATTGTCATTGGAACAATAAAAAAAATTTATTACACTCATCAAAATTCTTTATTTAAATGAAAACACTAAAATAAATTTAACATCAAAATAGTTCAAACGTATTACGTGTCACTTCTACGCCTCTTCTACATTCACACATCGGGAGACGTACGCTCGTCGATTGTTCCAACTTCGAACATGGCTGCCTTTTAGTAATTGATTGATTTGGTAAGATAATGTCTTCTTTGGCCTTCTTAGTTTTCTTTTGCCATTCATAATACTTGTATAGACCTTTTTAAACATTCTTCTTTCACCCATTCGTTTCATAAGTCCAAACCATTTTAGTTGCCATTTCTTAATTAATTCTTATTCCATTTCTTAAGTTATTCTATCATATATTATAAATTATAATGTTAACGCGATTTTTTATCGGTTTTATAAAGAAATTTTATTTAAATATAAAAAAATATTAATATTTAAATTTTCGTATGAAGCATTCAATTTGTGGTAAGACATTTTAAATTCTTTTATTATTTATATTAAAAATAAAATAGAAATAAAAACACTGCATTTTGTTTTTCACCACTATGCGGTTATTTTAATTGCCGACTAGTTTCGCTTGTACCCATGCTTCCTCAGGGCTTCGTAATAACATGAGCTGTTATTACGAAACCCTGGGGAAGCTTGGGTACAAGCGAAACCACTATGCAGTGGTGAAAAACATAATGCAGTGTTTTTATTTCTGTTTTATTTTAAATATGAATATTAAAAATATATGAATATTTGTTTCGACTTGTGAGGACGTAATTAAACTAAGAATGCCCTGTATTTTTCTAACTCAGACTGCAATGAACGGAGTTTTTTTTTCTAAATAAAAACCACAACCATCCATTCTATCATACATTGTTTTTTGGCACAATTTTTTTTTTGTATTCAACCGGTTTTTATAACCCAATTTCTGCATACATTTTACATACATGTTAAAATAATATACGTTAAAATACTCGTACATACTTGTTAAAATATAACAAGTTATAATATACATACTATAATATTTATATACATTATTTCAAGTTAAATATTCTTATTAACAAAGCGCGCGGAAATTAGATTAATACTCACAACTAAAAGCTGTTAAAGTCACATAGAATTCTATCGAAAATTTTATGAAGCCATCAATTCCCCCTCTGCTACATAAACTTAATTTTATAACGGCAAGTTTTCGTAACGACACGTGTGCCAGTTGTATAAATTCAGGGAATACTTCGTGCCTGTAACACCATAATTTCTCTTCAATATGATGACTCCGTTTACCAAAATGTTGTATGAGCTCCAACACTTAATGGAAATTCTAGCAAGATCGCATACGGGAATTTCACCGCCTTCTTCCCTTCCAGAACCCAGAACTTAGTTCAAAAGAAGTTTGAAAGACCATTATTAACATGGCTAATTATATTTTAAACGCTTTTTGAACGTCTCCGGTAACTAATTCAGAGTTACTAGAAGTTACCACCTACTGGGGTTGGTGGAATTTTTCCATACCTTCCGTTCCCCCTGCGCAACTTGAGTGTGAATTTTCATCTTGTGAAAAGTTTATTTTGGACTTTCGTTAAGTAGATTTAAATGGATGCAGCTTTGAATCAACTTATAAGAATGTTGCTCAAGATACAAGGCAATAATCTTGTAAAATTCCGTTTTGAAAAGGCAAAATTGGCCCATTAAAATAAGTGTACTCATATTTTTTCCACAATAAAAGCTGAAAAATACTTTAGATAATATTGGATTATATTAAAAACTCGTAGAGCACCAAAAATTATACGCAGATGGGTGCCGCGCGAAAAGAGACCATGAGGAAAACCATGAAAAGAAGGGCGGTCTAAGTGGAAGAAATCTGGGAGAAAATGAGAAGTGCTGTGGAATGGAGAGAGATGGCCGTGGACAGAAGCCAGTGGAGGACTGTTGTGGAGAAGGCCAAGTCCTACATAGGGATGTAGCGCCGAGAAATAGTAGTAGTATTAAAAACTCGTGGATGGCATTAATAACTTATAGTGTGTGTATGTGTACAGATTCAAAGGTCGCCCAACGCGCCATGGAAAGAGCCATCCCTGGAATAACCTTGAGGGATAGATTTAGAAACGAATTTATTCGACAACAAACCGAGGTGACTGAGGTGGCTCTGAGGATGGGCGGGCTGAAGTGGCGATGGGCTGGCCATATCTGTCGGAGAACCGACGGCCGATGGGAAAGACGGGTTCTGGAGTGGAGACCGCATACAGGATTCCGCAGAGTTGGACGTCCCCCTGCCCGCTGTACCGACGATCTGAAGAGGGTTGCTGGACATGGATGGATGGGAGCGGCAACGGATAGCGAGCGGTGGCGTGCTTAAGGAGAGGCCTACATTAAGCAGTGAATGACAGACTTCCAAAAAATTGTTAGCCGTGGTGGTCGTAAGAAGTGCGGAATGGGGAGAGTTGTTAAACATAAAGCGATCGCTCAACCCAACCAATGACAGGTCATAAGTCCTGTAAGGGCCTCGGCCACCATATTCTGTTCCCAGAAAACAATTAACATCTTTGTCTCTATTGAGATACAATTAATCCTTAAAGAAATTTTATTTTATTTTTTGGGAATAGTGTGTTGCACCTTGCAAAGGCATTACCAAATTATGATGATGATAATGATTTTAGTAGCGCCATTTTGTAAGAAGTGCACTACCAGGGCGCTCCTCGTCCAGAAAGCTTCTTTTATAGAAGTTTTAAGAGACCTTCCGAATACTCCTTCGGATTTTTAAGGGCAGCCTGTTCCACGCCACCAACCGTCCCGTAATGCCAAAAGCACGATCCGTAAAATTTGAAGATTGTTTCTCGCCTTAAATGCCTTCAAAATGCATTAATTTCAATAAAGTGTCTTGAATACAGACGTTTTCATAAGTACCTATTATTTTGTAATTATTAGTATCTGTTTGTTGTCAAGTGTGAAAATTAGAAAGATATCATATGTAGGTCATATACTTAGGGGGGGAAAATACCACCTTCTTCGATTGATATTAATGGGTAAAGTGGAGAGACGTCGGGGAGTTGGTAGAAGGCAGCTGTCCTGGCTGCGGAACATCAAAGAGTGGACAGAAATAACAAGAGTTCAAAACCTGTTCCAAGTGGCGCAGGATAGATATGCCTTTGCTGCAATGATCGCCAATGTTGGGGGGACCCTGACACGGCATCGAAAGAAGAAGATTTTGTAATAAGTTTTACATCATTGTTCAAGAAACAATAAATGATATTATTTTCTATTTCATGAGATAATAAATACAAACAAATATGTTACTAACAAACAATGGGTATTATTGTGTATAATACGTTCGAATATCACTACATTACTTATATGCGAGATGTAATTTTCTATATATGTTACGTTTTTTATTCAGCAAAATGTTCAAAGACCTGGAATGAGATTGCGAGATGAATTTCTAAGCCTCGTCTCCACGGTACGATTGTTTCAAGTATGGATCCCTTCAAACCATCGGATAGGACCTAAGAAACAGCATATGTTACAAAAACATTTGAATGTTACCCTATGTAATACGACACGTGGGACAAAGTCGTAAACACGCTTGTAAGCAACAAATATATTATAAACTGTTAAATTTACAACACTGTTATAATATCACGATTTTTTTATTATAAGCATACTGAGAATAGCGTGACAGCTGTTTCGTCAACCGATGTTGGTATCATCGGGTGCTACAACCACCTGATAATGCCAACATCGGTTGGCGAAACAGCTGTCACAACACTCTCAAAAAAGTGTTAAACAAAAAATTGTGTTATAATACTTTGATAGAATATTGAACAAGGAAATAAGGAAGAAACAGACTTATATAGACTACAAGTGGCAGAAAGGGAGATGCTGATGTGGGCTGCCGGGTTGTTCTTGTACCTACCCGTATGTATATAACTGAGGCATGAAACTGGCAAAAGAATGATGAAAGTTCTCTCTCTTATATGAATGTGGGGAAAATCAGTTTATGATAGTGTCGAATGAAAATATAATAAATGAATGCAGTACGAATGAAAGCGTTATTAACAAAATAATAAAAGTTTCATTAAGATGGTTTGGACATATGTAAAAAAATAATGAAGAAAAAATGGTTTTAAAAAGTATATGTTTAGGATGGAAACGGAACGAATATAGAAAAAGAAGAATACTGAGGAAAAATTGACACAATTAAATTTTAAATGTCGGCCGCGTGGGATGTTGGAGTAATCGACACCCGTGGATGACGTGGAGGAAGCGAAAGAAGTATGTCAGGAAAGAACAGTTTCCATTATTTCTGCCTATCCGTGGAAGACGGCGTGTTGGTTAGTTTGAACATGTGTAGAGAACGAATAGAACAGTACAACGAACCACCCGATGGTTAAGAAGATAATGTAGTATTTTACATATCTTTCTCCAATCACGGCGTGCCACCGTGTGTGGATGTACGAGTAGAAGATGCGCAAGATTTGTCAGGATAGAACAATGTGACGGTCCATCCTTTCTGGCTACGCTCTGAGGGAACGGGGTGATGGTTGGTTAGATATCGTGCGCTACTAAGATTATTTTAAAAACACCCTTTTTACTGCAGATCTATTGACGTAACAGAAAAACTTAAATCATCGTTAAGTGCTGACGTAATGTAAAATCGCGTGTGGTCTTTAAGAGGATGCGAAATGAAGTGAAGCCTAGGATTTAGATGGAGCAAAGGGAGATGCTGTATCAGCTTCACGCACGACCACGTACCGAGGAGAACACGCACGGAGCTTGCGACCGGCGTGGCCACTGCCCCCCTCACAGGACCGGCGAGGAATTTCATTTTCTTAACTTATCATTACGCCATTTTCTTGTGGAGTGACTTTTCGAAATTAAATGACATTTTCACTTTCAAAACATAATTGATTAATAATTTGATTACTATTAAATTAAATAACTTTGTTTTTGTATCACAATTGTATTTTATTTTACGCAACAGGTGTTTTATCAACCTATGTTGAGATCATAAGGTGTTACAATAATATATCAAATGTCAAATTTTCGTGATTTTTCGAGTCTTTATGTGTATAAGTTCCTATGTCAATTTGAATAATTTCTTTGATATAATTTTGAAGTTCTTACTAGAAATTGAGTTAGGTACCTAAATATTTAAATTAAAAGAACGGTATCATAGTGTTTCGGCCAAAACAATGGACTATTAAAATTGATTACTGCTTTATTACTACCATTACATTTTATATAAAAGTTTTATGAACGAAATAATGAAAGGATCATTTAGATGGTTTGGACACATGGAATGAACGAATGGATAAAGAATTGTAAAGAAAGTATTTGTAAACAACGTAAGTGAAACTAGAAACAGGGGAAGACTAAGGAAAACGTGGAACTATCAAATAGATCAAATATTGATTGTCGACCACGTGAGGAGTCGTGCACCTGAGTGCATGACACGATTTATGAATGTTGAGACAGCGCGAGAAGTATATTAAGAAATTACAGTTTCGGCAGTCCATTTTTTATGCCTACCTCTTCGGAAAGACCACGAGATAGTTAATTTTTTTAATAAATTTACATTTTAAATTATAGAGATATAAATATAAACCATCACAAATTTATTTTACAATAATACTTTGTATGTACATAACCTTATGAAATAACAAAAATGTCGTAATAATAATACTAATAAATACTCTAAATAATTACATAAAACTCCATATTAAATAATAAATATGAATGAAACTTCAAACGAATGGCATGTTTTGTCACGCAAAGTCTCAGAAAGGAGAAAGTCAGTTTATATCGTCTTCTAAAATAATCAACTGGAAACCGGAAAAAAAACAGTGTTAATTATAATTATACGAGCGATGGCGTATGGCGATGAGGTTCGCAACCCATCACACCGCGTCTCTCGCGATGGCGAAAAGAGAAGGATGGAGAGCCCCATCGATTAAAGTGTGGCAGTCCATTCTTTTTGCCTACCCTTTCGGGGAGATGGCGTGATGGTTAGTTAGTTAGTTAAAAATATCGGTAGGTACGGAATTAGAATTTAATAAAATAAAAATGGTGATTTCTAGGAGTAACTTCTGGCTACATATTTGCTAGGCGCCCCCGTGGTTATATTCTTAAGCCGGCTCTGTCAGCTGAGTCATGTTTGCACGAGCATTAACTTCCCAGGCCTTTCTCGGAAAGCGGGACGTATAAAAGGGCAAGTCTGTTTGCCGAACTCATGTTATTCCCGCAAAATCTCCAAAGAGCGGCCGAAGATTGAAACCCACGAATAAAAGGCCCTTATTTTACGTTTCAATACATAATTCGCGTAGAATAACAAATTATCCCTTTTTGCTTCGGGGATGGAAATTATCGTTCAGCAAGCAATCTTACCAAACGTGTTATAGTTCAGACGGTAAACAGCGAAGCCTGTGCGGATCGGTTATGAGTGAAAATTATGCCATAAAGGATGTATGGAGGCTGTTGAAACAAAGGATTTAATATGCATTTTCAATTTCTTACCGGTGCTACAGTTACAATGTTACAATGTATAGAATGTTTATACAATTAATCAGAGAATGTTTAAAATAGATTTATAAATACACTTTCAATTTAATATTTTTGATATAAATAACGTTGTTAAAACTGTTTTCAATAATTGTAAGACGAGATTTTTTGCTTAAAAATTTACAAACGAAAGTTTTTTCGAGTAATTTCCAATTCTATCCCCTAGTTAAAAAAATGTTTTTAACATAATTTTATAAAAGCTTTCTTGCGAATATTTTCGATATATTTACAATGAACGTATTAATAAGGAGTTATTGTGTCTATATAAAAATAAATAAATAAATATATTATCACAAAATTCATTAATCAATTCCAAAAAGCTCTTTTAATTTGCATAATGTATCCAAAAATAATTTTTTTCACTTAATATTCAAGCATGGCGTTATCAAACTGCTTAACATAATCGTTTAGAGAACTTCAATTATCATTAAAGAAAACAATGATCAAAAGGAGAATACTTCGAATGGAAAGTATTCACCTTCGAAAGTATTCAAGTTTTGCCCTAATTTAATTCCGGAAACGCTAATTCAATCTTTGCATTTAAAATCTGAAAAAAGTAATTTAATATTTTGATGGTTTTGCTGCATTTTAAATCCGGTAACACTGTTTTTAATTTTCAGTGGTTTTGCTGCATTGAAAGTGGGGTAACATTTTTTTAATCTTTTGATAATTTTGCTGCATTTAAAATCCGGTAACATTTTTAATCTTTCGATAGTTAGGCTGCATTTGCAAGCTCCCAGTAGATAAATTCTGCTAGCACGAAGGTTCTTCACCTCGCACTTATTGCGAAATACTACAGTGGCAGTGGCATTTATCCATTGCTCCTTTGTTTACTTCGGTGCGCACGGGAGCAGAACCGTCCTAATCAATATTCAAACGGTTGAAACAATTCCTGTTTCCTGTTGTGGCGGTGAACTACCTCTATCTCCTATCATATTAGCATGTCCTGGTAGCTATGATATGTCGTGCTATAAGTCGTTCAGGTTTCAGTAATTAACTTCGCGTCACTATTTAACAGTAACTAACTAACTCACTAATCATTACTTCGCTTCCCTTGTGGGATAAAATACAGCTCTGTTCTTCCTGGCATACTTCTCTCGCCACCATTTATACATCGTGTCGTCAACATGATTTTATTATATGAATTTGAATATAGATGAAGTGTTCCAGGCAAAAGAAGTACAGGTAGATCTCCTCTGCGGTGGTGTGACCAGATTAAAGAGATGATCGGGGGAAACCTCTACTCGGCGGTACGGACTGCGGAGAACAAAAAGGATTGGAAGCGTTTTGTTTTAGCCACGGGCAGTTTATTGGATCACGACCCACAATAATGAGGAAAAGAAGAAAGAAGTATTTCGCGGTATTTTGTGTATATACCGCTCTCCCGAATATGTAGTTTTAAAACCTTCGAAACAAGTCGATGAAATTTAACTTAAAGGTGAAAAAAATTTTTTAAGTCATTTTCAGATGCAATACATTTTATTTAAACGTTAGTTAGTTTTTTAAGCTACAAATCAATTTAAGTGGGAAAAAAATGTTGTTACCTTGATGAACACCCGGTGAAAACGATATCGGTTGGTAGTTTTAAAATGTGGAGTAAAAAACAAACGAAATAAAATAATAATACAATTTTAGTAACCAACCGGTTTCGCTCCCGCCGGAGCTTCGTCAGGGTGAGAGAATAAAGAGAGAGTAACAGTTTACTCTCTAACCCTGAAGAAGCTCCGGCGGGAACGATACCGGTTGGTATTACCAAATAAAGTGGTTTTGATACAAATAGTAAAAGTGTATTATTATTTTATTTAAAAATGTCAAACCACAAATTAAGTGCTTCATACGAAAGTTTAACAAACTAACTAACCACCACGCCATCTCTCGGAAGAGGTAGGCAAACATAATGGACCGCCACACTTTTCTTTCCTGACATACTTCTCTCGCTTATTCAACATTCATATATCGTGTAATGCACGTGGCAGACATTTTATATTTGATTAATTTGATCGTTCCACGTTTTCCTCGGTCTTCTAGTTTCGTTAACGTCGTTTACATATTCTTCAAAACGTAGTGTTCAAACCATCATAATGATCCTTTAATTAAAACATAAAAGTGTAGGTACCTTTTGTGGTTTTTTTTGCTTCATTTACATTTTAATTGATATTGTACATACTTTGGGCAAATCCAAGAGAAAATCCACCAAACGAAACCGCTCTGGTTTCGTTCGCCGCATTTCGGATTATTCTAACGGGTAGTTAAACATTAATTAGAACTAGAATAAACATGTGGCCATACGTCAAAGGATTGACGTAGGAACAATAATATGGAATCAATCGACCGAAATAACCTTTGATCGTGTACATACATTTATTCAGCACCGATGTTTTGACATTAAATTTTACTGATGTGAATTTCTTTTAATAAACGTGTAAAAATATGTTTTTACATTAATTGAATATTTTAAAAATATGTTTTTAATTATACGAAATGAGGAAATAAATTATATTTGGGATGCCATAAAATATAATAACACTTCTTTGTAAAAACACAAATATATAAAACTAAAGAAGAGTTTACGAAATTATAGATTCAGACTCACTTAAAGTTATCATCGCAAGAAAAAGCCTATTCATAAAAGCTAAAATGGCAGTGCACAGTGGTGTTCTTGTACGATCCTTAAGTATGGAACTGGCAAAAAAGATGAAAAAAATGCACTTGAAATGAGATCTCTTAGACGAATGTATGTTAAAACTGCGTATGATAGAATGTCGAATGAACATATAAGAAGTGAATTCGGTGCGACTGAAAGTGTTACGATCAAAATAATAAAAAGAATATTAAGATGGTTTGTACACATAGAATGAATTAATAAATAAATAATGGTAAAAAAACAATATTGTAACGATGTAAATATTATTAGAAATAAAGGTAGACCGAAAAAACCTAGCATGATAAAATAAATAAAATATTAAAAGTCGGCCACACAATAAATTAATGTTGAGAAATCGAGAGAAGTATACCAAGAAATAAGGAAATAAAAATGTGGCAGTTTATTCTTTCAGCCTACTCCTTCGGAGAGACGGCGTGATAGTTACTTAAGAAGTCGGTTTTCAAAATATTTCTATACAAATCAGTTCACATCAGAAAGCTTCTCTTAGGCGTGTAAAAGCGTAATACATATTTTACAGTGAAGTTGTTAAACTGTAGAAGAACGTTTGATTAACATTTTTAAAACATATTTAGTAACGAGTGTCAGATTGGAGGGTCGAAGCGGAGGACAGGAGGAGTTGGAGGCGAAGAATACTGGAGGCTAAGGCTCGATATGGGCTGTAGGGCCATCGAAGAAGAAGATGTACAATAACAGTGTTTAAATTCTAAAGATTTAATAATATTTTATGCTCTTCAGACATTCGTATAATTTTTAATAAACACTTAACACTGTGGAATTCTACAATATTATAAATTTATGAATAAAGACACTGCTTTTTTTTTCATTCATAAAAATTAGGAAAAATAGTTTAACAATTCATATAAAAAAAAATTCATTAATACCAATTTTTTTCACTCATAAATATTATTTAATATGGAGTTTTACACCATTGTTCAAGAAATAAAATAAAAACGTTGATGTAGTTATATTTTTTAATGCCCAAGTTGCCTGGCGACGGTATGAAGGAAGGAGCAGAATTCTCGGGCTAATTTCGATCCCAATCATGGCGCAAGGTGGTACCCGCCGGATCACCTGCCTCCCGATTCCGAGAGCTCGATTCGCGGTTCGAATTCGCCGAATCGCTCAGGAGGGCTCTTCCCCCAGCTTCGAGGAACACATGGCCGAGCGCTTCAATACTAAGCAGGGACCCTGGATGGCCGGGCGCATGCGTCAGACTTGCATAACCGGTTCTGCTAAGCTGCTCTCAAGTTCAGCGGCTTGTGAAGCAATCACCAACCTTTTCACTAAACATACTGCCTCCAGGGATTAACCGTTTAAGTACCGTGATGTCATAAGCTTAGGAACACTCACATACCGCATGTTTTTAATTATTTCTAAAAAATAGGGCTAACGCATTTTATGCATTATGTTTAAAGTTTACCTATAAAATGATATATCAAGTTTAAATTATTCAAGTTTCATTATCGAAATTTCGTATATTTGGTTTTTCTTTCAGGATTGTCACAAGCATAAATAAATATATTATATTATAATTTTTTACATTTTTCAAAAAAATATATTTATGGAAAGCAAACATTAAAAAATCAAAGTATGTTGTATAAGTTCTTGTCTATTATCACTTGAAATTTAATTATTTCAAGTAATTTCCTTTTGATCCTTTATATCAATCTCACCATAAGTGGTAACCCTAGTGCTCGACTTATACAAAAATCCCTATTTCAATAAGATCGACCAACGTCAGAAGGTTCATTTTTTTTGCAGAGATAGTATATAGATGTCGCTAGCCACACAAAGAAAAAAATGGTTAAAATTCCTTCTGGAATCATTTTCAATGCAAAGTGGCCTTACGGTATTGATGGTGCACCTACGTAACGGCCACCAGTGGCCTTAAGGTATTGAAGTGGTTAATTTAAGCATTATTCGTAACTTTGCTCTGCTTTGAATGTATCATGTCTTGCGGAATTTAAAAACTATAATTTATTGTGGAGAATAACATTTATAATATTACGTATTTTTGGTGACAAATATGTTCCAGGCCGATTTTTATTAATTAAATTGAAATGAAACTCACTTTTACAATTATTTTTATAATTTCATATGAAACACTTATTTGTGGTGTGGCATTATTAAATATATTATTAATACACTTGTCAATTTATATTAACACCACTTTATTCTTTCAACAACCATCCGGTTTCGCTCTTCCAGAGCTTCGTCAAGATTACAATAGACAATAAATATAAAATCAGAGAATAACACAATACATAAAAAATGATGGGGAAAAGAGAGATAAGAGAAAGTGGGGAAAATAGGTCATTAGTATGGTAGAACAGTGAGTCATGAGCATTAGGGAAATAATAATGGCGAGTTTCTAATTAATATTTTAAGAGATTAAAAAAATTTAAGGGATTATTAAAATCGGGGAACATGAATAAAATGGGACAATGGGAAAATTTTTGTTTGATTATTTAATATGAGCAAATTATTATTAAGGGTTATCGTAATTTCAAGTGGTTCTCAATTCTAGATGTTCACATTTAAATCGGTTATTAGATAATGACTACGATTTTTTTTTGTGAGTGAATATTTAGCAATTAAAATTAGGTACGAGTATCATGGTTGCGGACCAATGGCTGACGAATGCATCCATCGTCTGGCGCGAGCGTTGGAGGCACTAACGAAAGTTTAAGACACCCGAGTCTATTGTGAGAAAACTAATAGTCGCCCCGCATCCCGGTCCGGTTTCATTTTATAAGGAGAGAACTAGTCTCCGATGAACGGGCTAGGGATTCATAGATTATTTATTATACTCCATTAATAAATAAAAATAATTATACTACACAATAAAGTGTTCTTCTACCGACCCTTATGTATGGAAACCATGCATGGAACTTGCAAAAGAAGGCTGAAAGTAGAATAAATGCAGTAGAAATGAGATCTCTTATACGAATGTGTGGATACTCTGTGTATGATAGAGTGTCGAATGAAAATATAAGAAGTGAATGCGGTGTGAATGATGGTGTTATGAACAAAATAATGAAAGAATGGTAAAAAAAATTATATGTTAACTATGTAAATGGAACTAAAAATAGAGGAAGACCGATAAAAACGTGGCATGATCAAATAAATCAAATATTGAATGTCGGCCATGTGAGTAATCAGAGGAATCTACGCACGTGCATGACACGATCTATTGTGTTGAGGAAGCGAGAGAAATATGTCAGGAAATAAAAGTGTGGCAGTCCATTATTTCTGCCTACCCCTTCGGTGAGACGGCGTGATGGTTGGTTAGATAGTTTTATAAAGTGTTTCTTCCCGTATTTTTATACCTGCGTATTTATTATTTCTTGAACAATTAATACGAAAGAAAACGTCGGTTTTCTAGAAGTTTTAGAATAATTTGTGTGAAGCATATGTTTCGTCTGTCTAAGGCATAATCAAATGCAGACACGTGCAAAATATGTCATTCGTATTAATTCACTAACTATCGTCCTTAAATTTTTTTAATAAAAAGCTTAATAAAGAAAGTTAAAAACATTAATAATTATTTAAGGATCACTGCATTGGTCACTACAACATATTGAATGCATGGATGAAGAAACAATGGTTAAGAAAGTTTACGTTAACCATGCGAATGGATTACGGAGTCGAGAAAGACTCGCTATATGAATGTGGAGTAAGCTAGAAAGAGTAGTGCGGCGGTCCATTCTCTCTGCCTACCCTGGCGGAGTTACGGCGTTTAATTTGTGTGTGTTTGTATAAATGAAATAAAATAAAACAAAAATTCAGAAGAAAATTGAAAGACTGAAAATATTCTTGAAATTTGACATAGAATTCCAAGTGATTTTGAAAAGTATTTTAAAGCATCTACAATAAAGTTTTGATTAAAATTTCAAACAGTACACCCTGAAAAGCTTGTCGTAAAATGCAGAGCTTTCATAATATCGGATGCATAAAAGCCATTGGATGAAAGAGAATCACCATTGGGTATGATAAAAATGCTTTTCTGTAAAATTTCAGAATTTCGTGATGGTTTCACATATCATGAAATGACAAATTAGGCACGATTTCAATGTTTAAAAAATATTATTATACTTCTTCTTCTTCTTCTTCTGTCAACTACCAACTTTACTCTATTTTTTTGTTTAATTAATTCGAATAAAAGCTTTTTTTTAGTATCATGTTTTATTTTATGGAATTACTTGTTTCTCCTTGCAAACATTATCAAATGTTTTTTTAGTATCATTTTATAATGCCTTAGCAAGCCGAAATATGTTATTTTAATCAATTTAAAAAAAGCTTTTAGAAACCAGACGTTTTCAGTAGTAATTTGTTATCCGTGAAATAATAATGCCAGCGACTCTGATGACTCTCAACTCTACCGATCGCTGTTGAAATAAAGACTAAAGTGCAGGTAGTTATTAATTAAATTGTTTTATTTATAATTATATAACACAAAAGTCCGGATCGCACCATTGAAAATAACTATAATATATTTTAAGTGGTGTTATTTTTATTTTTATTATGTTATTTTATTTTATATCAATGTATTTTATATTTTTTTATTTTATTTTAGATTTATTTTGTGGACGTTTAAGTTACTAAGTGTGCGCGGGAGATGCACAGATGAGTGTGAGATGGAGATAAAAGACTGGATTGATGTGACGAAGGAGATTTCACTCTACTCACTGTATGTTTTAAAAGCGGATTATTAGACACAAACAAAATTTCTTCCAAGCGATCAAAGAAGATATCAGTAGGGTAGATGATAAAGAAGAGCCCGTAGAAAGACCACAACCTTGTTATTAAAAATTCCCATTGAAAGCAAAATAATTTTGGTTTTCACACGTGGAAAGTGAACTCATAAATTCATTAATCACATTATTCTCCAACTGGCAATTTAACAAAATATTATTTACTATCGTTAGTATTTCATTTGTAGGAACACTTGGAAGAAGTTTACTTATATCAAACGCCATAAATCTGGCATTTATAGGTAAAATAAATATTTTAATTTATGAATCAATTTCAAAGATTTTTTTATTGCATATAAAGGTTTAAAATTAGTTAACTTTGAAAATTTCTTACCCAAAATTTTTGTCAAGAAAAATGTTGGCGATTGAGCAAATGAAACTACTGGTCGAATTAGAATATCTTATTTGTGGATTTTGGGCAGCCCATAGAGTTGGGGAATTTGAGGATTCACTTACTTATTATTTTACTCCTTTCTGCTTAAATGCTTTGTCTACTTTTAGTCTCCCAAGCTCCCATTCCCAAATATTCATCTTATGCAAATTAATCATTTATTAATTTCTATGTAAATTATGTCTTTTCAAATGTATGTTTTTTATAAATTTATATTTTATATTTTTATATTATCATTATGTACTATTATTGTTTAATATTATTTATTAGTTCTTTCTGATAAAAAATAATGATTAGTACTACTTATAACAATTAGCCCGGGTTAATTTATAAATTTAAATTGTTGTATCGAATTCTAAATGCGTTTTTTATATAATTCTTTCTTTGTTTAGTTTTTATTTTATATTTACTCCGGAATATGTTGTGTTTTTTAATATTTTGGGGAATAAACGAAGTTATTTTCAATTTCGTAAGTGTAAAACCGAGTTATTCTAGATTTTGTAGAAATAATAAATTATGAACTACTTGTGAAGGAATAACATATACCTACTAGGTACTAGAAATTTACAGTATAAACTCTCTGGGTTTATGAATACTTTTCACAGTTATGAAAATAGGAAAATGGGACACGAAAATGAAATATGCGCTTGGTCTTACGGTGAGAGATTGTTATTAAGGAATATGCGAAAAGGGAAAAAAACGCCTTCTGGAAAATGAATATGTTACGTTTTCGCAGTCATTTAAAAACATACTTATTATTACGTTTTTTCATACGCGTCTGCGTGGGCATTGGACATATAAGTATGTCTTATTCCAGTGGCGGCATATATTATTTTGTTTTTTTTTCAAATAGTAATATCAAAATCTTTGGATTCATTTTAATCTCAGAATAGACGGTCCTGGACTAAGGCAAATGTCTTAGCTCTGCAACTTTAAGTTTTAAGTTTGAAGACTGGACTGTAATAAGGATCGTGGAGGAGTTATTCTGGGTGGCGCAAGAATCACAATATAACTTAAGAAATAGAATAAGAAAATCATTGTTCGTCCTAATCTAAATCAAACACTTGTTTATAAATAATAATTAAGATTGAAATGTGTGTTATCTCAAAATTTTATTTTATTTTATGGAATGACATGTTTCACCCTACATTGTCATCTTCAGCCTTCTTCCCTCCTCTGCTGGATATGGGCTTTTCCCATATTTCTCCACTCATTCCTATTTTTTTCCATTCCGTATCAAGGTCTTCCCAGCTATTCAGTAAAGGTTATCAGTCTATTTTTAAAGTTACTTCCCGACACGTCTTTACCTTGTCTAATGCCTCCATTGGAGTATTCTGGGTCCCCATGTGTTACTACCTTGTATGGCTATATGGCCTTGCATAAATGCATGATCAAATCATCAAATGTTTCGCCTTGCTCCTTAGCACTGGACATTATCAACTGGGCATTATCAAAAGACTTTTGATTATACCTTAGCAGATGAAACATAAGAAATAATGAAACATAGAACGTATCTGAAAAACAGACGTTTTTAGGAATATTGATTTTTTTTTCATCAATTAATTATTATACAATTTTCAAGGATGTGAAGAGTTGCCAAGCGCAGCTTAACGTATTATGATTAGGTACTGAACCACTAGAAATTAAATAAATAAATTGTGATATTATAACTGTATTTTAAATGAAACCCGCCAAAACGATAGATTTAATAAACTCAGCATATATTTCGAAAACAAAAATCAATAAACGAGTGATTTTGTATCATTCTATTTTTTCCAACTTATAATTAACAACAACGTACTACGTATTTTACAATGTTTCTAGAGGAAGGAAAGGAAAGGAGTTCTAAGTCGTTAAGAGAGGGCTTCTGTGTGCCAAAACATGTTTGTGAAAAGTGCAAAAAGTTAATATCGAAAAATTATTCTAATGTGAATTCACAATTGTAAATAAAACACTTTTTTTCACCACTTGAGTATTATATTTTACACGACTAGTTTCGGAAGCTACAGATGCTTTCATCTACAGGTTTCAATATAAACTTGAATTCACAACACAAAGTGATGGCGAATATACTCGTACAATACAAAAGATATTAAAATGAGGCTTTAAGCACTTTTATTATATTTAAATAAATATGCACAAGTGGAATCAATAAACTCTTGAGTACATAAGCATTTAGAGACGGAAATAAAATGTGTAGGCAGTAAAAATAAAACATTTTAATATTCTGGTTTGGTAGTTTCACAAAGAGTTGGCGCCCTCCCGCGCCGGGTGCGAAGTGAGGCGGCGCCCCTCCGGCTGGCAGGTGGCAAGCGCCACTTTGTGGTGAGACGAAGCAAACCGAACTTATTGCACGACTTTACATTTATGTATGAACTTCGTTTTCCGAGTAATAAAAATATACGAATTCCCGCTTATTTCACCCGCCCACATATCATAGACAACACCAGCTAACACTTACCCAACACAATAAAATATTTCACCCTATTATTTCAATATTATGCGAGTTGTTAAATTGTAAGTTATACTTCTTCTTCTTTATGCATGCCTTGTCGTCTGTTTCTTAAGAGGAATCTCTCACGAAGAAGTTCGAAGCAGATTGTGAATGGCGATTCCAGTTTAAATATTTATGAAAACATTATTATTTCAATATTACGCATGTTTTCTAAATTATCCCTCATGTATGGAAGTGAAGTTTGGAGCTGGCAAAAGAAGGATGAAAGCAGATAAACGCCGTAGAAATGAGATCACTAAGAAGAATGTGCGGGAAAAAGTTGTATGATAGAATACCGAACGCTGAAATAAGAAAGAAATGTAAGGCAGATGACTGCATCATGGATAAAATTAAAAAAGGATCCCTGAGATGGTTTGGACATATGGAACGAATGGATGAGAGGAGAATGGTTAAAAAAAGAAGCCGAAGACGACCGAGGAAAATATGGCATGACCAAATTAATCAATTATTAAAAGACGACCACATTCGAAGTCGGAATAATCGACGTGCGTGCATGGTACGATGCATGAATGTAGAGGAATACCAAAAGGTATGCCAGGACAGAGCATTTTAGTGATTCTTCCTCTCTGCCTACCCCTCCGGAAAAATGGCGTGATGGTTAGTTTTTTTTTTATTATTAGTTTTTCTCAATGTAAGCAATTCTATCATAATGATGGATTTTCATGTATTTAAATTAAACTAACTAACTAACTAACCATCACGCCGTCTCCCCGAAAGGGTAGGCAGAAAGAATGGACTGTCACACATTTACTGATGCGGCACTCCATCCTTCTCTTTTCGCCCCGCGGGAGACGCGGTGTGATGGGTTGCGAACCTCATCGCCACCAATCCCGCATCTAAATTAAAATCACAAATATTACAGATATACAATTCCAGATAGTTTGCAAATATTAACATGGTTAGAATTTATAAGAGAAACATAAAAAAATCGCAAAAAGTAAAAGTTAGAAATAGAAAGAATCATAACGTTAATATCGCATCCCTGGGGTAATTCCCACTATCATGGAATATTTTAAATTTGTTCCAAACGTTGTAAAAACATTGTACATCTTATTTCCGACTTGTTGCATAATCTATCAACAAATAATTTTACATGTCAACAGCCTAACTGTAGCATCTGCAACATGTTACAACAGCTACGATGATTGCAAGATAAATAGTCTCGTTTTGTTGGCATTCCGCCTAAACTAACTTACTTCCAATCGCTTGCACACTTACTCCAGCAATAACAATACTATTCATCAACTCCAAATGAAGTCGGTTGAATCTAGGATCGATTATTGTAAAGGTGGTCGTTTCCCGGAAGGCATAGGCAAATCTAACACTACTCTATCGTTTTTTCTCAAGCCTCCTTCAGAATTGATTTTCCCTATATTTTCAACGTTTAACATTTGACATCGTGTACCTTTCATGATTTGACCGCATTTACTTATATATATTTAAGATGTTAATATTATATGGACCTATTTCAATACCTCCTGCATTCTCTTTTCATAGATGTTTCATACATACTAATATAGATAAATATATTTTAGGACTACTCGGATTTGCAAATACGTTTGGGCTCTCTATCTTTCATACATTTTTTTTTGCTTAAATGTTTATAGACGGTGTTTTTTTTTTTTTGGAGGTTTGGTTTTAAAACTGGCAACATTGTTTCTACAGACTGTCAATTTGACAATTGACAGTAGATTTGTAGTCAGCACATTTTGCCATTTCAGCATGAATAGACTGACGTCAGAACAACGCTTGCGAATTGTGCAAATTTATTTTGAAAATCATGGTTCGGTTCGCCAAACTTATCGTGCACTACGTCCATTTTACGGTCGACATAATCGTCTATCCGAGCAAGGAAGACCATGGATCGTTTTCGCATCACGTACACTCGAGTGGATAATACGCATCTCCAAAGACAACAATCGTCGAAAATAGGATTTCACGATTGTGCTTCATTCGAGCTAGCCGTGGCGCTCATATGCCCGAAATCATATTTAAACAATAATGGCATAAAAGTATCTATTAAATAAAGCCAATATCATTGACATTAACCACCCTACGTATTTGAACGTACGTGATACGTTCACTTTGACTGTACCTTTCTGCGCTATCCTGTATCACGTACGCGCTTGAGAAAAAGTAAAACCAAGTAAAACCAAGTAGTAACCTAAAATGTACAAAACTGTTAGGGATACGCGCGTGTGCCAACAACACTCGAGTACAAGTCTTCATAAATATAAAAGTTTTACAAGGGGCAGGCGAAGTATGCGGCCGAGTATTTGACGTTTCTTAATTTAAAAAAATATAATTTATATTTAATTAAATTTCATTAATAAAAAACCTGCATTTTTGCACGTTTCTCGGAAAATTACCTGAAGGTAGGGCGGTTAACATAATTTTAATGTTTTTTTTTTTCATTTTGAATATGTATTGTACACTTCTAAAAAAACACCCTATATTAAGAGTAAGCTACGAAAAATGGGACGCGGCGCTCAGGCCCTAGGTTCTTTAGAAGTCCATTTTATTGCATCTTCTTTTTGGAGTGTCACGTCAGGTCCCCCGACGTCGGCTATCACCCTATCGTAGGCCTCTCTGTCCTGAGCCAGACGGAACAACTTCCCATCCCCCCAAATTCCAGTCCACTCTTTGATATTCTCGAGACAGGTCATCTGGGGTCTTCCCGCACCGCGCCTACCCTCGATCTTCTCTTTCATGATTTTATTGCACATTGGTTGATCTTTGTTCATTTTATCTTATAAAATAAAATATCTGTAACAATTTAAATACATATTTTCAAAATATGTATTTAATATAATAAATAGGCATCAACACATAGAAAATATGAGCTCAAATAGGATATCACACATAGCTCTCCATGGAACGCCAAACGGACAACGCCGACCAGGAAGAGCCCGAAACGGTGGAGAGAAAGCTGGAGTTCAGCGTCTCACGAGAAGTCGCCTGAAATTACAGACTCCTGAGTCTACCAAAAGTGAAGAAGAAGAAGAAGAAGATTTTCAAAATAGGCAAAGGGCTGTTTATTTTTTAACAACACACAATTTCAACACAATCAGTAATGTAGACGCACCCCGAACCGAAAACCGGCCATAACACGGGCAGACCACAAGCAAGATGGTATAATGACTTCAAAAGAGTGGCAGGAGGTCATTGGCACAGAGTGACGAGGGAGAGTGAGATGCAGGAGTCTGAAAGGAAGGCTTATGTCCAACACTGGACCACTAATGGTTGATGATGATGGTGATGAATTTAAGCTGTTAAAAAGTACATTAAAAAGAGTGAGGTTAAAATATCAGTTAATTTAATTTTGTGATGGAATCAAAAAATAAAAATGTTTAAAATAGTATCGTATTAAAAAAAGTATTTTTCACAACCCAGAAACTATTCATTTACAATTCAAAGCGAATGTGTAATTTTGTAGAAATAAAATGGAAATGTGTGATTTTTGTAAATAATTAACTGACTAATCATTACGCCGTTTCTCCAGATGGGTAGGCAGAGAGAATGGACCGCCATACTGCTCTCTCTCTCTTGGCATACCTCTTTTGATTCCTCTACATTCACACATCGTAACATGTACGCTCATCAGTTTTTCCGACTTCGAATGTGACCGCCGTTAAGTATTTGATAAAGTTGGTCATGCTCTGCTTTTCTTGGTCGTACACACCTTATTTTTCCACTCACACTGCTTGTATATACAACATTTAACCATTTCTCTCTCGTCCATTTGTTCCATATGTCCAAACCATCTCGGGGATCCTTTATTAATTTATTTATGATGCAATAATCTCCCTCACATTTCTTCCTTATTTAATAACTGAAATTAATTAAACAAATAAACATAGAGTTTTGCTAAATATTGAGGCTCTTGATATTGTAATTGTGAGATTTCTTACAAAAATACATTTTAGAAAACATTTCATAATGGTTGTATTACGAAATCAAAATTAAGAAATCAAGTAGAAGACTTCCATCCGCTTCATCTAATGTAATATTTCCTTGTGATCCAATTGAGGTGAATATGGTATGCTTTAAAATACAAGGCATCATTGGACTAATTGAATGTGTGCTATTTTCTAAGTGACACCAATTTAGACAATCAAAAAAATGTTCTTCAAGACGCATTTTATGTTATTCTTTAGTAACCAAATCGTAACAATGTTTTCAATAGAACAAAACGCTGTTTTCTTCACAAATTATAGTTTTTATCTTTCTTCTGATGATGAAGGTGTTAAAACCACGAATCAAGTCTACAAAAATAAAATTATAAGTGGAAAAAACAGTGTAATAATTCATTTAATTATTATTTAAATTCTACAGTTTTAATAACTCACGATTATAATATTTAAAACAATTAATTCATTTTAAAAACTGCGTTAAATAATTGAGTTTTCAAAACATTTTTTGCAATTTAATACGTCCTTGTAAACATCCTTCATCATTGTTAATTATTTACACTGAGGAAGGTCTTTTCAAATCCGAAACACGTTTGTAAAAATGTGGTAAATATATATATTTTTAGAGCTTCTAGCGAAACCGGTCGCTATCGAAATAAGGACAAAAGTGGAAGAAGTTTTAAAAAATATCATTTTATTTATTAACTAATTAATTATTTATTAACTAAAAATTTAATGCGGATATAGAAGAAATGTTAAAAATATCAGCTGTTATTATGTATACGCCTTATGTAAATGATGAACTTTGTGTTGAAATATAGCCAATACTTTTATTAAAATCGACAAATATTTGACTCATTGAAAACTTCTTTAAATTAGACGTGCAAAGGTCAAGACGTATTTATAAGTGTGCATTTTGCTTTAGTGCAATCAAAGCTTGTTAAAACGTCACCATACACATTTAAACTTCGCATTCATTAATTGAATAACAATCGACGAAATATAAATGCTTTTTATAAAAAGAACTTCAAGTATTACTGAAAGCATTAAACATAGCATGTTATAATTATATCAGTTTGTGTATCAGCTGTCATACAACTCATATGTTTTACAAAGTATTATTATTTATAAGCGTACAAGTAAGTTATGTGGCATGAACTCAATAGCTCAATAACTCAATAGCTTATTATTTTTCATTGCTTTTATTGAAGCTCAATAACTCAATAGCTTATTATTTTTCATAGCTTTTATAGTAGCTCAATAACTCAATAGCTTATTATTTTTCATAGCTTTAATATTGCTCAATAACTCAATAGCTTATTAGTTTTCTAGCACAATATCAAATTATTAATAAATAGTAATAATTTAATTATAATTTTACACTGTGCTAGAAAAATGCTAGAGGTTTGTCAGGATAGAGTAGTGTGGCGGTCCATTCTCTCTACCTAACCCCGCGGAGAAACGGCGTTATGGTTTGTTTGTTTGTTTTGTCAAATTATTTTATTATTATATTATAACTTTTCATACAAATAATATTATAGGTTCTTCTTTAAAAAATTTAAATTCCAAAGTCCCGGTATTAAAAAATAGCGGGATATACAAATTAGAGTGTAACGACTGCAACTCTATTTACATAGGACAGACGGGTAGATCCTTCAGTAAAAGGTACATACCTCAACCTAAATAACCTATTAATGTTACTGTTTATCATTATATATTGAATCTCAAAAATTCCTAGTAATTCAGTTGTAAATTTTAATGTTAATGTTTATCATTATGTATTGAACCCCAAAAATTCCTAGAAATTCAGTTGTAAATTTACTTATCACTCATCATTAGTTCTAAGAAAAAACCTTAAAATTGTTTTATTTAACAACTCAAAAAATGTACATTACATAATTTCCCCCAAACCCTAAGTTTTCTAAAATCAATATAAGAACATACTGTTAGGCGATTAGGTTCAGTTTGAGAAGGCGAAATAAATTCTTCACTATTTATATATAATAAATTAAATCCAAGTAAAAACCCTTAACAATCGTGTTTACTTTTATAAATTAACAAAAAAAATAGTATTTACCTATCAGATATTAAGTAACTCAGTGGGAAAAACCAAAGTTAATGGTATAATAGCTGAAGGATAATTTTCTTATAAAAATTCAGTAGTTCAGCTTTATTACCACAACCCTTTTATAGTAATAACTTGACTTTATTTACAAATATTTGTGGTTTCGTTAATTTTTGTATACCATGCCCAATTACTACAACAAGTGGAATAAACAAAGGATGGAATGAGAATAAATGGGTATTTTAATGAAAATATTTAAGTGACTCTGAAAAGCCCTTCTTAAGAAGCATCTGCGCTTGTGCTGACCCTTATCGTTGAAAATAATTTTATGGCGTAACTTTGAAATCTAAAAAGTAGAGTCCATACGTAAATTTTAATCAAAATTTGTACAATTTTTGTAATAATAAATGCATCTTAGTATCTAAAAATATATCGGCCAAAACAAATGGACTTTTTTTTGTTTTTTGTCATTTTTTTTATAATATATATTTTATGGGTGTACAGAATTGGCATTGTGAATTGAATACTAAGGCATAATACAAAAAATATATAACAAAATAAATTGAGAGCATTTGGTTAGAATTAATTCTACTTAAATACACTGAAAAATCAAAATATGAAGTATGTTAAAAGAAACACCTATATTCAATCTAAATTATTCAGACAGTAGATGATAAAATATCCACATTTCCTTTGAATTGCCTACTTCTACAATATCAACCTTCTTTTTACGTAAGAAACCTAAATTCTTCAACAAGAACAAAAAAAAAAAAAATTATTCTTTTTGATTTTCCGTAAATAATAAATTTAACATGTTCATTTTTTTAAATCATAATTAATTCCTTTATATCTAATACATAACGAGTCCAATATTTCAATAAACTTACATGTCCAACGTCAATCAACGAAAATATATTCAAGAGGGATACAGTCTTAAAATAAATAAATAAAATTTGAATTAATTCTAGGGGTCCATGAACCTGTATGAAATTTGAAATACAAAATGTGATTACCCCGGCTTTGTTTTGATTTTTAAATAAGCAGTTTGGGACATAAATAATTCAGTGAAATTGAGAGAAATACCGCATATTGTTTGTTATGAGAGACAAAAACATTGTTTACGTCATTTATGTGGTTTTAAGTAACAATATTTTGAGTAAATAATTTGTAAGATTAAGTTAATATTTTTCTGCTTTATAGGAATCTAAAAACTATTTTTAATATTAGCTTTCATCTGAAGTGTAAAAGAGCAACCCTCTGGATAACAGATCAAATATGTCAATAGCAAAGAAGAGGAAACAATAATAAAATTTTGTTGACATACTTATTTTAAGGAAACATAAAAAAATATAAATAATTTAAATATTATTTTGAGAGGAATTTACAATACAAAGGACTTAACAAGTAAACACCGTTGCGGTTTACGAATATACGACTCCAAATTTAAAGCTCTTGCGAGTAATGGTTTGATTACTATGCTCTCAACTAAAATGCTCATTTCAGGAATTCTGAACAAGGGATGGAGGTTTCAATTCAAGCGAATACCTTTCTGACAGTCATTTTCCAAATTCCTCATTGACATTGCCCCCACACATACCTGCGAACAAAGGAGAACAAACAAAATTAGTATATTTTTTAAATTATAATACATACAATTTAATTGTGGCAAAACAAAAAATATTTTTACGTAATATTTAGAAAAAAAAAAAAAATTAAAAAAAAAAAATATTTATTAAATTATACTAACTAGGTAGGTACTTAAAATATTTTTTTTTATTTTCAAAAACTTACTAACCATCACGGCATTTCCTCGGAGGTGTAGGCAGAGAGGATGGATCGCCACAATGCTCTGTCCTGGCATACCTCTCGGGATTCCTCTACATTCATACATCGTACCATGCACGCACGTCGATTATTCCGACTTCGAATGTGGCCGCCTTTTATTAATTGATTAATTTGGTCATGCCATGTTTTCCCTCGGTCGTCCTCGGCATCTCTTTCCACTTACGCTGCTTGTGTACAACTTTTTAACCATTCTTCTCTCATCCGTTCATTCCATATGTCCAAACCATCTCAAGGATCCTTTTTTAATTTTATCCATGATGCAGTCATCTGCCTTACATTTCTCTCTTATTTCATCGTTCGGTATTCTATCATACAACGTTTTCCCGCACATTCTTTTTAGTGATCTCATTTCTACGGCGTTTATCCTGCTTCCATCCTTCTTTTGCCAGCTCTAAGCTTCACTTCCATACGTGAGGGTTGGCACTAGAACTCCATTGTGTACTGCCATCATTGCTTCTGTTTCTATTTGCAGTAATGACTGAGTGCGATATTTTTTTTATTCCCAGCACCAACTCTTTTTTCGATGTCTTTCTCCATTTTTCCGCTATATAAGTTAGCCTTAATAAATTGTTATTGGTTCCATTCCATGCTTTCATCCTTCTTTTGCCAGCTCCAAGCTTCACTCCCATTATTTTCATTCTTTACAAATCATAATATACGAGTATGTTTAAGGTATATTACAAACTATAAAAACGTGTGTACAATAAATACTATAATTTGTTCTATTAAGGGAAATGAAAACATTTAAATTTGGAATGTTACAAATTTTTTTAATCAATTGTTACTCTTTTTTATTGATGAGCAAGTATAGACACTAAAAATAATATAATAGAAAAAAAATTATATATTTATGATGAATTTGGAATGAAACGCTAATAACACAAAATGTCACCATAGATATCAGATTAAAAAGCAAGCAGAATGCTGGACCATTAATTTAACACAAACCCATTACAAGCACTGGAGGAGAGGGTGAAAATTATCCGAAATGGGTTTATTTTATTTCGAAGAATACATAAATCAAGGAGAAAAATGATAAAGCGCGGAACAGTGATTGCATATTCAAAAAAATAATAATAATAACGGATGATGTGTCAGGATAAGCGACACATTCTTTTTTTAAATTGTCCGTTTCGTGTTAATGTCTAGATTCTGGTTTATCACTTTACTGATAACAAAACCCATGATCAATGAGTTGGTGAAATTCAATTGGCATACTATAAACAACTGGAATCAGAGGATTAAATAATTTTGATGACTATATACGAGTATGTCTTAGCATGATTCAATAACTGAAATTAACCAATCACTAAAAGGCAGCCAAATTCCGAATCGGAAAAATCTACGAGCACGCAAATTAGAATGTATGAATAAAGAGTGACCTCAAGAGATATGTCAGGATTGGAGAAGTATGGCGGTCCATCTTCTCTGCCTACTTCTCCTGATGATAAGCTTGTTAGTTTAGTTCTAATCAACAATACTGTTTTCATTCAATAGGAATTTTATCAAAATGTTTTGTATTTTAAAAGATACAAATAATACAACTGCGTTGACGTCAGGCGGCGCTGGTGAAACCGGTCATCAAAATGTTAACTAATGACGAAAATTAAAAATAATACATAGGTTAGATAACACATCAAATTGTATTAATATTTAATAAACATTATCGCCAATAAAATAATAGTAATCAACTTTAGTTTGAGTAACAGATTCCTGTTGGCTACCGTCCCCCTGAAAGAACGCCAAAGAAATGGAGGGATAGCTGAGAGTTCACTTCCGAAGACAAGTCGGCTTGACTACAGGAACTGACCAAAGGTCTAAAAGGAGAAGAAGAAGAAGAAATTTGAGTCGTCAAATAGCTTTTTCTTCTTATTCTTCTTTTAATAGATCTGACGATCTGTGACACAGAATTCATGTCTCGTCAGATGAAGAGATCCAACTGTCCCTCCATCTCTTATGCGGTCTTCCAGGTGAGCGGTGTCCAGAGAGGATTTCATAAGCGGCTGTATATGCAAGTCTGTCACCATCCATTCGGACTACATGATCCCTCCAGTATTTTCTTCTGGATCTACTCCAATGAACGATATCCTCTATTTCGCAAGTTTTTCTTATGTCTGCGTTGCGGACACGATCTCGGAGAGTTTTTCCACTAATTGATCTTAGGACCTTCATCTCCGATGTTCTTAGTAGTCCCTTGGTTCGCACAGTGTCGGCCCGCGTCTCTACAGCGTACGTCATGATAGGCCGCACGCATGTTTTATAGATTCTGATCTTGCTGTCGACAGGCATGTGCTTGTTCTTCCAGACCAGATTCTTCAGCATCCTGACACAGCAGAGGCTTTACTGACTTGTTCTCGTACTTCGGTATAAAGGTCATTTTAGCTGCAGATCTCTACTCCCAAATATCTGAAACTCATTACTTGCTCCACAGGTATATCATAAACAGTCAGCTTACATCTTGTAGGTTGCCTAGATGTAGTGAGCCTTTTTGTTTTGTTGACTGATATAGCCATATTTAGCCTTTGTGATACTGTGTGGAATTTGTACAACATTCTTTGCAGGTCATCTTCAGACTCTGCTATTAACGAGGCGTAGCAAATGACGTTCACGGTTTTACTGCCCATTTTATAACCTAGTCCTAAGCCGTCGAATAGCACGCTTTTAATTCTAAGCTGATCCCAGAAGCTGTGAAAATCTCCGCACATCTTAGAGCTAAGGACAAATTTGTCTAAATGACGTCATAACATAAAATTAAACGAGGAACTATCAGATTCTTTAATCTTTCTTTATACAATTATTTGTGCCATAAACACAAAGAAACCATAAAAAGTAAACGAATTTGACGTGTTTATGACGTATAAAACTTGTGTTCGTTTAAATTGGCAACCCTTAAGAGGCGCGCCTACGGTCCCGGCTGTGGGTATTTGGACACAAAAATTGACATTTTTACAAAAAATACAAAATACCGCTCCACCCCAACTCAGAGACAATGTGTCATTAATTCTGTGCGGCAGAGTGATTTTTAATTTCTATTTTATACCCTCATATTTCCGAAAAGAGAATTGATTTCACGTTTCAAATACAGCTTCGTAATTATCTTATTTTTTTACAGCAGCGATATTATTGAAACGTATGTTTTATTACAAATACGCTTTCCAGATCAAATGTATAACCTCCAATTATACAAAAATATACAAGTATACTAAACATATAAATTATGTATAATATATAAAACAAAAATAAGCAGAAAGAGCGTCGTTTGACATCAACACAATTGTATTTAATAATCAATACAAATGAAAACGTCTGTTTTCTAGAAGTTTTATTATATTTTATGTGAATGACGTGGTTCGCCTGTCTAACGTATTAACAAATCTTCAATATAATTATAAAACTTCTAGAAAACAGACTGCATCATGGATAAAATGAAAAAAGGATCCCTGAGATGGTTTGGACATACGGAACGAATGGATGAGAGTAGAATGGTTAAAAATTTCTACACAAGCAGCGTGAGTGGAAAAAGAAGCCGAGGACGACGTGCTCTACAACGTGGCAGGGTTCTCAAAGAAACTCAAAGTGAGTTTTTTTTTTATGTATACAACATGTTGTTTGAACCCAATAACTGTATAAATTTTTTTAGCTATTATATTGATTCTCGTGACATATGACAGGTAGCCAATCTATCGCAATTTTATTGTCACGTTAACTACACCAGACCAAAGAAAGTGAGACAATCACACTGCCATCGCCGAGAATCGAACCCGGGACCTTCGGTATGGAAGTCAGAGCTCTTACCACTCTGCCACGAAAGTCGTCCCTTATCTTCCATTATCTTTATAAGTCTGAAACGTTCGTCTACAAAAACGAAGAATTTATAATTTTATTTCTGCTGTGATAATCCAATGAACTTTTTTATTTCGTTTATTTGCATTCCACACCCCGTCACATCACCTTCATTAGTAATAATAAAGTCAAGAAATGTTCAAATACATACTTAAGCTATTAACTATAAGCAACTAACTTAAGTACCGTGAATCCAAATTCATTAATTTTCGCAACTAGACCATTTCGTCGGTTCAAAGGTAAAACTCATTAAGTGACATTTGAATTATTTTTTTATTTTTTTGCAATTTCTGATCAGACTTGTGAATTCTACGTCAGAAAGTAATCACCAAGTGTTTTTATTAAATAATAACTGTTTTTCTTTAATAAATACACTTGGTGATTGTTTTCTGACGTAGAATTCACAAGTCTGATGCGGAAGTTGCAAAAAAAGGAGAAAAATTTGAAATGTCACTTACCGTGTTTTACCTTTGAACCGACGATTTTACTGATATTAAATTTTATGATGCTATTCTTTCTTGGCTGAGCTCGATAACTATTTTTCTATCCCTTGGATTCGTTCGTTTTTCGCATTCACACAGGTATAATGGACATAGGTATGATAAATTGTTGACTTGGAAAGTCGACTTGGAACACGAGCGATATTTTGTTTTCGATTATTAAAGTCATGTCGTCACCTGAGAGTAAGAGGGTTCCAACTAACAAAATTTCACATTTGGCTTTTTTTCGTGAAAAGGGTTCTTACTAACCTTATCTATACGTACAATTAAAAAAAACATGTAAAAGTATCGTCATTTTGATGTTACGAAAATAATCAAGTTCCATCTGATCATTCAAAACACACGATTTACTAAAGAAGGATTCATTTAAACTTAGAACTTTATTATTCCAACTGTTGCCAGACAAAATTTACACGTTTCTCGGTAAAATAATCTCTGGAAATTGGAATTAAACCCTTTTATTCCGAGATACGCACCCGAAACCAACAAAACTTTGACTTCATTTTTCTCAGCTTTTTACTTTTGTTAGTTGGAACCTTCTTACTCTCAGGTGACGATGTCACAATTTCCCTTACATTTCAAATTATGTTCCTTCTATGCGTTATCACCATCTCATCGATAGCAATCAGTTCCAAATTCTCAACTTGTGATGTTTTTATTTAATAAATTTTATTTAATAAGACATTTCAGATAGGTTGATTTTATAACATATATCCATATATCCATAATGTTTTTTCAGCCACAATTAAATGTTGACACGTGAATCTATAATATACCGCCATCTTTTAACCGTAAAGCAGCGGTTTCCAACCTTTATGCTTCTACGCCTTCCCGAAAGACTCCCATTTTTTTCCGCGCTTCCCTATAATTTATTTACTAACTAACTAATAAACCAACACGCCGTTTCCCCGAAAGGGGTAGGCAAAAAAGATAGACCGTCATACCTTCCACATTCATATATCGTAGCATATAAGTTCGGCGATTTTTCCGACTTCGAATGTGGCCGCCTTTCAGTATTTGATTAATTTGGTTATGTGGAAAACGTGGCATGATCAAATAAATCAAATATTGAATGTCGGCCATGTGAGGAGTCAGAGAAATCGACGCGCGTGCATGACACGATGTATGAATGTTGAGGAAGCGAGAGAAATATGTCAGGAAAAAAAGGTGTGGTAGTCCATTCTTTCTGCCTACCCCTTCGGGGAGACGGCGTGATGGTTAGTTAGTTAGTTAGTTGGTTATGTTATGCTATCCTTGGTCTTCCACGACTTCTCTTTCCGCTCACACTGCTTGTATACAGCATTTTAACTATTCTTCTCTCGTCCATTCGTTCCATATGTCCAAACTATGTCTGGGATGCTTTTTTAATTTTACTTATAATGCAAAAATATGCCTTCCATTTTTTCTTATTTCATCGTTCGGTATTCTATCATATATCGTTTTCCCGCTCATTCTTCTTAGTGATCTCATTTCTATGGCATTTATCCTACTTTCATCATTTTTGCTAGCTCCAAGCTTCACTTCCATACTAGATCTCTTATTTATTACACCTTGGCACTAGAACTCTTATTTTTTACACCTTTTTTTAAATAGTTTTAATAATAAAGACGCATTAAAAACAATTGAAATTTATTAATAATACAACAAAAAACTTTAAATTACAATTAACAGAATAATAACAAGGTAATCCTACAATATATATGTCCATGTATATTTATTTTTAGATTAAATTATTTTTAATCATTTATCAACAATATCTATCGCATCAAAGTTTATCAAATCTTGGCAACAATGAG
The DNA here is from genome assembly GCA_022606425.2 of Lepidostoma basale. Lineage (NCBI taxonomy): Eukaryota > Metazoa > Arthropoda > Insecta > Trichoptera > Lepidostomatidae > Lepidostoma > Lepidostoma basale. The sequence continues at coordinate 824,326 of JAHDVF020000223.1, forward strand.
TCCCACCCGTATCTCTTTTTCAACTACTAACGTTGCTCGATATTTGGTTTCCAATGCTGTAAGGTTACGTCTTAGTAAATAAATGAAAATTCATATCGTAACGGTTTCGATATGAAGTTTTATTTATTTGTAGATATTATGATATAATTTTTATGATTAAAAATTTTTGGCGCCTTCCAGGTTGGAAACCGCTGCCGTGAAGTGTATATTTCTTAACATGGTTATTGACATTTGTATTAATTAAAATCGAGAGAAGCCTTAAATTTAATAATTGTAATATATATATATTATTACAAGATACGTGTGTGAAATGAATATCTTTTTTAATTTGTTATTCTCAGAAATGAGAACATGAGAATTCCTCTTGATTTTAGTGTAATATTAACTGAAGTATTATAGATTATTGAAAAGGAGTTCTTGGAATGAAATGATTTTAATTGGAATATTATTGGAACGAAATGGTTTATTATACTTGTAAATGTATATTATATATCTCTTCCAATTTAATGATTTATATTATTTAATACTGAATAAACAGATATATATTTACAGAAAAAATCAAAGTATATAAAATCATCAAAGATGAATCTTGAGAATTGTTGTTTTTATTTTTATTTTATTTACAACGGGTCATTTGAATATAATACTTTTTGCAATTTCCTTAAGCTTGCTATATTGATTATCATGACATATGATAGATAGCTAATCTGTCGCAATTATTTTAGTAACGTGAATTCTACACTAGAACAAAGACAGTGTGACAATCACACTGCCATCGCCGGGAATCGAACCAAGGACCTTCGGTTTGGATACCAAGACAAATGCCACTCTGCAACGAAGGTCGTAATTAAAACTATATGAGGTCGTTTTTATTTACTTTTAAATAATAAAAAAAATGTGATTTCTCTCAACAACAAAGATCGACGATCCACAAAGACATTTTTCAATAAGGTGGTTGGTAAAATTCGAATAATCGATTTAAATGTTTAAAAAAATCGATGTATTACATATGCATGATACTGTGAATGAAGGTTGAAGAAATGTGTCATGATTAAAGAATTGGGCGATCTATTCTGATGAACTGCTAAATAGCGTGGTGGAAAATTAAAAATTCAAATAATTCAATATTTTTACAAATAGCAATATTGTATTTTAATACAATAAATAAACGCATAGTGACTTGTCAACTGTGTTCAGTTTAATGGCTATAAAGCTTGAAAAATGCAAGAAAATGACCAGAGCCAAATGTGTATAATAAATTAGATTTAAGTATACCATAACGGCCGCATTGTACACGTAATATGTCATGTATATGTCTTCTTATGACTACATCCTCATAAAAGTCAGCAATACGGCGTCCTCCCGTTCACGTCACGTTCATTAACTAACGTACGAACTACGAATACGTATAATTTTTCAACATTAAATATGCATCTCATATCACACAGAAGTATGCGCACGTTAAAAGCATCCACGTTTATAATATTTACAAATTGTAAATGGCGAAACTACTTTTACGAAAGTCAAAAAAAATAACTTATAATAAAATATTAAATTTAAACCAAGAAATACTAAGTTTATGCTTAAGAGTTAAAATATCTATTGTTTCTTGAGGTACTTGTTATGTATGGAAGTGAAGCATGGAACTGACAAAAGACGGATGAAAGTAGAATAAATGCAGTAGAAATAAGATCTCTAAGTCGAATGGGTGTTAAATCTGTATATGATGGAGTGTCAAATGCAAGTATAAGAAGTGAATGCGGTGCGAATGAAAGTGTTATGAACAAAAGAATAAAAGAGTCGTTAAGATGGTTTGGCAAATGGAAAGAATGAGTGAAGACAGAATGGTGAATAGGTATATGTAAACGACGTGAACGGAGCTAGAAATAGAGGAAGACCGAGGAAAACGTGGCTCGATCAAATCAATCAAATATTAAATGTCGGTCACGTGAGGAGTCGGAGAAATCGACGTACGTGCATGACAAGATGTATGAATGTAGAGGAATCGAGAGAAGTATGTCAGGACAGAACAGATGAAGACCCCCTCCGGGGAGATGGCGTGATGGTTAGTTAGTTAGTTAGTTAGTTAGTTGTTTCTTGAACTGTAACTATAACTTAACAGTAAATAATTAATACAAATGGAAACGTTTGCTATATAAACATTTATTTTGTGTGAATGACATGTTTTGGGAAACAAATAAATTTAAAAAATATATACTTTTATTAATTATATCTTAATACTATAGTTATTAAACATCTTGAAAACACTGTTCTTTTTCTATTGAACGTAAAACAATGAACTTTGATTTTTTTTTTCAATTAAATTAACCAATTTTAACCTGTATCAACCTAGAGATTGATTTGCAGCAATTTTAACCTTTGTCGGTTCTTGGATGCCACTTTACCCTTTTTCATACGGTAGTCTCCCGTTGCTTTCCACATTTGTTACAGCAGGTAATTTGAGATTAATTACTGTATACAACTTTTTCACTATTGATTCTCATGACATATGCTAGATAGCTAATCTATCGCTATATTATTGTCACATGAATTCCACACCAGACCAAAAACAGTGATAATAGAACTGCCATCATCGGGAGTCTAACACCATTGGTGTGACAGTCATAACTCTTGCATCTCTGCCACGAAGGTCGCCATATAATATACACAAATTTAGTGATCATCGAAAATTTTCACATACTTTTTTTTTTATTAAAAAAAATATTGACGCCTTTTGTACATCCATGAATTGCATTCTCACAAGCAATCCAGCTAACTGGGAGTAGCAAGATTGCCTCAATGAAATTGTGGTGGTATTTAAAGAAAACAGTTTAAGAAACACTGAATGAGAAGAAATGCATATAAAGAGATGCATTGCGATAACCTTCTTAAAAGACTGGGGTGTTTTAATTTGTTCATACAAAATATAAAACTACACTTTTATGTGACCATTCATATGTACTACTTATTAATTCAAACCAATCTAAAACATTTGGCAGTAATTTTTTTTACGATATACTAATGTTAAATTTGTTTTGGTTTTTTAAATTTAATTTAGATTTGAGCGAACTCAAAGTTCTTAAGAATTATGTGAGTATTATAATCTAATTACATTAGAACAAGACCTTAGCTTTTATTTCTATGTTTGTGCTATAATCTAATAAATATAAACACGAAAGGAATATGTTACGACCAAGAAAAAACAGGTATTTTCAAAACACATTTTGACAAATTTCATACTTTTTCCTTGTCTTCAGTTTTAGATTCTGTATTCTCAGAGAGAGAGAGCAAAAAACATGTACGAAATCTTTTTTTTAATAACTACCCTCAGGCCGTCTTCCAGAAGAGAGTAGACAGAAAAAATGGACAGCCACACTTACTTTTCTCGCTTCCTCAATATTCATACATTCTAGACACACCATGTGGCCGAAACTAGATATTGGATTGATTTAATCTTGCCACGTTATTCTTGGTCCTCTTCTATTTCTAGTTCCAAAAACGTCCTTTATGTGGACTTTCTTTACCATTCTTACTTCATTCATTATTTCCAGGCGTCCAAATCATCGTAATGACCCTTTCACTAATTTGTTCATAACTCATTCGCACTTCATTTACTCCTTATTACATTAGACACCATAATACACAGATGTATTGCATGTTCATCAAGTATGTTGTTTTTATATATATAAACCCCAATCTTGCTGTGAGCTTCATTTGCAGTAAATATAATGGTCTTAAACTGTGGTTGCGTATATGAAAAGCTCCAACAGATAGTCTCAGTTCGATATAAAATAACATACTATTTAGTAGTAAAGATTTTAATTTAAAATTATTATAAGGCACTTTCAAATATGAGCTGCAAATGTAGTTTATCTTAGTTTGAAACCAGTTTTTTTACTGCAAATGTAGTCTACTCTAGTTTGAAACCATTTTTTTTTTGTACTGCAAATGTAGCCCGCCGCACCGTAGGGGTTAATACGCGGTTTTGGTTTACAAGTTTCTCGCGATTCATTCTCTTTACCCGAGTAAAAAAATGGAAGCAACCACTTTGGATAATATCCACCTCATCACCATCCCAATAATTCCCAGGAGTTGAACCTTTTCTCCCGTCACTGTATTACGTGAGGAGGGAGCAAAAACCTTCGTCTCTCGCGAGGCAAAAACTACCGGTTCGCCAAACTCCGGTTTGGAGCCGAACATTAACCTAATCGCGCGTTGGCCTATTATTTGTAAGGGGATAACTTTAATGGGAATTGAAATTACTATACCGGCCGCGAACAAAGAAGAATGGATCGCTATTCAAAACATCAACATAATAATACACCGACAACCTTAGTAGAAATTAAAATTAACTGTTATTCTAATATCCGAATTGTTCAATCTATATTGTTTCCTATTCTCAATGCAGAAATATAACATTGTGTCGTGGAGCATTTTAACGTGACAAAGCGTGCATATAAACTTTCTTACGTTTATAGTAGAATAAATGCAGTAGAAATGAGATATCTTAGACGAATGTGTGGATACTCTGTGTATGATAGAGAGATGAAAATATAAGAAGTGAATGGGCAAAAAATTATATGTTAACGATGTAAATGGAACCAGAAATAGAGGACGACCGAGGAAAACGTGGCACGATCAAATAAATCAAATATTAAATGTCGGTCACGTGAGGAGTCAGAGAAATCGACGCGCGTTCATGACACGATGTATAAATGTTGAGGAATCGAGAGAAATATGCCAGGAAAGAACAGTGGGCAGTCCATTCTTTCTGCCCACCCCTTCGGGAGACGGCGTGATGGTTAGTTAGTTAGTTAGTGAGTTGGTATATAACCACTTTATTTTTGAGAATTAAAGCCTATCAGTTTGCTCTTTGCGAGCTTCCTCGGGGCTTTATACATACGTTAAAAAGCCATGAAGAAGCTCGCATAAAGCGAAACCGGTAGGTCCTCATTCTCAAAAATAAAGTGGTTGTATACCAAACACATAAAAGTTCAATTCATTTTTAAATAAGTCCAACCACCAAGAAAGAGCTTCTTATCAAAGTTTATCCAGCATTTTATTTTTATGAAGTCAAAGATTTAAATTATACTAAATACTGCGGGCTTCCTTTGATAAAAGTAGAACAGTTTATTTCTTGACACCTTTATGCGAACATAGCATATAGAGCGTTTGCGTGCAAATCAAATGACAGTGTACAGGTATGTATAGAACGAAGCAGTTGTGAATATATTGAGGCAATCTCTGGATCCTTCTACATAATAAGTAAACATCTACATAATATTTTCCAGGTACGCCACATTAGCATACATCTCGACTCCCCTATATTTATTTTATTTATTTATTTATTCAAAACAGCATCCCATTATTTTATTCATATCCTAGCGCCCCACCTAGAAAATCGTATCGCGGTGCGAGATGTCAAACTAGCACACCTTTTGGAATAGCAAAATGGCAAAAAATCCGATATTAAGGTAGAATTTTTTTAAAGAAGGAAATAGTATCGTATAGAGTCATAGGTTTCCAATCTTTTCTGGGCCACCGCCCCTTTTACAAGAAAAATAAACGTTCAACGCCCCCCTCCCATAAAACTTATTTCAAAAAAGGGAAAATGATCACAATACATACAATAACAAAATAAACCAATATTTAGGTTTAATTTGTTTTATTTGTATGTACGTGTTTAGCGTGTTTTTTTTTGTCTTTTTAGACCATATGTTTTATCTGCCCACGCTCTCTATTTTCAGAGGGTCGTTATCACCCACTTTGAGAACCTAGGGTATAGAGGAAATTTCATACAGAAAATGACGTAAAATTATAATCAATACGGGTACGAAGGTTTGGACATATAAAGCGCATGGATGGAGAAAGAATGGTTAAATAAGTATACGTTAACGATGTAAATGGAGTACGGAGTCGAGGTAGACCAAGAAAAACATGGCATAACTAATTTAATCTAATTTTAAAGGTTGGTCATGTTAGAAGTCGAAAGAATCGACGTGCGTGTATGTCTCGTTTTATGAATGTGGGGGAATCTAGAGAGGTGTGTCAGGATAGAGTAGTGTGTCGGTCCATTTTCTCTGCCTACCTCTGCATAGAAACGGCGTGATGGTTTGTTGTTGTTGTTTTACGATTTCTGTTTTATTACATTTTGTCGGTATGATATTTTTCGCTTTTCCAAGGCATTATCAAAAGAAAAATACTTTTCTAGTAGAAAAGTGGGCTGGGCTCTTTTTCTTCTTATTTTTTCTTAGTCAAGGTCGTTTGACCTATTTATGATGGTGAGTGTCCTGGGATGATGATGTCCAGCTGTCTATCCATCTCTTCGGCGGCCTTCCTAGTAATCTCTTGCTGGTGGGGTTTTCTTCTTTAACAATTTTTGCAATTCGTGTATTCTCCGTGCGGTTCACATGATCTCTCCAAAAGCGCATTTTGCTATTTCTCCATCTTACTATATCCAAACATCAACACCACAGACATCCTTATCGTCTCATTTCTGATCTCTGAAAAGTTCTTCCTGTGATGGAGCGTAGGGTTGAGGCGTTGGCATTTCTGCTACTCTGAGAAGGTTCTTAGTCCTATCGGTATCGGCTCTGACTTCTATCCCATACAATGGATTTTAAATATTCCCATAAACAATAAAACTTCAAGAAAACAGACTTCTTTTAAAAATACTGTATAGTAATATCCTCTCTCTCCTCTTTCAGGTCTCCCCAACGTTAACTATCACCCCTGAGTAGGCCTCCTGGACAGCTCGGAACAGCTCCTCCACGGTCCTCAGTCCCGTCCACTCTCGGACGTTCCTCAGCCAGGAAACCTGCCTTCTCCCAATACTTCGTCGACCCTCAATCTTACCCCCTAAGATATAGTAATATAGTAGTATGATTTATCAATTTATATAATAAAAGAAAAACGTGACAACAAATATTTAATTTTGTCGCCTTTCGTGCATAGGACGAAATATGAATATTGAGAATGCTAGAAGAAAAAACAATGATGCGGTTCATTATTTCTGCCTACCCCTTCGGCGAAAAGGCGTGGTGATTATTTAGCAAGTTATTCAAGAAAGACACGTTTATGATATTTTTATTAGTTTCCGTGTTCCACGTTCTTCCTAATTTCTGTCTACATGAAATTTTTCATAAGAACATATTCACGGTAGAGAAATGACAAAGACATTTTTCCTTTGTGAGGAACTCTTCCAATCTAATAAAATAATGTTAAAATGAATACAAAAGATTTAATTTTTATGAAATAACAAGTTGTTTTTAGCAAATGGTTAAAACATTTATTTAAAAACACCTTAATCCCAGTTTTTGGTTTTATTACGGTAACAAAAGTTTTAATGGATAATATTTAGTGATGAAGACTTTCCTAATCTTTTCATTTCCGTCGCTTTAATTTCAATATTTATTTATTTCCTTTTTCATTATTTAAAAAAAAAAATACTTTTTGCAAATGGTAGATATTCTTCAATCATTACATACTCTATTTTTGTTTTTGAATGTATACAAAAAAAAATGGTGTATAAAAACTGGTCCAAGTTAAAAGCATAAAAATTGGAGAGTTTTCTCCAGGCGTTGTCTAGCAATGTATGATAATCGCGTAGCCTTTCACATTGCATTAATAAAGATTTTCTGCTTAATGCTTACATCTAATCTTAAAAGATGGCGCTAGTGTAGATTGAACTAAAATATGTTAAGTGTTTCTCAACATAGTAGCATATATACATCTTTCAAAAATTTGTCAGACGTGGCGGTCGTAAGAAGGGCAGAATGGGGAATGTTGTATTACATAAAGCGATCGCTTAACCCAACCAATGACAGGCCATGAGTCCTGTAAACGCCTCGACCACCATATTCTGTTTCCAAAACAATTTACATCTTCGTCTCTATTGAGAAACAATTAATTATTTACTCTATTATAGAAACACAATTTTAATTAATCAAATTAAGCGATGATATCTTTTTAAATTATTATATAATAGAATTTCCATCATCTTCTGAAATCAACCTTTAATCCCGAGTTATTTATTTCCCTGTACGTTTTTATTTTATTTTGCAATTCCCATTACAATAAATTTATTATATCAACTACCAAAGAACGATCGGCCATACAGAATAGAAATAAGAAAAAGAAGATTAATGATAAGTTTGTGCGTAGAATATAAAGTCCGTAGTAAATAAATGTGTATCAAAACTAATCGTTTTCAAGGATAATCCGTAATAATGTTATTTCTGTAGCTCAAAAAATGGCGTAATGTTTTATACGATTTTTCCTTTATTTCTGAAGAAAAGGGACAAGATGTATTGTACAAAAAACATCAAACACAAAGAAAATCAAAACTCTTCATTCGTAGATAGCAATACATAAGTTCATTACTCTTTATACAATATCAGAATCTTATTTTATTTTTTTAAATAATACTTTCTTTTTAGATTTTAAGATGAGATTCATATCATGTGGTAGCATGTAATTGGCCATATTTTATTTTTTCCTAGTATATGATATTGATATCGCTGTATATTCGTACTAATCATCATCACACAATGTGAATGTTGAGGAATCTAAAGAAGTATATCAGGAAATAACAGTGTGGCGGTTCAATGTGGAAACCGCGTGATGGTTAGTTAGTTAGCATACATTGAAAAAAAAATACACCAAATAATATATATACAAAAGCATTAAAAACGAGCTTCAAAGAATCACATGAAATCACACTTTAACAAAGAATTCAACGCTCCAGCCTCGCATTGTTCCAAATATAAAGCGGATTAATGGAAATTGCAACATGAGCGGTCTCTAGCGCGGCGGAATCCCGCGTAAACAATGGAAATCATATTTTGTGAAACCGAACAGGCGAATATTGAACGTGTGATACCAACGTTTAGAGCTACGTCACGAGGGAGAGAGTGGAATTCGTTTGAAAACAGAAGCCACTTACTTACTGCCATTGGGACGCAATAACAAACAACGTAGTCCGAGCCTTGATATTTTTCATTACCGTTTAATTAGAGCCGAAGCAGATAATTAAAAATGAACATGCACAAAACATTGCTTTATATTCACCCCTTGTGAAATGCACCCTCCCCCAGGGGGGCGACGCTTTCAGTAAAATAGAAATTTTTTATTAAAATTTTTAATTAAAATTCTTTTATAATTTCTACTAAAAAGCTTTTATTTATATTTTAAATGGTACAGAAAATAATTAACAACTAATTTTTTAAGCTAAATATGAATGAAAATATTTGCTTACTAGGATATTAATGTGTATAATTGGAATTAAATGTTTCTTACTTACTACGTTTGAAAACGTCTATTTTCTAGAAGTTTTATTATGTTTTATGTGAATGACATGTCTCGCCTAAAGAATTATCAAATGTACATAATGAATAAACATTTGATAATGCCTTAGACAGGCGAAACATGGCATTTACATAAATTATAATAAAATATCTAGAAAACAAACGTTTTCATTCGTATTAATTATTTAATATGGAGTTTTACGTCATTGTTCAAGAAACAATAAATATGGCTTAATACATTTTTAACATACCTGTAAATAAGTAAAATAAATCATAATGTATGATAATAATAGCAAAATAAAACTCCAAAAAATAAGCGTTTTCATTCATATTAAATATTGAATAAGGAGTTCTACTCCATTGAACAAGAAACAATGAACAATTTTATGCACTCTGGTTTTAGCCTTTTTTTCATGACATATTTTTCTTCCTTGCTGGCTGTAAACTCATGCGGTCTATTCTCCAAGGTTACTTCTCCTGTGAGGTGAATTCCCAGCTATCCATCTATCTTTTGAGAGGTCTTTGTTGAGCACGGGAAAACCAATTATATAGTGCAATGTAGTCTGGTGGTGTATATTCTTTGGTTATGACAGTGCCAGACCCTTCTTTAGTGTCTATTCCATTTTTCAATATTCTTAGCCTCACATATCTCCCTTATACTAATATTCCTCACGATATCTACTAGTGAACTTACTGCATGCAATCATCCTCAGTGTCTTCATCTTTATTTCTATTTGCCTGTTATATAAATTGTTCACAAAGGTAACTTCTACGATTTCGTTTTACACTCCCATAATTACATTCTCTCGTTCGAATTTCCATTTGTAATAACGATTTGAATGTCTTTTATTTGTTTACGTCGTTAACATTTTTACTACACACGAAAGACAATTTTAAGTGTCATTTATAGGCACTAAATTTAAAATTCAGATTCAAAGTTTTTTTGTTTTATTTCCTTAATCTTGTTTACTCGTAAAATTAAAGATAATTCAATAATGCCGTGATAAATGCAATGATAGGGTTTTAAGTTTAAATCCTTCATTGGAGTGTAGAAAAAAATATTTCCAACTTGAAATTATTCATGTTTCTATAGGCACAGAAATAAAATAATAATATTCAGAAGAAATACGTCAGCATAAAATTTTATGGTGTTAATATTAGTTTATAATTATTGTCTAAAACATTATTAAAATATACGAGTATTTAATTATGGCTGTGACAGTATATGTAATTCACAAAAAATATAATAAGACTTCTAGAAAAATTACGTTTTCATTCGTATTATTTAATATGGTGTTTTACATCATTGTTCAAGACACAATAAATAAATAAAAATATAAAACGAATACACAAGCACGTGATCAATTTTCATTCATGTCATTTACATAAAAAATAAGAAAACTTCTCGGAATAAAACGTTTTCATTTGTATTATTTAATATGAAGTTTTACACAATTGTTCAAGACAAAATAAATAAGATTTTTTTATACAACGAATACACAAAGCACGTGATCGATTCTAGTGCGTCCCTAGATTACGAGTAAACAAAATGTCATCATTCTTCTAATAAATGAAACCTTAATGAAATTATTAGGAGTTGACTGAATTCCAGAATGAAATGTAATGAAAAATAATATGATCGAAATGTGTTCAATATTAGCCACTGAGTTTCTTCTCTCGGGTCTCTACGCGCCATTTAAAATACCCTTGAATAAAAGCATATTTTTTAAGGTTTGCCCTTCCCTATGTTTTGATTGAGCAACAGTAAAAACCTTATATTTTATGTATACCGGATAGGGCACGGAGTCGCAGGGGTTAACCCGAACCTTTGAGCCCCCTTCTTTCAAAAGTCTGTGGATTTGCGCTGTCGTAAAAAAACTCATAATCCTTTCCTCGGTCCCAGAACACTTATTTTCCATTTCCTGGTTATTTTACTACCCGCGGAATATCTACAAGGTTCCACCGGTGTTATTTTCAATATTTACAACATATTTTGGCTTTTTGCAAGTCTTGGCAAAATTTAGCAAAAACTTGGAACTGGCAGAGGAAAGATAAATACTATAGAAATTAAATCACTGAAAAGAATATGTGGAAAAAAGATAAATGAAGTACCGACGACGAAATAAAGAAATACAAAGGATTGCTTAGATGGTTTGAACATTTATGGAACAAATAGATGAGAGAATAACAGTTTTAAATTCAAGCAATGTTAATTGAAAAAGAAACCGTGGATGTCCGAGATAAACATGGCATGAACAAATTAATCAATTGATAATAATAAACTCTCACTGCCATCTCACCAGAAGACTGCAGCAATCTACCAAAACCGGTCAAAGGCACAAACATTAGTGGATTTTAACATAATTAAAAAAAAAATTTAAATACATTTTTTTCATAATTTATAATGAACTCTTACCATGAAATTTCAAATAACAACATTAATTTTATGATGTGTTGAGAGTCAAAATAATTTTTGTATTTTTCATAGATACCTAAATGTTAGATCCAACTTTCAGTCACCCGCAGATTCAAACCAATCGCAGCTTTGATTCGCCTCTATTGCATTAAAATATTTTTTAAATACTCACATCATTCAGATTGTTCACAATGCTTCAAACAAACTAATTACGAAAAATTGATACAGAATAACTCTTTCAATAACATCGCAAAATGATGAACGTTCGGCCGCATGTGCCAATAACAGGGATACGGGAGCGGGCATCAAGAAACACCGCACCGCTGATTGATCGACACGGGCGCTGCAAGCACTCGCGTTACACGCCAAATATCCTAAAATTCCACCACATTACGTTTCCGTGAAAAATTCGTTGGCTCATTTTTCAAAGTGACCCAAAATATTGTAATCAGAAATAGTAGAGATATTTAAGCTTGTTATTCGATTCTTACATTTACGTATTTCATTTTCTAAATCTGAAAATGTATATTTCGTCAACGAAAAGAATTAACGGTGAATGCGAATGAAAACATCTGTTTTCTAGAAGTTTTATTATAACTAACTAACTAACTAACTAACCATCACGCCGTCTCCCCGAAAGGGTAGCCAGAAAGAATGGACTCTGACACTTTTACTGATGCGGCACTCCATCCTTCGCTTTTCGCCCCGCGGGAGACGCGGTGTGATGGGTTGCGAACCTCATCGCCACCAATAGGCATCTCCCGCGCACACTTCGATCGTCCAACACCCACAAAATAAATCTAAATCAAATAATATAAAATACAACGATATAAAATAAAATAACAAAATAAAAATAATTTCACACAAAATGTTATTTTTAGATGGTGCACATATTGACTATTTAATTTAATGATTTTACTGAAATCTCTTGATGGAAGTTCATTTTAAATAATAATTAAATAAAACGATGTTTTTTAACTACTTCCACTTTTGTCTTTATTTAGACAGCGACCGGTTTCGCCGGGCTCGCTGGCATCGACAGACTGGTCTGTCGATGCCAGCGACCCTGGCAAAACCGGTCGCTGTCTAAATAAACACAAAAGTGGAAGTAGTTAAAAAACATCGTTTTATTTTACTATTATTTAATTTATGTTCCTCATGTTAGTTTTATTATATTTTATGTAAATGCCGTGTTCCGCCTGTCTAAGATATTATCAAATGTTCTAATAACTTAAAAAAACTTATAGATAAGAAACACATTTATTCGTATTAATTATTTAATATGGAGTTTTACATCATTGTTCGAGAAACAAAAAATGAAAATTAATGAATCAAGAGTTGTGAAAAAATATTGTTCCTATGTAGTTTGTACGTATAGAACGAATGGAAGAGAAAAGAATGGTTAAAAACTGTTTACAAACAGCGTGAGTGGAAATAGAAGCCGCGGAAGACCAAGGAAAGCATGGCATGACCAAATTAATCAAATACTAAAAGGTGGCACATTCGAAGTCAGAAAAATCGACGAACGTGCAGGTTACGATGTATGAATGCAATGACAGAGAATTATGGCGGTCTATCCTCTCTGCCTACTCCTCCGACGAAATGGCGTGATCATTAGTTAGTTAATGAGTTATATTTTTCTAAATTTTTAACGCCTTGTTAATATGTAACTTATGTATTGTACTTAATAAATGTTTAAATTTCTGACTTATGTTAAATAGTATCTTAACTCGCATAAGTATTGAAATGTATTTATTATTTCAGTCATTAGTATATATGGCATATGAAAAATAAAATATTTATGTAACTATTTTGTTTATTTATGAAATGATTCATTATTATCAAGTTATTTTTAAAATGACTTGTTAAAATAATTATTATAATTTATTTTGACTGTTTTCTGTATATAACCCGCTAATTCTTCTTCTTCGGCCTATTCTGTCCATTTCTGGACAAAGGCCTCCTCCATTTGCTTCCACACCACTCTGTCATGTGCAGACTGCATCCAGTTTTTTCTAACATGTCTGTTCAGGTCATCCTTTCACCGTAGTTGCGGTCGTCTGCATTTTTCTTTGCCTTCCACGGTCTCAAAGTCAACAGTCTTCTTGTCCATTTTTCGTCCGAGCTTCTGGCTACGTGACCTACCCATTGTCACTTCAGAGTCCCTACCCAATGGACGACCCATTGGCCATGTAATACGACAAGAAGGCCTCTTGCATGCCATAATGGAGGGTATGACCGAGGGGACAAACTCTAGGGGACGCCCACGCCGAGAGTACCTGGAGGACCTGTTGGTGGAAGTGCGCTGCTCTTCATATGCAGATTTCAAAGGAGCCCCACAAGACAGGGAAGAATGGAAGAGAAGAATAGAGGAAATTGCTGCAAACCAATCCCAGGAATGAAACCAGAGAGAGAGACCCAATGGATGATATCAGTGACCTTTGTTTTTTCTTAGGCATTATATGGTATTTAAAATATATAAAGTAAAACTAAAACATTTAAAACGAGATCTTTCCATCTTTAGCAATATTTACCCATGGACTAAATTTAATACGAAACAAAAGGAAAGTGCAATCTCCTTTAATTATTTGTCCCCGAAGTATAAATTACTTTGAGGACGAAATAAAGCAACTTTCTATTTTCCGAAAATGATTTCATCTTCTTATCCGGTGCCAGGGGAATGTTTCAAAGTAAAATACTGCAAAGTGGGGGTAAGGTTAAGAAAGAAAAGATTGGATACGTGAAAATGTACTTTGCGGTCCCTTTGCGGAATTCGGCGCGTAAGCGAAACTTCCACTTTACAGCAACAGTCGCCGTGACGAGAGGCACCCTCGCCCGCCGCTCTTGTCATCGTCATACAGAGAGTCACGTGACTGGGAAACTTTTAAAAGTTCAACGATTTCTTGGCCTACTGAAAAAACAAAACGTAAACTTTTACTTCTTTCAAACTAGGTGCGTAGACCTCTTACAAAGGGCGTTCATCCATAAACTTTTCACTTTCTTGTGCGCAAATGTCATTGTACTCGTAATTCGCAGATTTAAAAATTACATTAAGTTTAAAATTCATAAAAACTTTATTACATATTAATTGATGTAATATGAATACACATATTCATTTGTAAACCGTTATATTTTTAATATCATTATTTATTCAATAAAACTTATCATAAATTTTTGACAGCATGGCTGTCAAAAGCAACTCTGGCTGCATCAAGCATTCAAATCTGGCAGCCTTTTTTAGTAAGCCTGAGCATCTGTCAATTAAGTTCAGTTCGCAAATGCTTGTCATTCTCACAACAACATTTGTTTTATCACTCCTTGAAATGTTGACTTTCGTGGTAAATAAGAAACATTTGCGGGAAGTTCTGCTGTTCTGTTTTAATTGGAAGAAGAGTGCATCTGTGGTGCATAAAATGCTTGTGGACGTTTATGGCGATCATGCCCCATCGGATAAATCATGCAGAGGATAAATCAATCAAATCAAGAAAAGACGCTCCAAATCTGGTGATTTTAGCGTTGACGGTAACGATCGCCCTGGAAGACCGAAAAAGTTTGAACGAAAAACGAACTCCTTAAACCGGATGAAGTGGTCTCGGGGGATGACTACCGAGAACAACTAATGCGATTAAAGCAGGCACAGGCTGAAACCGACTTAAAGGGGCAACAGGCACAAGAAACAAAATTTTCAACACGATAACGCTCGACCTCATATCGCAATCGCGGTCGAAAACTACTTAAAAAATACGGGTTAAGAGATTATACCGAACACGCCTAATTCAGCAGATGTGGCACCATCGGACTGAGAGCAGCACTTCCATTCATATGCAGATGTCAAGAATCGGGTAGATGCTTGTATTACCTCAAAAGATGAAGCGTTTTATCGACGATGGATTCATCTTTTGCCAGAAAGATGCAAAAAGTAGTGGTTTTCGATGGAAAATATTTAGATTGATGTGTTTTTTTTTTATTTCACCTTTCAAATAAATGCGATTTTTATACAAAAAACGGACCGTACTTTCCGATACACCCAATATATTATAATTATGTTTGACAAATCATTAAATGTTGAATTTGCTGCATTTAAAGATTGAATAACGATTACTCCGCTTGATTGGTTTCACCTTCGGGTAATCTATTTATATAATTTGACAGTTATAATTCCCACTGAGATTAGCACCATCATCAAAAGTTGATTACTTCTAAAAGTAAGTTAATTCAATACCCTTGGTTTAGTGAGTTTCTTTTTATAGACTAATTACATCATCTCGTTAGAGCGCCAATTTACCTAACTCTTATTAGCTCGCCGAGTCTTACCTTGTCCTCGGGTAACTAATCGAATAAAATATGGATTTATAAGAAGCGAATTTAAAATGACTCGTTCCCATGAAGCGGGCAGTTTGACTTCCTTGTTTAACTTTAATCAACTTTATCTCATTCTGCTCATTTCAGTAAATACTAATTACTGTATTTACCTTTATTTCATGACGATTTATGATTACCAAATTTGAACTCGAGGCAAACAATTATTAACTGTAAAACATAATTAATACGAATGAAAACGGCAGGTTTCTAGGAGTTTTATTATATTTTATGGGAATGGCAAGTTTCACCATTCTAAGGCATTATCAAATGTTTGATACACATTTGATAATGCCATAGAAGGGCGAAACATGTCTTGCTTTACTTACTTACTTAGACAGCCGTTGTCGTCCACTGCTGGACATAGGCCTCCCCCATACTTCTCAATGTATCCCTATCTTGTACCTTTTGCATCCATGTCATTCCCATAAAATATAATAAAACTTCTAGAAAACTGACGATTTCATCACTGACGACTTTTACATCGTTGTTCAAGAAACAATAAATAACTGTAAAACATCTCAAACTAAATATCACGCCGTTTCCAAGGGGGAATAGGCAGAGGATGGACCCCTACACTATTCTATCATGACAAATCTCGTGCCTCTTCTACATTCACACATAGTGACATACACGCTCGTCGATTGTTCCTACTTTGAACATGGCCGCCTTTTAGTAATTGATTAATTTAATCATGCCATGTCTTCCTTGTAAAGTAAAAGTATAGGGTGATGTTTATAACATCTAATAATGCTAACATAGGTTAGCGAAACAGCGATCGTGACAATCTCTTAAAAATTATTTATCAATTTAAATACGTATACTAGCTGTATTTCAAAATTAAAACATTTAATAAGTAATATCAAGCCGTTTCCAATATCACACTATCTACTGGTATCAAACTGCGGAGATTAGACATGGAAATAAGAGTACAGACGAAATAGCTATACGCAAAGGACTTCGACAAGGCTGCATTTTGTCACCTCTATTGTTTAACTTGTATTCCAATCAAGTCTTCCAATGTATTGAAAACTCCAGCCTTAGAGTGAAGGTTAATGGGTTTATTGTTAATAACATCAGATATGCTGATGACACAGTTATTTTATCTGACAGTATTCCCAATCCTCAAGACCTCCTTAATAAAATTTATATAGCAGGAGAGGATCTGGGCTTGAAAATCAACGTTAAGAAGACCAAATGGATGACATTTGGGCGACTTAAATATTCTTCATCCACTCTGCAACTGAATGGTACGAATGTTGAAATGGTAAACCAATTTAAGCACTTGACTCGGACATCGAAATAAAATGCAAAATTGAAGTTGCACGAGCTGCATTTAATAAAATGAGAACATTATTCTGCAACGATAATCTTAATTTGAAACTCCGACAAAGAATGATTAAATGCTATATATGGTCTGATCTACTATATGGCTGCGTAACCTGGACTCTGAAAGTGAATGTAATGAATCAGTTTGAAGCGTTCGAGATGTGGATATACCGCAGAATGCTCCGTATACCGTGGACCGATGCAGACGTACTACAGAGAGCCAGAGCTAATAGAGAACTGTTGTCGAGTGTGAACATTATAAAGGTCTCATATTTGGGTCATGTGCTGAGGGGAGAAAAATACCACTTCCTTCGACTGATATTAATGGATAAAGTGGGGGACGTCGGGGAGTTGGTAGAAGGCAGCTGTCCTGGCTGCGGAACATCAAAGAGTGGAGAGGAAATCAAGAGTTCAGAACCTGTTCCAAGTGGCGCAGGATAGAGATGCCTTTGGTGCAGTGATCGCCAACGTTGGGGGGACCTGACACGGCATCGAAAGAAGATGAAGAATAACTAATAGTAAAGTATAAATAGCGGTCATTTTCCTGAATGTGTATTGAACCAAAAAAATTAAGATGATTTCATTGTTGGGCTATTCCATTATTCATCCTTTAAACCGGAACAACGTCGATGGTCGTTATTTTATTGTTCTAAGCTGACTACCTCCTACCACCAACGCGTCCTAGCTCACCGACTTCTACCAGGGGCCTACCTAAAGAGCACAGTAACAATAACCGGCACTGCATTATGTCACGCCCTAACTGCACTAGGGCTACATCTCAGAAAAATAAATTTTAAAATGGAACGAAGATTAAAGTGAAACCTTTTTGAGTTTCGCCAACCGATTCTGGTATCAACATGTGTTACAAACTACTCAGTTGTTTTAGTGAATAATAAAAATTGTGAAATCATAACAGTGTTATATATTTTAACAGTTATAAATAGTCCATTGTTTTGGCCGAAACACTATGATACTTTAACATTATAAACTGGTAAATTAAAAAACTTTGTTTTATTTATCACAATTGTATTTTTTGTAATTGTATTATATCAAATTTGACATTTGATATATTATAGTAACACCTGATGATGTCAACATAGGTTGACAAAACAGCTGTCGCGTAAAATAAAAATACAATCATAATACAAAAAACAAAGTTTTTTTAATTTAACAGTTAATAATGAAATATTATAGTGTTTCGGTCAAAACAGTGGACTACCAAACTCAATATTATATCAAAAATCAAAAAAAAAAATAATATGTGCATTTGTTGTGTGATTATTACATTCAAATATTTATTTTATTTTCTGTATGTGAAGAGTATCCACATTACTGAATTAATAAATGTACATGACTAACTAGTAATTAAAAATTCATTTAATAATCTTATTAGAACAGTATCAATTTTTTTAATTAATAAATACACGTGAAATCATTGAAAATCTTCATTCAAAATTAAAGTTTTCTTTATATGGTAAGTATTTTAATTTGTATTTTTAGCTGTTTGCACCACCTAAAAGTGAATAATAAAAATTGTGATACGTAAACGGAGTTTTATGATTTAACAGTTAATAACGTTGAAGTATTATAGTGTTTCGGCCAAAACATTCGACTATTTTTTTTAAATAAAAATAATGTGTATTTATTATTTATTACGTTAATATCACGTTTTTGTACCATTTTAATAAAATTAAAAACAACTTTAATATAATTATTAATAATTAACGAAGAAGAATAAGAAAAATAATAAACTTAGTTGTATTAAGGGGAATGGTATTTTATTATACATGCGAAATATAATCAAAATATCAATTAATGATTAATATTTATAACCAATTATATATTTATAAAATGGTTGTGGATTTTAAAATTCAAATTCTTAAAATGACAACATTACATTTTATATTACGTAATAATATAACAAAGAGTTATGATAATATTACATTTGACGAGCAATCCAACTTCACACAACATCACGACGCATCGCGTTCGTAAACGGTGATACAATCCGCGCTTTAGAGTACAAAGGGGAGGCGCTTATCGATGACATTAAATCTTTTACAAACGGTAAAAGGACGCCTTTATCTAATCATCACGAATAAGCAGCCGCTCCTTGCCAGATCGGGAAAGGTTTAAGGGCAGTCTACAAAAAATCTGGTCAGCTTCACAGGAGCGGCATTCCTTGTACAAAGGGAGCCACGGGGACGCGGGCTGGACGGGGCTAGAAATAATTGTGCCCACGCTTAGTCGTAACTAGAATTCTATGAAAAAGAAGAATGTAAATTTATTTTGAACTGTTTTATCAAATGACCAATCTAAGTTAACATACGAGTATAATAAGAAATACAATATATATATAGCATATATATATATATATATATATATATATATATATATATATATATATATATATATATATATATATATATAATAATATAATATAATATAGAGAGATGATGGCAGATATATATATATATATATATATATATATAATATATATATATATAATATATATGTATAAATATATATGTAATAATATGCATATGTATATGTATAATATATGTATATATGTAATATATATATATAATACAATATAATATAATATATATATATATATATATATGTATGTATAGTGGTATGTTAACAAAAATATTATTATATATATATATATATAAGATTACTATATATATATATATATATATATTTATATATATTATATTTTTAAGTGTGTAGTTATTTTAAAATTCAGATATTAAGGGTTATTATACTCAGGAAATTAAAAATAATAATCCACAAAATATTTTTAAAAAATTAAAAAACACTACATGTTTCAGAGGATACCTCCATTTAATCTCCCAAGCTCCCATACCCAATCAAATGCAAATTAATAATTTAAATATTATGACTTTTCAAATGTATGTATTTTTCTAAATTACAGTTTTCAGTATTTTTTTTTATATTATCATCATGTATAATTATAATTTAATATTATTTATCAGCTCTTACTGTTAAAAAATAATTATATTATAATATAAGTACTTATAACAAATAGCCCAGATAAATTTTTTAATTTAAAATATTGTATCGAATTCTAAATGCGTCTTTCTTTGTTTAGTTTTTATTATATTTTTACACCTGAAGATCATATATTTTTTCCTCCAAAACATGGCGTGTTATTTAATATATTTTTTAATATTTTGTGGATTAAACATAGTTATTTTCAATTTCCTAAGTATATTACTATGGAATTCCACAGTGTTAATGCCTTAGCGTTCATGAAGGTTTAATTATTATGGGTTAGTAAAATAAAATGTTGGAATCATAGCCACCCACGAATAACGCGGAAAAACTGCATTAGCCTTTAATCTTTAAAGAATTTGAAGATTGTCGGTTGCGAGTTAGACAAAGCAGAGTCCCGGTGTTGGGGAAATATTGTTTGTTGCGGTTTGATACAAGGACCTCCGAGGTACGCAGGTAGAGCCGGCTCTAGGCTGGGCCCTCCTTCTCCGGGCCGTTGACCCCCACCGCGATGATTGATCAGGGCTACCAGCTGGCGTTGCCTAACGCAATAGGGCGGACACACATGTCTACCAACGCAAAATTATGATACCATATATTTTATATTCGCCTTCACTTTGGGTTGTGGATTCATATTTGAATAAATATAATTACACATGACATAACAATACTATATTTTGTGTCCTCTCCTTAATCCTAATTATACCCCCTCCACATTTACGCTTTGTGTAATACAACATTCCCCATTCCACCCTTTTTACGACCACCGTGTCTGACATTTTTTTGGAAGTTGTATATATGTTAACATGAAACACCAAACTTCACATGTTAGTTTCAATCTACACACTAGCGCCATCTAAGAAGATTGGGTTTAAGCATTAAGCAGAAGATCTTTTTTTAACGCAATTTTAAAGGCTACCGCCATTAACTTATTGCTAGATAACGCCTGGAGATGTCACTCCAATTTATATGCTAACTAGGACCAGTTTCTGTGCTTGCATGTTTCGTTTATATACATAATTCTCATCGCTTTCTAATTCTCTGCAGCTTCGAAGAGACGGGTTTCTCATAACCCATTTCTTTAGACTAATTAGGGGATATTTTGAAAACTCAGCCGTGCTGGAGGGTGTAGGTATTTTTGTTCCCGACAGATATCTCCGACAGCGCCAGCATAGATTGTTTTACCTACCCGCCGCCAGAACCAACCTGGCTCTGGTGACACCGGTGGGAAGAGCAATCAATCTGCTGAACGCTGTCTCCTCGGAGATCGACGTCTTTCATATCAGTGAAAGTAAGTTCAGAAGGCAAATACCTACTCTTAATTCTGTTCCTAATGTTGGACCATCTCTCATGCGTTTCTGGTAGTATACTATACACAATATATTATTTTACCTGTTCTCAATAGATGGCTTAAAAATTAATTTTGTAATGTCTCTTGATGAAATAAACTGATTTGATTTGATTTGATTTGATAAGCGTCAGCACAAGAACACCATTGTGCAATACAATCTTAGCTTTTTTGTGAAAAGGCTTTTGTTTGCTTTGACAATATGAAGATCCTACCCTAGCGTAGATCTTAAGTATGTCTGAGTAGAATGTAGTAAGTTGTCAGCATCTGGGGCAGCCCTAGAATTGTTCATTAGTTCTCACAAGTACTGGATCGAACAAGAAGCAAGACAAGCTTCTATATGAAACACAAGTTTTAATACAATAATAATAATTAACTATACTTCTAAAATAATTGGCTATACAGCAGTATTTTGTGGTGGAAGTGAAGTAAATTGTTATTGAATTATTATAAATAGATTAGGTATGACTCTAAAAAAAACGTTGATAATTTATTTTAAATAAATGTAATGAAAAGCGAATCTCAAAAATATTTAATCATAATACCTTATTTTATTTCAAAAAGTTAAATATGTATATGCAATGATATATCTCGCTTTGCAACCACATTATCCATTTGATAATGACTTAACAAGGCGAAACTTGTCATTCCCAAAAAATATATCTAAAATTGAAATAATCAAAACAATTCAAATATATCGTCGGTTCAAAGGTAAAACTCATTAAGTGACATTTGAATTATTTTTTTATTTTTTTGCAATTTCTGATCAGACTTGTGAATTCTACGTCAGAAAGTAATCACCAAGTGTTTTTATTAAAGAATAACTGTTAATCTTTAATAAATAAACTTGGTGATTGTTTTCTGACGTAGAATTCACAAGTCTGATGCGGAAGTTGCAAAAAAATGAGAAAATTTTGAAATGTCACTTAATGAGTTTTACCTTTGGACCGACGATATATTAACGATGTAAGCGGAACTGAATGATGTAAGCGGAAGTGTGTTGGAGGGAATGGTCGAGGGATCGATTGCCAGAGGACGACCTCGCCAAGAGTACCTAGACCAGATTTGGCGAGATATGGGCTACACCTCTTATGCGGAGTTGAAGAGAGTTGCCGAGGACCGAGCGGAATGAAAGAGCCTTGCTGCAGACCAATCATTAGATTGAGACCAAAGAAGAAGAAGCGGAACTATAAATATCGTAGAAATGTCGGAGAAATCGACGTGGGTGCATGACACAATGTATAAATGTTGAGAAAAGTACAGTTTGGCGGTCCATTATTTCTGCTTACGGCGTGATGGTTAGTTAGTTTATATTTATTCAAATAACACAAAGTGAACCCGAATGCAGAAGTTATATTGCTATGTTGATTATTTCAGATAATAGTTTAGTTGGTGTAACTTGCCATATGCTCCCATCGCGGTCGAATGCACTCATCTATAAAACAATGGAATAAAAACATGGTCTGGGGTTGTAAACTAACAACTAGTTAATTCATAAACTTTTCGTATTATTATAGTAAGGTTCGCAAACTCACCGGGAAAATATTGACCGCTGTATTTTTTTAACATTAATAAAAATACATACCAAATAAGTATTATTTATTATTTAATATTAAAAACTCGATTCATTTAATGTATTCTACGAACTAACAGATAGATAAATTCGATAACTTGCTCCGATTTCTCGACTCTCACTCGTCACAGTCCGTTATAGAGTTTTTTTTCAAATAGTATAACTTTAGACTTTGAAACATTGTTGTTTCTAAGATAATCAAATGATTTTACTGAAATCTTTAGATGGAAGTTCATTTTAAATAATAATTAAATAAAACGATGTTTTTTTAATTATTATTGTTTCTATTTCAAGAGTTTTATTTAAAATATTATATTATAGTACCGTTCTATGAAGACAACATTTATTTGAACCTTCGACAGAGAATGGCCAAATGCTACGTCTGGTTCATACTTTTATATGGTGTTGAATCATAGACCTTAAGAATTGGCATTATGAACCAACTAGAGGCGTTTGAAATGTGACTGTATCGCAAAATGTTGCGCATCCCTTGGACCGATATGGTCAGCAACATAAATGTTCTCCAGAAAGCCAGAGCTGATAAAGAACTGTTGACCAATATTGAGGCCTATAAGGTGGCACGTAAAGTTCATGTGATTAGTAGAGAAATATATGAATTGCTGAACCTGATCATTTAGGGGAAAATAGAGGGTCGACAAGGTGTTGGCAGGAGGCGAATCTCTTGGCTACACAACGTAAAATAATGCACTGGCTTGAAAAAGCGCCAAAGAGCTGTTTCGAGCCACCGGGGACAGAGAAACCCACTCTCGGGTAATATTCAACGTTGGAGAGACCTAACATGACACCGGAAGAAGACAAAACGCTTTTAGTTAAATATACTGTGTTTTATTGGTTTTATGAATAATAAAATATCATAAAAAGTGTATGTTTTGAACAGGAGTTTTAACATAATTCAATAATACCAGGTTATTACAGATAATCGTAGGCCTCCTTTAAGGGCCAATAGACGAGACATTCCGTCTAATAAAAATGTTGTTTCTTTACAAATTGTGGAAGAGTTTGGAGACCTATAAAAAGTAAAATAAAGAGCTCAAAATTCGATTTGTATTCACCGCGTAACTCACCGGGGACAAATAACCATTCGAGCGAATTCCTCGATCGAACAACATTTCTCCTCCGCTCCCAGCGCGCGGCTGTAAAGATTACTTTTAAAAGCAAAAAGATACTTTTGTTTGAAATTACAAATTTTCGAGATACATACTTATGCTCTCCCATTACAGGAAGGCCCGATAATATAAAAGAAATACAGAAATACAATAGGTATTCATTTGCAATTTTATTCTAAATTTATTTTCCCAATTTATTTTGCTTTGTAATATCTTCATAATTTTCTTTGTTCACTCAATTCGGAATCCGGAGAATCTTAAATATCCTTATAACAAATTCTTAAGGATTCCTTAAAACTTAAGAAGATAAATTTCATAATGGATATCGGAATACCATTAAGATTTCAGTCACGTAATTGGGGTGATTATTTTGATTTTCAAATTAACTGGTTCCTTTTAAAATGCATTTTCTCAAAATAAATCAATTTCTATTTGGTGACCAAAGCAATGGCAGCTCTTAAACAATAAATCGCGTTGAAAGCACACCAGGCAACATCCGCAAGCAAACAACGTTAACGCTGGTTTCAAAGCTACACTTGTATTATTTATTCAGCGCGTCTCCAGTCAAACAGATTTCAAAGCAGAACTCTTTATGTAAAAAACGAAAATTCGATCATTCTAAAAAGAACTGAAAACCGCTTCCTACGATCTGTATCAAACGAAATGTTATACGAAAACTCCATCATTTTTCATTGCCACCCCCTTTGGAGGGCTTCCACGCCACTCTTATTGGTAAACATCCCCTAAAACGAAATAGAAAAGTTTCCCTTATTTGTTTTTGGACCAAAAGAGAAGTCTATAGCTGTATGAATAAACGCTGCATAATGGATATTGGCTCACAGGGCTGGAGTATGCTAAGTCCTCGCTAAACCAAAACAGTTTTGCGTGCTTGAATTCCTGTAATAGGAAGATTATGTCGATTTGCGGAATGAAACGATTTTTTTTTTATTTGAGCCGAGATATTCGTGTTTATCCACACGATAACCATCCCATTCACAAAATACAAAGGACCCCATTTAATTTTAAGCATGTAACAATGCTTTTGTACCGCATAGAATTTCACGAATAACGAGAGAGAAAAAATCAGTAGTGGGAGAGGTTCCGCCACATATATACAAAATGTTAAACCATAAATCATGTTAATCTAAAGCCCTTATGAAAGCAACTTTTCTTGACCCTTATAAGATGTACTTATTGTTAATTTTCTCTTAACTTGGCATATTGAAATCGTGTGTATATTGAAATTCACCCCGCTCCTCTTGCAGATTTTCACCTTTGATGATTTATTTTAAAGAACGATATACCTAGTACACATCCGGTATACATTAGCGGTATCGCTTCCATCTGCGAATAATAAAGTGTGTATTTTTTTTTCCTAAATTAATTAAGGGATTATCAAATGTATACATGATGTACATTTTATAATGCCTTAAACAGGCGAAACATATCATACACATAAAATATAATGAAACTTTTAGAAAACAGACGTTTTCATTCGAATTAATTAATAAATACTTTTTTTTTTTGTAAGCTTAAGTACTTAATTCTTATTATGTAATATTTAAATAAAATATTCAGAAACAGGTCATTTAGTTTCTTGGTTTATTATTTTAATAGAATGCCATCTACATTACAGTTGCCTCCTTTTCGTGGAAGCAAATAATCTACATTTTGTGTTTCCTGCATAACTCGCCTGGGTAAGGGCAGAGACAAGCGTTTAGCAATGATGATCCTAATAGGGTAAATCCAACTTTGGAAACTTGCTAGAGTCTATTTGCCATGTACATTAAACTTCTGTGTTTAACACTAGATTTACGAAAAGCGTCATTTTGACGGTTTTCAATTAACAAAATACTAAAAACACAGAAATAGCGTTTTAGATATTTTTATACATTTGTTACATTGATTAAAGTATACTTAAACAAAACATTTATTTGTCACTCTTGCATAATAATTTTACGGTTATACATATTTTTCCGTAGGCCAGTCAAATGACATTTCAGTAATAACGATTATATACCATAAACAATGCCATTAACTCACAAACTAGTATATAAATGAAAATACTATTTTAAAATATATTGCGAAAACGCGTGATTACAAATCGATTAAGATATTAATTGTTTACTAAACAATGTTGTAAATAAAAAATATTTGTGATTTGGAAAACGTCATTTTTTAAGGAGACTCGTTATATTTTATAAGAAAGACATGTCGAATTTTTATGAATTACAACACGTTTTTTTCTACTTTTGAGTTTATTTTTCTCGACATGTTTCAAAGGCTTACACCTTCATCATCGGGAGAACGATATAAACTAACCAAAATTATTACAAACTGAGTGCAAGAACCTAGATTTATATATAACATATGTTAGTTAACTTAGCTAGTACTGGATAAATAACAACAGATATACGAATGAGTTAAATTTTGAAAGGATTTTTATATTAAAGTATTGAGTTGAGGGTGTTTTATTGCTCTAAGACTATTGATTAAGTAAGGAGGCAGTTTATATTTTAAGACAAAAGCCTAGTTAACTAACACATGTTGTATATAATTCTAGGTTCTTGCACTCAGTTTTTATAATTTTGGTTAGTTTATATCGTTCTCCCGATGATGAAGGTGTAAGCTCTTGAAGAAAAATAAACTCGAAAGTGGAAAAAACAGTGTTTTTATTCATAAAAATTCGTCATTATGGAATTCCATAGTATTAACGCCTTACGTTTATCTAAAATGAAAGACATGTTTCACTTTACGAGAATATTAACCTCTCCGTTTGTACCGCCTCAACCGTGGGATCATTGAATACACGGTCAGAAAGTGTGTTTGGGGCTCATTTATAATTTCTCAAATATTCCCTGATTATGCCAAAATTTGGAGTTACAGCGACGTCTATTGGTGTACACAAAATTAAATAATGTAACTAACTAACCAAATATTATAACTAACTAATACGTAATTGTTAAATATTTACTACTCGAGAGGCAAAGAAAACATTTGGGTAAGTCCATTCATCACTCCCATTCAATACAATAAAACCTGATGTTTTAAACTTAGAATATCATTCACGTATCTTAATTTGTGCTTTTGACGTTTTAATTCAAAACAGTTTCACCGAAATGATACATTAAGCTGGATGTCAGAACACTGATTGTGATGTACGAGCTAAAATCACCTCGGAAGAGCTCGAATCATCGGATATTATGTTTACACCAAGATGAAGGTAGCGATCATACCGCTTTCACTGCAGACTCAATTTTGAACCAATAACAAGTGCCAATCACTCTGACAAATGCACCCATCATGCTAAGAGCGTCGGTTGATGGTGAAGATTACTTAGCAATTGACGGCTTCATACTCATACAACAATTACTGGAAAATAAAAATGATTTAAAGTAATTTGCGTTAAATTCGTGATATACAGTTGCATGAATACACGTGATATCCTTTAATTTAGTTATAAATTCAAAACTTTAATTATACATGGGAAAACTTCAAGACATTTACTTGTTAATATTTTATATGAAATTAATTTAACTATAATTTACTAGTATATTTAATACAATCTTCTTCTTCTTCTTCTTGTCCTGTCATACCTCCTTGGTGCATATGGCCTCAAGAAATCTTCTCCATCCGACTCTATCGCACGCCTGATGCCTCGATCGTCCTGCAGGGTTCTTTTCCAGGTGGCTCTAGGTCTGCCTCGCTTCCTCTTTCTACCCATAGAGGACCAGTCTCTTGCGTTTCGTCTCAGAGTGTGACCGATTTTTTTTTCGTCTCGCGACTTGTCCTCTGATTTATACAAACATTATCAAATGCCGTTAGTGAATAACCATTAAAAACGTTATAAAACGCTCAAATCACTTTGTAAGTTTGGACACATGGAAAGGATTCATTAAGAAGAGTGGGATAAATTACATATACGATAAGTAGCACGATCGAATATCTTTTATATCACAAAAATTTTAGCCAATAAATAAGAACAAGCAATTGTAAAAAATGAACCTTTTATTTTGATTATTACATGGTTGAGTTTACTCCAGTCTTTATTATTAGATCTTTATTATAAAATGTTAAATTGGTAAATATTCAAAGTTATTTTAATAATGATTCTCTGCATAATATTTACCTAAAACTCCATCGTTAGACCCATCTACAATTATGTCTGGACCGATGAGTCTGTGTTGATATTATGAACTGTATTTGAATATGTTACTAACCATCAAAACGTTGGTCGAAGTTTTATTATTCCTTTAAGTTCTTGTGTTTTGAGTATTTAAAATAATTGAAGATATGCAAAAAATAATAAAGGAGTTTCGTGTATTCGTGAGTTGTTGGCCATAAAAAACATCACACTTCGATAAAAAAGTGTTTTAAAAAATATTTTTTCAAAGCTGTATTTAAAAGAAAAATGAGTTTTTATCTAGCTTCATTTATAATAAATACAGCGCTCAAATACCGACGGTTAACGATATAAATCCTCAAAACTGTTTTTATTTATTAGAAAATATTATTTGAAAAATGATTTTTCATAAATCTATTAGTTTGTATTTATTACTTCTTAAACTGTGGTAAAATTTACTATATTAAATGTTTAATATGAAAGGAAACGTATGTTTTCTAGAAGTTTTAGTACATTTCAAAGAAATAACATTTCTCGCCTTGCTTAGGCCATTATCAAATGTCTTCACTTCTTAAATTTTCA
This sequence comes from Lepidostoma basale, assembly GCA_022606425.2. Lineage (NCBI taxonomy): Eukaryota > Metazoa > Arthropoda > Insecta > Trichoptera > Lepidostomatidae > Lepidostoma > Lepidostoma basale. The sequence goes on from JAHDVF020000223.1 coordinate 853,506, forward strand.
AATTTCAATCAGTTTTAACTTCATCAAATGTTCGATTTAATGCTAAAGCACAAAAATGATGGCATTTTTTAAATAAAATAAAGTTTTTTTGTATAAAATATGTAAAACAATGGGAAACTACCAAATAAAGGCTTAAGTGGTATCCCAAGAATCAGCAAAGATGTTATCAAACTTTGCTTTAAACCAATCCCAAGGATAGAAACTTTAAAAAGATGTTTAAAATTGACATCTATGGAGTCAAAAAATTATATAATAATTAGATAAAACGATGATAACGATAACGAAAACGATGATAACGATAACGAAAACGATGATAACGATGATAATAATTAGATACTTACACTTTTGGCTTTATTTCGACAGCGACCGGTTTCGCGAGGCACCGACAGACTGGAGAGACAAGACCAGTCTGTCGATGCCAGCGAGCCTGGCGAAACCGGACGCCGTCGAAATAAAGAAAAAAGTGGAAGTAGTTAAAAAAAACATCATTTATTTCATTATTATTTAAAATGAACTTCCATCAAGAGATTTCAGTAAAATCATTTGATTATCTAAAAAAAATTATTTTTAAATTTGAGTCTCATTAATTATTAACCCAACTTTTGCTACCTCCATTCTCGTGTTAGAATGTAATAATTTTGTGTTGAATGTGTTTCGTGTACAAATCATTTTTATCATTGATATTAAATGTAATTATTAGATTTTTTTCTGAATTACAGTTACATAAATTAAAATTCTTTGTTTCCGTTCCGTCAAATGATTCAACAAAAAATTATAAAATTTGATGTCAATTATAATATTTTGATTTGAAGCTAAACCGTTACTCATTTACGTGACTCGCTGTTATTAAGTTAATGGAACTAAATCTTAGAAACAAAACACGTGTCTGTAAATTGCTTCGTGCCTTAACTTTTCTTGTAACAGGAATCTCCGACAACTGCTGAATGTCGGAGAATTTCCTTTATTTCAGCAACAAGAGCGTATTATATACTGGCTCCTGGGTACATCGCCATACAAACCTTTGTCAGTTCACAACGGAAAACTTATTTAATGTCCAAATTAAATATATTTAATATTACAAAACATAATTAACAAAACTCGCTTAAAAACATAAGTATCCATACGTGTAATGTACGAAACATGCAATAAGAATGGCGAGAAAATCAAGTAAGTTACCGAATTTATTTATCTGGGAAGCATGTTTACAAAAATGTCTAAAAATTGAGAAAGACATTGAAAGAATGGTTGGTGCTTTTAGAGGTTTGGTTTTTAAACTGGCAATTTGTATCTACAGACTGTCAATTTGACAGTTGACAGTTGATTTGTAGTCAGTACGTTTTGCCATTTCCCCATGAATAGACTGACGCCAGAACAGCGCTTGCAAATTGTGCATATTTATTTTGAAAATCATGGTTCGGTTCGCCAAACTTACCGTGCACTACGTACATTTTATGGTCGACATAATCGTCCATCCGAGCAAGTTATTCGGAAGACCATGGATCGTTTTCGCACCACGTACACTCTAGACTAGTGGTTAATACGCATCCACAAATACGACAATTGTCGAAAATTGGATTTCACGATTGCGCTTCATTCGAGCTAGCCGTGGCGCTCATATGCCCGAAATCATATTTAAACAATAATGGCATAAAATTATCTATTAAATAAAGCCAATATCATAGACATTGACATTATTTTAATGTGTTATTTTTTCACTTTAAATACGTATTGTATACCTCTAAAAAAACACCCCATATATCCATCGAAGAAAAGTGTACGTCATCATTACCACCACCACTTACTTCATGTACTTATAAACAGATGAGTTGAGATGAATACTTACCGATTTATCGCTAACGTGACAGATCAGGTATGAATGTTGAGGAAGCAAGAGAAATATGTCAGGAAAGAAAAGTGTGGCAGTCCATTCTTTCTGCCTACCCCTTCGGGGAAACGGCGTGATGGTTTGTTAGTTAGTTAGTTATTTATAAGATAATACATTATTATTTTTTAATAATGTATGACTAACTAACTCACTAAATAACCAACACGCCGTCTCCCCGAAGGGGTAGGCAGAAAGAATGGACTGCCACACTTTTCTTTCCTGATATATTTCTTTCGCTTCCTCAACATTCATACATCGTGTCATGCACGCGCGTCGATATCTCTGACTCCTCACATGGCCGACATTCAATATTTGATTTATTTGATCGTGCCACGTTTTCCTCAATCTTCCTCTATTTCCGGTTCCATTTACATCGTTAACATATATTTTTTTACCATTCTTTCTTAATTCATTCTTTCCATATGTCCAAACCATCTTAATGATCCTTTCATTATTTTGTTCATGACACCATCATTCTTATATTTTCATTCGACATCTATCATACACAGAGTATCCACACATTCGTCTAAGAGATCTCATTTCTACTGCATAAAATCTACTTTCATCCTTCTTTTGCCAGTTCCATGCTTCGCTTCCATACATAAGGGTCGGTAGAAGAACACCATTGTGCACTGCCATTTTAGCTTTTTTGGATAGGTTTTTGTTTGCGATGACAACTTTAAGTGCACCATTCACTTTGTTGCCTGCCCCAACCCTTCTATTAAATGTACGAAAATGGTGATTATATAGTCAAAACATTAATATACCATCTGATTAACCACACATCATGTAGATTTGAGATTAGTTATTATATAAATAAGATTTCATATAAAATAACCACCAAAGTGTAAGTTCTGCGCATAAATAACTGCTCTAAGGTTTTAGTTTGGATCATCATATAAAATACCTTATAAAGTATCTGTTTTTGATAGGCAAAATAATCGTTTTATTTTAGTTCGTAATTCTGAATAAGCCTATGCTGTAACGGACAACTCTCTAAATGTTAACAGTTTCAGAGTTTATGAAGTGAAAATTTTTAATTCGAATTTTTAAGCATACTCGTGATAACTGACAGGTTTCCACAATTGACCGAATAATATAATAGTATTCCATATTGGATGGGTTTTAAAAATAAAACGAATAAAATATTAACCATACTTTAAAAATATTTTCACCTTGAAATATATATATTTGATAAAACAAATGTATAATAAATAAAGCATTACATTATTCTTCTTCTTTTACTTCGCAATTTTCTAGTTTTTATCTCTCCTTTTTATCATGCCATTATAGGGTTGACTGATTTTGTGTCGTTTGCAGAAGCGCCGGATGTAATAATAACACCAAAGAGATGAATAAATAAAAAATAATTATTTCTAGAAAAAAATCTCTTTTTCGATAGCAAAAATAAAAATATTTGATTAAGATATTCTCAACGCCCATAAAATACTTAATTAAAACATAATTACTTCTGAAGACATCAAAATTGCGAGTGAGTGGTGCTGCCAGAAACAAAAATACTTATCAGAATTTTCCAGAAAAACAAACGAATTTTCTGTGCTGAGTAAAATTAATATATAATATTTGTTAATAATAATTCCTAATTTTTCCTCCAATATAAAATTCTAGATGACAGTACCTAATTTGTTTTTGTGATAAAAAATCGGAGAGTAATATTAATTAATTAGGTTCTGAAATTATTTAAGGTAGGCGTTCTCTCAAATAAATAAAATAATTTAATAAAACATTTTGAATGTATACAAATAGTTGTAGACGAATACTGGATTTTATTTACCCATTGCGGGTTATCTAATCGTCATAGATGGCGCAGGTCTGTAAATTGAAACTAACGTGTGAATTGTGGTGTTGCATATTAACATATATACAACTTCCAAAAATTTGTCAGACATGTTGGTCATAAGAAAGGTGGAATGGGGAATGTTGTATTACATAAAGCGTGCGCTTAACCCAACCAATGACAGGTCATAAGTCCTGTAAACACCTCGATCACCATATTCTGTTTCCAATTTGCATCTTCGTCTCTATTGAGATACAATTAATAATAATTTAACATTCTCCCGACCATGAAGATAAGATTTGTAAGAATTATAGAACACTACGCTCAAATGTGGAAAAAAAGTATTTGAATATATAAAGAAAAATGGAATTCAACTGAGTTAACGGTTTTATTTTATCATTTATTGTCTATCTTCGTGGCAGACTGGTAAGATGTTCCATCTTTTACCATATATAGCACCAGTCTCTTGTCACCATTTGTCGCCAGCAGTTTAACCAGTTCATTTAACCTTAGTAAAACTTATCCACATTTCAGTCTAATGATTTACTCCGAATGGTTGGATATTCGGAACCTATGAATGATCCTGACTCTGGATCGGATAGGCTAGCAGTCCCATATAATGAGTATCATGAGAGGCGGATGCCTAGCATGGATCGGTCACGTATGAACTCAAATCGTCGTAGATGTTTTATTTGTCTATTTCTTTTTTATATATAATATTATACTTTAAGTTACATATCAGACAAAATTACATATCATACATATGAGAAAGAACTGGTATGTAAGTTTATTTTTTATTTAAGTTAGTGTTGTATATACTAACTAACTAAGTAACCATCACGCCGTCTCCCCGGAGGGGTAGGCAGAAAGAATGGAACGCCACACTGTTCTGTCCTGACATACTTCTCTCGATTCCACTACATTCATACATCTTGTCATGCACGCACGTCGATTTCTCCGACTCCTCACGTGACCGACATTCAATATTTGATTGATTTGATCGTGCCACGTTTTCCTCGGCCTTCCTCTATTTCTAGCTCCGTTCACGCCGTTTACATATACCTTCTTTACCATTCTGTCTTCACTCATTCTTTCCATGTGTCCAAACCATCTTAATGACCCTTTCCTTATTTTGTTCATAGTATATACAAAGTATGTATATACAAAGTATGTATATACAAAGTATATAATAAAAAAATACGTTAAGATGGTTTGGAACACATGGAAGGAATGAATGAGAAAATAATGTTGAAAAGGTATATGTTAACGATGTAAAATGGAACTAGAAATAGAGGAAGATGGAGGAAAATGTGGCACGATCAAATAAATCAAAAATGTGCATGTGAGGAGATGGAGAACGCGCGTGCATTACACAAAGTATGAATGTTGTAAGGAAGCGGGAAAATATGTCAGAAAGGAAAAGTGCGGCAATCATTTTTTTCTGCTTACCCCTTCAGGGAGACGGCGTGATGGTTGGTTAGTTAGTTAGTTTTACAAAGATAAACGTTTGCGTTTTTGTTCGTTGCGACAAGATTTCCCCGTTACGTTATCATATTCAGAGATTTATATTTTCCGCTCGTTGTGCGTGCATTGTTGGTTAGCCCGCGGGAAGGCGAAGGGAGCCCCCCTGACGTTTATCGTGGTCACTCTTTATATTCACCTCACTGGCTGACAACACAAGCTCCGCTCTCTGCTGCATAATGGAGCTGCGGGGAATGGAATAGAATATCTAGCTTTTAAAGAAAATGTTCGCATTCGCAATACTTTTAAACGGGACTGAATTTATACAAAAGCTAGTATAAAAATAGACTCACCATAGCAAATCTTAGCGTATTTTAAATATATATATTTTCTTTGATACACAAAAACCTATCCAAAAAAGCTGGAATGGCAGTGCACAATGGTGTTCTTCTACCGACCCTTATGTATGGAAGCGAAGCATGGAACTGGCAAAAGAAGGATGATAGTAGAATAAATGCAGTAGAAATGAGATCTCTTAGACGAATGAGTGGATACTCTGTGTATGATAGAGTGTCGAATGAAAATATAAGAAGTGAATGCGGTGCGAATGGTGGTGTCATGAACAAATTATGAAAGGATCATTAAGATGGTTTGGACATATGGAAAGAACGAATGAAGAAAGAATGGGCAAAAAATTATATGTTAATGATGTAAATGGAACCAGAAATAGAGGAAGACCGAGGAAAACGTGGCACAATCAAATAAATCGAATATTGAATGTCGGCCATGTGAGGAGTCAGAGAAATCGACGCGCGTGCATGACACGATGTATGAATGTTGAGGAATCGAGATAAATATGTCAGGAAAGAAAAGTGTGGCAGTCCATTCTTTCTGCCTACCCCTTCGGGGAGACGGCTTTGATACACAGCCATTACTTATTTAAAAATAAAATTAATTACTTTATCATTTAGTATAAACCACTTTATTTGCGTAAGTAGGGCTAACCGGTTTCACTCTGTAGCGAGCTTCCTCGGGGCTATACAAAAACTTAACTTTAAATTGTTTAAACATATTTTCTTATAAAAAAAACTTTACCTTGTACAATTTTTAAGTATGACGTAAGTTTAAAAATAGAATAATTATTAGAATTAATGAAGAACATGTCATGGCCACTAAAGTTCTAAAATTAACTAACAAACTAACCAACACACCGTCTCTCCAAAAGAGTAGGCAGAAAGAACGGATCGCCACACTGTTCTTTCCAGACGTACTCTCTCGAATCCTACATCGTGTCATGCACGCTCGTCAATTTCTCCAATCGACGGGGATCGACGAGGTCCCTTTTTTTCTAATTTTCCCAATTTTTTAATTTATCGTTTACATTAACCTTCTTCATCATTCTTTCTTCATTCAATCCTTCCATGTGTCCGAACTTAAGGTCTTGTAAAAGGTTAGCAACAACAATACCACCACGCCTTTTACTCGGAAGGGTAAGCAGAGATAATGGACCCCAACACTTTCTATCCTAACATATCTCTCTAGCTTCCACCGCATTCAAACAACAAATCATACATGCACGTCGTTCGTTTCGACTTCAAACATGGCTGATTTATTAAATATGATTAATTTGGTCATGCCATATCTTCCTCGAGTCTGTACTCCATTCACATCATTAATATTATACAGTTTTTCCAACACATACATAATTCCAGACAATTAAATATAGATTTAATCCCATCAAAAACTGATTTTTTGACATTTATATGTTTGATTTTAAACAACCGCTTAACAGCAATATTTTCATTTTATACAGAGCAAATAAATAGTTTTAAATCATAATTTAATCGGCTTCAATCAAAACAGTCTATTTTTTATCATCCAATTTTTAAAGGTGAATTAATTTGAATAATGTAATAAATTAAATTTAAAATACACATTTGTTTTAATAAATGCAAAATTATTGACATGAAAATCAAGCACTTGAGATCTAAAATCCCTTCAGAATTTCTAATAAAATAACATAGGCGAAGATAAATCGCTTTCTCGATATTTTCCGCACAGAAAATAGCTGTATTCGATTTCCTTGTCGACTTTTCGGATATTCCTGGCACCCATCGACCGAACGATCGGAATCTATATATAAACCAGACACACGGACTGAGATTGGAACAGAATAATTCTACGTCGGAGTTTCAGTATTCATGGCGAATGCGTGTACATTATGCAGCATTCAACAGTCAGCTTCTAACATCCCGTCTTCTTATCGAAAGCCACGGTTCCAAAATTTATAGTATTGAAAACTATTACACTCAATATATTTTTCTTCTTATTTATTGTTTCTTGAACAAAGATGTAAGATATATTAAATAATTACTACAAATTTGACGACCTTCGAGACAGAATGGCAAGAGTTATACACCAAATGTAGTTCGATGCAAGGCGGTGGCATTGTGATTGTCACACTGTCTTTGGTTTGGTGTATAATTCACGTGACAATAAAATGAAGGTACCTACCTATTACGTGTCATGAATAAAATAGTAGCTAATAAACAAGCTGTATATAGTAATTGGGTTCAAAAGACCTATTGTATGCAAAAAAATAATGCTAGAGAAAAAATATGTTTTTATTAATTATTATTTAAATTAATATATTTAGGTATTTCGATTAAAATATTTAGGTATCTAACTCAATTTCAGCAAGAACTTCAAAATTATATCAAAGAAATTATTCAAATTGACATATGAACAAATACATACGAGTATAAAGATTCGAAAAATCACGAAAATTTTACATTTGATATATTATCGTAACACCTGATGATGTCAACATAGGTTGATGAAACAGCTGTCGCGTAAAATAAAATACAATTGTGGTACAAAATCAAATTTATTTAATTTAATAGCTTAAAATTATTATTAAGTTTATTGAAATAACATATTTCGCCTTATTGAGACATTATCAAATGTAGCGAGATTCCTTTAACTTCTTCAACTCGGAACTATAAACAATAGGGTGAAACGTGTCATTTCCATAAAATATAATAAAACATCTAGAAAACAGACTTATTCATTGGTATTAAATATTTTCTTTTAGCTGTGTGTTGATCATCAACCTTATATAGTACCTATTATTGTCCAATACTAAAAAAAAAATTAAAAGGCTGTTATTAACATGTATCAACAAATTAAATTGTATGGATGGATGAAGTAGATTAACCGCTTGATTTTCGTAATCACTGTTACCATTTATTAATATTAATTTAAACTTCTAGAAAGCAGACGTTTTCGTTCATATTATTTATTAAATATGGATGTTTTGATCATTGTTCAAGAAACAATAAGTACATTGTTATCGAGGTGGAATACAAAGTTCATATGCAAGAAATATCATTAGTGGTAGAAATATCATTACTTGAAGAAACTTATTACTTCAACAGCACCAGTTTCTCTTCAAGGCATACAATCATGTGTTGAATAGAATAGGGCGTTGCTCAAATATTCTCAGTTTAAAATCTTCTTCTTTTTGAAGTTATACTTCTTTTGTCGCGTTTAGTAAAGGGTAAAATTGAGAGCGGCCCACACCGTGTTACGGAAGTGCGACATGATGAATTAAGTCATCATTGATAAATATTGGCCGGAAAATTCACGAGTGCCAACTCAATTGCGAAAACATGACATGAAACGAGACATGAATTAAGTGAATTGTAAAAAAAATACGAACGAACTTTCACATTTTATTGGGATAACAAACTGTTCCAAAATTATTTTTTCGTTACTTCGAATATTAAGTAAAAGAAATCATAATTTTTAAGTTATATGATGAAGCTATCTATTAAAAATTTTAAAAAAATTCAAATCGAACTTTTTGTATGTTACGCCAAAGAAGTTTAACTGCGTACTAAATTTTAATACTAAAAATATTCTATGTGGCCTTTTTTGAGATGTAATCACGTCAAGGGCGCATATTGTTTACGTTTCATTTTCTACGTATCAAAATTAATTAGCATGTGTTTCAAGTGTAGTAAGTTGCATGAGTTTCCAACATCAAGTCGCATGTGTTTCCAAATTCTGCTTCGTATCGAGTAAATAACATTTGAAAGGGGGACTTTTAGTAATCCTTTGACCAGGAGCGCATCGCTCGGGAGGGTTATCGGTCCCCCGGGAAGGAGAGTGTGACAAATGTATTCAGGGAAGGAAAACAAATCGGGTCAGCGGGGATCGTGCACAGTGGCGGCCTCGCGACGTGTGACTTGACGATAATATTACTTAAATAGTCCATTGTTTTGGCCGAAAAACTATGAAGAAATTATTCAAATTGACAAAGGAACAAATGTACATAATGATTCGAAAAATCCCGAAAATTTGACATTTGATATATTATTGTAACACCTGATGATGTCAATATTGGTTGATGAAACAGCTGTCGCGTAAAATAATATACAATTGTGATTCAAAAAATAGAGTTTATTCATTAACAGTTTATAATATTGCTTCTTAAAGAAATTACTTCATATATAACATGTATAATACGACATATTTCGTGATAGTGTGAGTTGCCTCAGGGATGCAATATCAATATTATGATTCTTTCTCTTTCCTTAATCTTAATGTTTTTTTATGTTTCTCTTATAAATTTTTATTATGTAATTGCAAACGATCTGGAATAATATATCTGTAAAGTTTTTGCTTTTTATTCAAATAAATGAAATGAAATTAATAATGTTCTCTTATTCTTCAAATGCCCTGTCGGGTCCCCCCAACGTTGGCGATAACCTCAGCGAACCTGTCCCTGACCTGCGCCGCTCGGAACAGCTCCTTCACACTTCAGGTGCCGGTCCACTCTCTCACGTTTCGCAGCCAGGGCATCTGTCTCCTACCGGGCCATCGGTGTCCCTCAATTTTCCCCTCCAATATCAGTTGGAGAAGGTGGTACTTTTTCCCACGCAGTATATGATCCAGATGTGAGATCTTTCGAACCTTGATAGTTGATAACAGTTCCTTGTCAAATCTAGCTCGCCTCAGGACTTTGGTATTGGTAACCATGTCTGTCAAGGGAACTCTGAGCATTCGGCGATGGAGCCGATTTTCAAATGCTTCCAGTCTGTTCATTGAGTTTCATTGAGCTTTCAAGGTCCAAGTTTCAAATCCGTACAACAAAACAGACCACACATGGCATTTAATCATTCACTGGCGGAGTTTCAAGTTTCCGTTAAATAATGTTACCTTTAGTTAAAATTTTCAAGTATAATACTCGTATATAAGGAGTATTCATATTTTTATAAGTTCAGTTGCATATACTATACGTTAATGAAGAAGCCAATGTGACTCGGGCCACTTAAGCGTCAAAAATGAGACCCAGGACGGGGGGGCCTACTCAAGGGTGATGGTCAACGTTAGGGAGACCTGACAGGACACAAAAAGAAGAAGAATAGTAGTAAATGTTGATACCATAAACAGCATTTTATATTTTACAGTTAATAATGTTGAAGTATCATAGTGTTTCGGCTAAAACAATGAACTAACTAACTAACTACCCATCACGCCGTCTTCCCGAAGGGGTCGGCAGAAAGAATGGACTACCACACTTTTCTTTCCTGACATATTTCTCTCGCTTCCTCAACATTCATACATCGTGTCATGCACGCGCGTCGATTTCTTTGACTCCTCACGTGGCCGACATTCAATATTTTATTTATTTGATCGTGACACGTTTTCCTCGGTCTTCCCCTATTTTCAGTTCCATTTAACATAAAACTTTTTTACTACTCTTTCTTTATCCATTCTTCCATATGTCCAATACATCGTAATGATCCTTTCATTATTTTGTTCATAACACCATCATTCGCTTCTTATATTTTTATTCGACAATCTATTATACACAGAGTATCGATACATTCGTCTAAGAGATCTCATTTCTACTGCATTTATTCTACTTTCCTTCTTCTTTTGCCAGATCCATGCTTCGCTTCCATACGTAAGGTATACAACGAACTAACTAATTTACTAACTAACCATCACGCCGTCTCTCCGAAGGGGTAGGCAAAAAGAATGGACTGCCACACTTTGCTTGCCTGACATATTTCTCTCGATTCCTTAACATTAATGCATCGTGTCATGCACGCGCGTCGATTTCTCTGACTCCTCACATGGCTGACATTCAATATTTGATACAACGAACTATATATTTTTTAATGAGTTTTTCTTCGATTCTATATGGAAAGCTTATTTATTAAACTTTATTTATGGTAATGTGCTTTTATTGCTGATACATATATGCATAATTTTGATAACGTAGAATTTGGAAGATCAATGGCGGAGCGCCCTGATACGGAGCCGCCCGTGATCGCACTGCCCTCCATATTGCGGCCGCCCGCGCCTCAGGCTCGAGGGAGGTAATTCACAAAGCCGCGATGATTTTTTCCATCCTGTCTCATGTTCTGAATTTAATACCGAAGACAAAGCTCTCCTATGAAAGCGAGCCTAGTAATAAAATTCCGCTTTCGCCTTGTTTTCCGGATTGTTTTATTTTTCATCAACTCATTTAGGCGCTGTACTCTCATCATACATCTGTACACAGATAGATTACAAGCAGAAAAATATAAAGGTAATGTTTATTAAGAAAACATTGTTTTATTCTTAAATAATGGAATAAGTAAAATTGCTATGGTACAACAAAACATTGCTGAATAAAATAAAAATAATACCTTCTTCCGCTCTACATTCCTTTCTTTTATCAGCATTTGCGATTCTGTCGTATATCCTCACGACCTCATCTCTACCGCATTTATTCTGTTCTCATCCATCTTCTGCCAGTTCCATGCTTCGCTTCCATACATAAGGATTGGGACCAGAACTCCATTGTTTTCAACATTGACCAGAACGGCCATTTTCGCTTTCATTGATAAATTATAAAAAAAAGATATTTGAAACAAGAATTTATAAACTTAAGATTGCGTTTTTTTTTTTTCGTTTTTGTTTTAGCGAAACCAGTTTTCTTTCGTTTTTTTAAGTATCCTATTTTTATCTTAAAATTAGATTCAACAATGTCGACCATGTGAGGAGTCAGAAAAATCGACGCGCGTGCATGACACGATGTATGAATGTTGAGGAAGCGAGAAAAATATGTCAGGAAAGAAAAGTGTGGCAGTCCATTATTTCTGCCTACCCCTTCGGGGAGACGGCATGATGGTTAGTAAGTTAGTTAGTTAGTTAATATACATAATAATGTATGCAAGCGAATCATGGAACTGGCTGACGAAGGATGAGAATAGAATAAATCCAGTAGAAATGAGGTCTCAAGACGTATGGGTGGTAGAACGATATACGACAGAATCTCAAGTATATTTTTAAAAATCTAATAATTTTCATTTCAAGGGAAATTTTCCATTGTTATAATTGAACACAAATGAGACAAAATGCATTTTTTAAATGCTATTACGTAATTGTAAACGAAAAATTGTATTTGTTAAGTAATATGCTATAAACCAGATTTTCTGCGTGTATACGCTATGCTTAAATTGTGCTAACAGTATATTTCTGTAAGTGTGCGGAAATTACGTCAGTTTTGATTCAAGATTCAATGAAACAAATCGAACTAATAATAGTATCTATACAAAATCAATTAAGTGGAAGTTGGATGTATGCTAGCCAATTAAAATTATATGTTGTAATGTTAACACATGATAAACGAACATTTTGGGTTAACAGCGAAGGGTTTCGTTTACATAATAGGTATATAATACTTCAAACGACTGATATTCGCAAGACTTGTTGTGAAGTGATACGAAACAGTCACTATTGTGCATGCTGAATATTGTGGATAATTCCCTAGTTTCAATCCTAGAGATTGATTTGCAGCAAAGTGTAGGATTTTCTTGGAATGCTATTCGGGCATTTAGTGTGGTAGTTACCCGTTATTTTAACCCTATAAATATATTTCCTGTTGGTACTTTATTTGCGGCTATATTAATCGGGAATTTGTGTATTTAGGTAGCATGTTCACAGCAAATGCCCGAACGGATAGTGACGTCGAAAGAAGGGTTGGTGCGGGTAACAAAGTGAATGGAGCTTTAAAAATAGTTATTGGAAACAAGAATTTATCAATGAAAGCGAAAACGGCCGTTCACAATGGAGTTCTGGTCCCAACCCTAATGTATGGAAGCGAAGCCTGGAACTGGCAGAAGAAGGATGAGAGTAGAATAAATGCGGTAGAGATGAGGTCCCTAAGACGTATGTGTGGTAGAACGATATACGACAGAATCTCAAATGCTGATATAAGAAAGGAATGTAGAACGGAAGAAGGTATTATGAACAAAATTATGAAAGGATCGCTGCGTTGGTTCGGACATATGGAACGCATGGATGGAGAAAGAATAGTTAAGAAAGTATACGTTAATGATGTAAATGGGGTACGAAGTCGAGGCAGACCGAGGAAAACATGGCATGACCAAAATAATCAAATTTTAAAGGTTGGTCATGTTAGAAGTCAGAGGAATCGACGTGCGTGTATGACTCGTTGTATGAATGTGGAGGAAGCTAGAGAGGTTTGCCAGGATAGAGTAGTGTGGCGGTCCATTCTCTCTGCCTACCCCTGCGGGGAAACGGCGTGATGGTTTGTTGTTGTTGTTGTTGTTATTAATCACTATTTTAAATCATGCTCTTTCCACGTGATCTCTCCAATAGCGTCTTCTCAGTCTTCCCCATCTTCATTGTACATTCTACTTGTCTTGGAGTATCGTTCCCGCAACGGATCGGAGCGTTTAAATCCAAGGGATTGATTCCAGAAAAGTGTATCATTGTAGTTTTCCGTGGCTTTCCATATTTGTATACAGCAGATTATTTTAACCCAATGACTATACCATATACAACTTTTTAGCTTGGTAGCTAATCTATCCCCATTTTATTATTTCGTGAATTCTACACCAGACTCAAGACAGTGTGACAATCATACTGCTGTCGCCGGGAATCGAGCCCGGGCCCTTCGGTGTGGTAGTCATAGGTTTTGCCACTCTGCGAAGGTCGTCAAACCATTTTTATGAGCCTTTAATTATTTTGTTCATAACACTTTCATTCAATTTGTCAATGTGATCGTTATATTTGCTTTGACACTCATATCATATACAGACTTATCGCACATTCGTCCAAGAAATCTTATTTCATCTGAATTTATTATTCTTAAATCCTTCTTTTGCCAGTTTCGTGCTTCACTTCACTGCAATATATTGACAAAATCTTGAAACTTATTTAAGAAAACTACATTATTATAATAGTTTTTTCTTCGCAAACCTGTTGTCAAGGATTCATATACATATTTAATTCGAACTAGCTCTGATATATTACATCCAGAATAAACCAAGATAAACACCATCCATCCACAACTGGAGCACTACATTAAGAATAATTGGTACAGCAAACAAACTGTAACTTTTAATGGCCTGATATAATTGTTATTTAATTCGATTAGGATTACTAAGTGTTCAATACAAATTGATAGAAGAACTCGAGAGCCAAGATTCCAGACTCATTTATACCAATTAACTCAATTCTGCTTCCCCGCCTTCAACAAAAGTGGAGGACAAACTTAGAAAAGTAGGTCTACCCCGAAAAACTTTTGTCCCGATGAAAAACTAATTTCATACTTCTGGCATGGGTGATTTTGACGGAAAATTAATTTCCCCTACAGTTGGAATTAATGAAGGAAACAATTGAAGCGGTAGATAAAATGAGAAAAAAAGTTTTATTAAAGTTGTTTTCAGAGTTAAAACAAGATCTTAAAAGTTCACGTGTACCCAAAGTTAAATGACATTTCATTGTCCAATGTCGCGTAAAATTTTATCAAGCTGCCTCTCTGGGCCCCCAGTCTGTTGTTTGGCTTTACTTTTTATTATATTCTACGGTCCCACCCTGTAGACGAGCCCAAGAGGATAAAATACGCGGTTTTTTATCTGAGAGTTATTGTTGGGCGGTTAGGTACTAAGTGTTTTGATTCGTGCTCTTTTGAAACATGCTTTACTTTTTATAAATGCGATTATTAACTTGTGGGTATAATTTGAACTTTTCTTTTAGTAATTATATAAATAAAACAACTTTGTATTTAACCACGGTAGGGTTATTATATTGATGCCAACTAGTTTCGCTTGGACCCAAGCTTCATCAGGGCAGTATAATAACTATTTTGAAACATGCTTTACCTTTTTATAAATGCGATTATTAACTTGTGGGTATAATTTGACATTTTCTTTTAGTAATTATATAAATAAAACAACTTTGTATTTAACCACGGTTGGGTTATTATATTGATGCCAACTAGTTTCGCTTGGACCCAAGCTTCATCAGGGCAGTATAATAACTATTTTGAAACATGCTTTACCTTTTTATAAATGCGATTATTAACTTGTGGGTATAATTTGACATTTTCTTTTAGTAATTATATAAATAAAACAACTTTGTATTTAACCACGGTAGGGTTATTATATTGATGCCAACTAGTTTCGCTTGGACCCAAGCTTCATCAGGGCAGTATAATAACTATTTTGAAACATGCTTTACCTTTTCATAAATGCGATTATTAACTTGTGGGTATAATTTGACATATTCTTTTAGTAATTATATAAATCAAACAACTTTGTATTTAACCACGGTAGGGTTATTATATTGATGCCAACTAGTTTCGCTTGGACCCAAGCTTCATCAGGACAGTATAATAAGTTATTATATTGCCCTGATGAAGCTTGGGTCCAAGCGAAACTAGTTGGCATCAATAAAATAACTCTACCGTGGTTAAATACAAAGTTGTTTTATTTATATAATTATTTAAAATGTCTATCCACAAAGTGAGTGCTTTATATGAAGAATTAATTTTCTTTTAGTATTTAATACAATAAATTAATACATTTAAACAGATCACTCGACCTAAAGTAATAAAGAAGACGAAGAGAAAAGTATACCGTCAATACAATTAAATTCATTAATTAATAAGTAATCAATATAGAGTTGTATTGTAATTTATTGTTTCTTGAGCAATGATGTTAAACTCCTGATTAAATAATCAATGAGATTTAAAACGTTTGTTTTCAAGAAGTTTAACTGTATTTTATCTGAACGACATGTTTCGCCTTATTAAGGCATTACAAATGTAGCGAGAATCGTTTAAATCTTTTAATTCGGTTATACAAAACCATAACCCGCTTGTTTCTTGCTACATTTTATGATGCCTTAACAGGGCGAAACACATTATTCATATAAAATATAATAAAACTTCTATAAAACATATGTTTTCATTCGTATTAATTATTTTTGGTGTTTTAACAATACTGATGTTTTTAATTTGAACGCAGCAAATTTTACGAGTGGTAAGAGCCTTGTGAAATTGAGATATTGTGTGATATTAATTTAACTTTTGATTGATTATTGCTGTTATTATTACATAGGTTAAAAAAATATTCGTTATGAATGACAATGTTAATGCAGCAAGAAGTCGAGAAAGACTGAGGACAACATGCCATGAAAAATTTAATCAAATTTTATAAGACAACCATGTAAAAAGCCGGAAGAATCAATGTTCATGTATGACTCACTGTAGGAGTGTTGGGGGAATCTAGAGAAGTATGACAGGATATAGTGTGGCAGTTAATTCAAATCAAATCAAATCAGTTCATGAACACAAAAGACATTACAAACAGCAAAATGTCAAAGGCCCATTTTTATAATATTTTACATGTAATCACATGTAAAATATTATAAAAATATAATACAACATAATACCAGGAACGCATTAGAGATGTTTCGACATTAAGAAGACAAGGTACTTTCTAAAATCAAGTGTATTTATCCGCTGAACACCTTCACCAATATGAAAGACGTCGATCTCCGAGAAGACCGCGTTCAGCAGACTAATTGCTATTCCCATCGGTCTCACCAGAGACAGATTGGTTCTGGCAGCCGGTAGGTAAAACAATCTGTGCTGTCGCTGTCGGAGTTATCTATCAGGGACAAAAAGACCAACACCCGCTAGCACGGCCGAGTTCTCGAAATATTCCCTGATTAATCTAAAAAATAGGTAATGAGATGCCCATCTCTTCGAAGCTGTAAAGAATTGGTTCCGAGCATTCCCAAAAGAAATGCCGTGGGATAGAGTCACGGATAACTACCATACTCCCTCTTATAGAGATACCTCAGATTTTTTTTCTGAACCCTCTCCAGCATAACGGATTATTGTCTCTGCTTATCCTTTAGGTGAAACGGCGTGATGGTTTGTTGTAGGAATTGTTGTTTTTAAATAATAATCGGAGATTTAAAAAAATATGGTTAGACAAAATTAATCCAATTTCAAAGGTCAGCCATGTTAGATGTCGCTAGAATTGACGTGGATGTATTACTCGCTGTATGAATGTGGAGGAATCTAGAGGTGTGTGTAAGGATGGAACAATGTGACAGTTCATTGTCTCGGCTTCGAGGAAAATCTGGATCTTCTATCACCATATAAACTCGGCATATTTATACCATGAGTATATCAAACATTTCATTAGTTCCACATGGAATTTTATGAGTACGCGATTTGAATTATACCTTTCAAGCAGGCAATTATTTAGGATTAAACAAGCACCCCCACATTGGATTGGAAAATATCAAATCACGTGCCACGGGCAGGTATGCATATAAGGGGGTTAATTTAATAGAAGGGAGGGATGAAAGAGATTTTTGCCTGTCCCCTGCACGTGAAACAACATAATATCCTGGCATCACTAATATCTCAAAAGCAAGTACATAATGTACCGTGTTTGTGCATTATATAAGTTTGGTTCTTAATCTAAAAATACAAAAAGATTTGGTAACCCCATTTTTTACCCACTGTTAATTGTGTACCTATATGAATGAAGCCATTAGACCAGTTCTAACATATGCCTCGGGCACTTGGACCCTCTCACTAAAGGTGATGAAATAAAGATGAACTGCTTCGAAAGAATCCTCCACAGAATCCTCGGCCCATTAAAGATGGTCGGGAAGAGCAGCAAGACTGGGAGGTGGCTGCCAGATACAGGACGGGATGGAAACGTTTCTTGGAGGAGGCTAAGTCCCACCAAGGATTGTAGCGCCGGAGAAGAAGAAGAAAATGAATGAAGCTATATTAAATTATGGGTGATAGTCACAACAACAACAACAACAAACCATCACGCCGTTTCCCCGCAGGGGTAGGCAGAGAGAATGGACCGCCACACTACTCTATCCTGACATACCTCTTTAGCTTCCTCCACATTCATATAGCGAGTCATACACGCACATCAATTCTTCCGGCTTCTGACATGACCAACCTTTAAAATTAGATTAATTTGGAGCGATCCTTTCAAAATTTTGTTCATAATATCTTCTTCCGTTCTACATTCCTTTCTTATATCAGCATTTGAGATTCTGTCGTATATCGTTCTACCACACATACGTCTTAGGGATCTCATCTCTACCGCATTTATTCTGCTCTCATCCTTCTTCTGCCAGTTCCATGCTTCGCTTCTATACATTAGGGTTGGGACCAGAACTTCATTGTGAACGACCGTTTTCGCTTTCATTGATAAATTAAATAAAACAAGTTATTGAAAATATGAATTTATAAATTTAAGATTGCGTAAAACCAGTTTTCTTTCGTTTTTTTAAGTATCCTATTTTCATCTTAAATTTAGTTTCTACATATTTCAATTTTGACACGAAATATATCCGTAGGGAAAATCGGATATATTTTTTATTCATAAATGCCGCCAAGCGGGCGAGAAGGGTCGCCTGACCGCTCCACGGCTCCTATCGTCTGCTGTGATGGCCCCTTCAATTCACTTATTTCATTACTTACCTTTGTGAATATAAAATGTATGAAATAACACTCTTCAGAATACGTACGGTTATCCGCACAAGATAGCGATCGCGGCCCTAACACAAGTAACAAACGAGTCTACCTCTCGGGAATGTGCTTTAAAATGTAAATAATATCAAAATGGAAGATACAACACTACCACTGATATGAAGGAAGGTGTCTCTACGTGCGGTGTTACTATAACTTGGCGTCCCTCTAAACGACAGAAAGTCGGCCAAACCTTCCACCACAATGGCAAGTGAAATGGAAGAATATGTACCGTTTTCTGCACAATTCTGAAAATATGTAAAACTATTTTACTAAATATAGTTATTCTTTGTATTTTTACTGAACTCAGTCATGTTTCGGTTACAAGTAACCTTTATCAAAACTATATTTATTCAAATATGAATCCACAACACAAAGTGAAGGCGAATATACAAGAAATGTGTAAAACCAGCTTGCCGTTGATACGAAGAAGAAGACTATCTCAGATATGTAAATAACTGCATAATTGACCTTTATTTTTCGACGTTCAACTTATATAGTATATCAAAGTATAAATATTCAAACACCCTGTCATTATTTTTTTATATTCTTTTTCTATATTCAACGGTTTTAAGTTCTAGTAAGGTTAAAAAAATTATAATAAAAGAATCTCCTTAATTGTCCTGAAGAAAGAATGCCAGATGATAGAACACAAAAAAAATTATGTCCGGATGGGTACCGCGTGAAAATAGAATAAGTGGTAGACCATAGAAGGAAGGGTACCCACCGATTACCCGAGGCTGCTCTAGGGCTCAGCGGCGCCCTTTCGTCAGCCTCGCTCGTTCACTTCCTAAGCCCGTACTCAGTCCATCCAGAACTGATGTTAATAGTTATTTCATTCAAGCAAATCAAAGGAGACACATTCACTACTCTACTGCAAAGCGGATCAAGAAAAAGATGGGCGGAGTGCATTAAAGAAAGTTTGAGGAAACTGGGAAGATTTACAAAATTAAGAGGAATGGCCAGGAACAGAAGCCAATAGAAGACAAATCCCACACTGGGATGTAGCGTCAAGAATGTAATGGGGTCAGAATTCGTATCCGTTGAAACTATGAATAATATTCAAGACAAATTTGAATAATCTGATTATACTTGGCTAGCATATCTAAATATCTAAAGAGCCAAGTTCTACTTGCAAGTATTCAAAAAGTGGGCATACTTGAATTAATTCTCATATTTGAAATCTTTGCTCTTAGCAACTAAGAACTATGGAGAAAGTTTATAGATAGATATATAAAATCCATAGAATTTTTAAGATGTGAGAAATAAAAAAGTTTGTATTTTATTCGTGTATACTTAAAGAGGGGTTCAATGGTTGGTAGGTCGTGATGAGGTATATCTTGCTGGAAGTCATGCTTCTATAAAATATCACGAAAAACCATGTTGCATATACCACCAGCAACACTACCAACAAGTCCTACTCACTAGCCACTACCAACAAGTCCTACTCTGACCCCGCGAACCCCGGGCAATGTGACCACTGTTATTACCATCAGTATCATAGCAGATAGTGAAAGGGCGAATGGCGAGTGTCCGGCGCCATAAAACCGACCCCCCCCAGCTAAGGGAAGGTGGCCCCTACAGAAAAACCCATCGGAGAAGGCAACGGGAAACCACTCTGATAAACATTCCCAGGATATCACTATGGCGAGAGCCTTCGCCAGAGTGATTGACAACGTCAGGGGGACCTGATACGGCACGCGAAGAAGAAGATAATTTAAGATATATGACTGTTTTTTTCTGTTCGTATTGAGCTGTGCGAATTGAGTTGATTAGTCATTATTTTAATAACGATTCGGATCATGCCAGGATGGAGGGTTAAAGATTCTACCCCTATATTAAAGGTTGAGTGTATAAAAGGCTTCTAGTTACCGTGTAACTTTCCCCATCAACAACAAATTGCGTGAAGGTATCACATTACTTGCAGTTATTTACCATATCCATGTTTGCATACTTTATATAGTAAAACAATGTACTTAAAAAATAAGGGTATGTTCTAGATGAAGACCGAGGAAAACGGGGCACTATAAAAACAATCAAATATGAAAAGTCAGCCATAGATGTATGAATGTTGAGGGACGAGAGAATTATATCAGGTGTAATAACATGTATCAGTTCATTCTTTCTGCCTACCCCTCCGATGAGATGGCGTGATGGTTAGTTAGTTTTTTATTTACGTAACTAACTAACCATCACGCCGTCCCCACGAAGGGGTAGGCAAAATGAATGGACTGCCGAACTTTAATTTTTGTGACACGCTTCTTTCGATTGTTCAACATTTATACATCGTGTCATGCACGAACATCGATTTCTCCGACTCCTCAAATGGCCGGCATTTATTATTTGATTTACCTCGGTCTTCCATTGACATCGAAAACATATGTTTTTTTAACATTCTTTCTTCAGTCATTCTTTCAATGTGTCCAAACAATCTTAATGTTCCTTTCATTATTTTGTACGAAAGTAACACTTATGTACAAAGGTACAGGTATTTTTATTTAAGCTTATAATCGCAAAGTCGGGGTGATGTGCTGTGAACCGTAAAAAAGTTATTTCCATGTCTGTTCTTCGCTCGCCTAATAAGAAGTTGGGCATCTTAGTAAACCATCATCTTTTTGATGCCTGCTTTTATTCAAACGTGGAATAAAACATGTTCCCAGACGCCGGTCGCCCAAAAGTCGCGTAACTTTTCGCGAAGTTAGTCCGCAATATTTATAATGCCGCGCGATTAGACTGCACGACGGCCGCACTCTAAATTCGCAATTTAATCTCGCAAAAACGGCAGCCCGAATGCGAGAGGACAAGATGTGTGCAGCATCAGCTGCCGCTAATGCCCGGACTCCGACAAATGGCTGTCACTTAACTCCGCGATTTGTCTGGAGCACATGCTACAAGCGCGGGACATTGTTATGTAATAAGGACGAAGACGTATCGCCGAAACTTTATCTCGGCTTAAGTATTTCGAAATTATATTACCTACGTTCACTTATATCGTTCTTGCAAATTACACGAGCGAACAAAACAATAATATGCGCTAGATAATTATTTCAACCAACATATTATATTATATTTAACGTGTCTGAAGAAATTCGCTAAAGAAACCAAAATAATTTACATGAATTTATTTTAGGTGAAATGACATATTCCGCTCTTCTAAGGCATTATCATTAACATTAAATGTGCATTGAAATCACATTTGATAATGCCTTAGAAGGGCGAAATATATCATTTCATTTAAAATATAGGGTGTATTATTTAGAACTTTGGTTTTTAAACTGGCAACATTGTTTCTACTGACTGTCAATTTGACAGATGGTTTGTATTCAGTACTTAATTAAGAAATTTTGTATAATTTTTTTTTGTTTTCATTATTTAACATGAACTTCTACCAAGAAATTTCAATTAAAAACATTAATTATTATCAAATGTTAAGCCATTTTGAAATTTAATTAGGCCTTAGCAAGGTGAAACGTGTGGTTCCCATAAAAAAATATGATAAAACCTCTAGAAAACT
Organism: Lepidostoma basale; assembly: GCA_022606425.2. Taxonomy (NCBI): domain Eukaryota; kingdom Metazoa; phylum Arthropoda; class Insecta; order Trichoptera; family Lepidostomatidae; genus Lepidostoma; species Lepidostoma basale. The sequence continues at coordinate 876,049 of JAHDVF020000223.1, forward strand.
GACGTTTTCATTCGTCCTTAAAATTTTAAATGGAGTTTTACTACATTATTTTGGTAAATGATGTGAACAGGTAAAACGCTTCAATGTTTATTTTATTTAACTTTGGAACCTTCGTTTACGAAAAAATAATTATATCAATTAATTCTTATACTAGATGAGTTTAAAATTAAATACAAGCGTAGTTTTTATAAGGAGGAAAATAGTTAACGTAACCCAAAAGTAAAAAAAAACTGGTTCCAATGTTAAACCGTTGTTATGTTGGCTTGATACGTATTCGATAGTTCCAGTAGACTGAGCTAATACAACAAAGTTTGTTTGCGAACCACGTCATTAGAAGATGATGCTCAAGTTTGGTCAGATGCTTTCTATACACCCTGTACTCTCTAGTTGATTATTAGGAACCATAAACCCACGTCGTAAATAAGGCGCCATTTGGAAGCGATAGTTAGAATTTCGGATCGATAGCCGCGATACGTCGACAATATAATTATTAACCAGAAAAAGAAAAATCTAATGTCGATAACGATATCAGTCTCTTCAAGATTGATAAACCTCATTTATTTTGAATTTAAACCAAAAAAAAAAACTTCCAATTAAAAACAATTATTGTAACATCCAATTAAAAATTAAAAATGTAACTTCCAATTAAAAACAATTATTGTAACATCCAATTAAAAATTTAACTTCCAATTTAAAACAAAAATATAAACAAATAAACCAACAAACAAACCATCACGCCGTTTCCCCGAAGGGGTAGGAAGAGAGAATGGACCGCCACACTACTCTTTCCTGGCACATCTCTCTACCTCTCTAGATTCCTCCACATTCATACAGCGAGTCATATACACGCACGTCGATTCCTCAGACTTCCAACATGACCAACCTTTAAAATTTGATTAATTTGGTCATGCCATGTTTTCCTCGATCTTCCTGGACTCCGTACTCCATTTATATCATTAACGTATACATTCTTAACCAACAAAAATATAACTTACAATTTTAAACAAATATGTTACATCCAACTTCAATTAAAAAATTTAACTTCCAATTTTAAAAATAACGTGCAAAAGTAAGCAATCAATTGATTAAATTGATCGATGGGTATTAATATTGATATGAATTTCCACGTTCATATATTTTTATATACTTATTTTTTTCTTGAAGCATGACGTAAAACTTCATATTAAGTAAATAAATAATACGAATGAAAACGTGTATTTTATAGAAATTTAATTATATTACATGTTTCGCTTTACAAGGCAAATAAGGCATAGCAGGTAAAATTTATCATGTCCATAAAATTTCAGTTTTCATTCGTATTACTGAATAAGCTTTATTCACATGACCAAATGATTTTTCAGATTTTATATCGTTATTTTTTCGTATGCATTAAGTAAATTGTGACAATCAAAGAGAAATCACCTTTACATTTACATAAACAAATATAACATTTCAATGTGTTTATATTTTGGATTTAAACGAAAATAAATGGTTTTACCCGGCGAAAATTCACCATAATAACAAAAGAAAAGCGGTTGTTTAACAAAATATTGAAGAGTTTAATTTATTTCTAATAATTTCACACGACAAATTAACAAATGACAGTTAAAAATTTATAGCAAAATATTATATTGAAATATTTTATTAAATTTATAGCTAGGTTATCACATATAACAATCAATAATTATAACAAATTTTTATGAATTAAAACACTGTTTTTCCACTTTTGAGTTTATTTTTCTCGACATGTTTCGAAGGCTAACACCTTCATCATCCGAAGAACGATATAAACTAACCAAAATTATTACAAACTGAGTGCAAGAACCTAGAATTATATATAACATGTTTAAGTTAACTTGGCTAGTACTAGGGAGATAACAATAGACATATCAATGGGTTAAATTTTGAAAGGATTTTTAGATGGAAGTATTGAGTTGAGGGTGTTTTATTGCTCTAAGGCTATTGATTAAGTAAGTGTTTTAATTCATTAAAAATTCTCATTTTGGAATTCCACAGTGTTAACGCCTTAAGTTTATCTAAAATTAAATAAATAAATATTGGTGCAAACATCTTTCAGTCTTCGTTAGGCCATCCCATCATCTTCGTGGTGATCTTTCATATTTAGATTTACCATTTTAGGATTCACTTTATAAGCCATTCATCCTTTCTTCCTTTTAGTCCCACCCATTTCTATTGTGGCCCGTTATTATCTAATTAATGCCATTTACCTTCCTCCTCCGGGCCTGATCTTTCAGCTTCTATTCAATCCAAATTATGTACATTAATTTAATCTCATTCATCGAATTTTCAAATATTAACATTTACTCCGTCAACAATAATAAGCCGTATTGGGGGATTTTGGTGTGGTAATTATATTTTGATACAAGATTCTGCTAAGATGTGTCAAAATATTATTTATTACACCTAACTAGTTAAAAAACTTTAATTTTATCTTCATCAAATTCAGATAACCTTCGAACCTTCGTAGCAGAGTGGTAAGATATCCGACTGTCATACCGAAGGTCCCAGGTTCGATTCCCAGCGATGGCATAGAATTGTCACACTGTATTAAGTCTGGTGTAGAATTTACGTGACAATCAAATGGCCATATATAAGCTACCTATTACATGTTATGAGAATCAGTATAAAAAACTAAAAACTATTTTCATATAATCATTTGGTTCAAACGACTAATTGTATAACCAAAAACAATGTTTTTTTTTATATAAAAGAGTTATCGAAAACAATTTATCATATGTGAATATGACAAGGTTTTTAAAGAATAAATGATAATTTGAAAAACATTGTCAGTTATAATATTTAAATGTGAATCCACATCATAAAGTGCAATCCACAAATGTGAACTAATGTGATACACTTCACTATCACAAACACGTCATAAAACCTAGACCAAGAGGAAGACGATGAAGAAGTATTTAAGTAACTCACATACACTGTATGTATAATATATTATATAGGAGAATGTTTTGATTATTACAAAATATTTCATAATAATTAATATGAATGAAAACATCTGTCTTCTAGAAGTTTTATTATACGAGTATTTTAGAATGAATGGCATGTTTCGCTCTTCTAAGGAATTATTAAATAATAAAACTCCTAGAAGACAGATGTTTTCATTCGTATTAATTATTTATTATAATATGGAGTTATACGTCATTATTCAAGAAACGATAAATGTTCCATAATATTTTTAAACCCTGTGGTACTGTTATGACGTCCTATAATGACATATGGAATAGAAACGAGAGCTGACACCATCAGAACAAAAAGTCTCTTAAGAACCACAGAAATGAAGACTCTCTAATCCGTTGCGGGAACGACACTCCGAGACAGAATAAGAAATTCTGAAATAAGAAAGATCTGCAATGTAGAAGATATCTTGCGATGAGGAAGACTGAGAAGACGCTACTTGAGAGATCATGTGGAAAGAGCATGTTCTGAAAGAGTGATCAATATAACCGCAAATAAAGTACCAACAGGAAATCGACCGGCAGGAAGACCACCTAAAAAATGGCGAGACAGTTGGACATCTGTATCCCAGGAACAGGCTGCGAGAAATAACAGGACACAGTCCTAAATAAAGCAGAAGAATAAGAAGTTGAAGCGGTACTGTTGTGTAATGATAACAGTTTATTTTTTTGTGTATATAAAACCTGCGATAAATTCGTTTGTGTATCGCAATTCGAAGGCCGCCGTGATAACGGGCATTGAACGTGTGGAATCGAACATTAGCATAACAATGCGCCGCGCGAGGGGTGCACGCGACGCGACGCGCGCGTGACCCCGCCGCGGGACGCGGACACCGGGGGAAGCAAATAAATTATGAACGACCACGTGAATAGCCCATCCGTTTCGTGAATTTAACATTATACTTCAGACGTCACGAGGCCGTATTTTCATAAGCGAGACCCTTATCAGGAGAGCGGAGGAGCAAGGACGGGACGACCCTTCCATTGTTCGCCCGTGAACTTGCCTGTGCCTCGGTTATTGTGAACAATTTGCTTATATTTATAATTGTCAAAGTAAATGTCACTTTCATTACCAAAAGCCACTCCATTCAGTCGAACGCAGCGCCTCCCGCATTACATCGTTAATTCCTTCGTTAGTCAGTATTCGCTCGACGGAGGTGATCTTAAAATACCCTAATGGGTAATAACTCGCGCGAGGTGTACTTTGCTCTAATACGGGTAATAAGTATTTGGTTCGGAATTATAACCAACCATTTCCGTGAATCAAGACTTCAAATAAATTTGCATAAATTCAATAATAAAGTATTTCATTACAACATTCAAATGATAATAAACAGTAAAATCTTGTGAATATAACATTTAAAAATTTGGTGAATATGACATGACATTAATTATCATTTTGGTGATGATTTATGAAGATATTTCTTAAGGATTATTAAATCAAACATTTTCAATTAAAGTTAAAACAGTGAATTACATTAATAACCTGTTAAACTAACGTGCTTACAGTAGATGACGCTTGTTGCTTGGAACGCCAAGGCAACGAAAATCTACGAGCATAAATTCTATGACAAGTGTTTATGACAACTTTTTAATAATTAATACGAATTATAATATCTCTTTCTAGAAGTTTTATTTGGTTTTATGGGAAATTCACTTCTCTTAAGCATTTGATAATGGCTTAACACGGCGAAATATCATTTAAAATAACTAACTAACCATCACACCACCACACAGTTCTTTCTTAACATATGTTACTTCTCTTGCTTCTTCAATATTCATATGTCGTGAATCGGGTATCGTGATCATGGCATATTTCCCACGATCTTCCCTTATTTCCAGTAATATAATACTCCCTTATTTAGTTCCCCAGTTAATTCCCCAGTAATATAATACTCCCTTATTTTCTAGAAATGTAATGAAAAAAAATCGTTTAGGTCATTTCCATATACTTTCTTTACCATTATTATTTCATTCATTCTTTCCATGTATCCAAACCATCAATAATCTTTTCAACATTTTTCATAATTAAACTGACTATCTATCATATACACATTTTCCACAAAGAATCATATACATTCTCGTAATATCGTATTCTTTGTTTAGTCTATATTTTTACACCTTTGTTCAAGAAACAATAAAATTAAAAAAATTAACTACACAAAACCCCTATTTCATGCAGCACGTAGAAATTATTATTAATTAAAAAGGTGACATTTGAATTTCTTGGAATTTTATTTTTAACTGTTAGTTTTTCAACTTATAAATATATCTATATTTAAGTACTTTGAGATGATGTACCATTTAACGTGTCAAGATCTTTTATAACTTCATCTTGTAGCTTTCGTTTGATCTTTTGACTAATTGTAATAACGCGACACTTAAAAATAAAGGAATATTCTCGTCTCAGAAATCTCATTAAGGTAAGTGTTCGCTCAATACGAAGCACGCTACTTTGATTATAATGTCATAAGGAACATGTACAAGGCAGATACGATGTGCGTTAAAGTCAGGGAGACGCAAGAAGAATGGCAGAAATTTACAATAATTTAAGATCAATCTGAAGATACCAGAAAGCTTGGCGAAACTGGCCGCTGTCGAAATAAATACAAAACTGGAAGTAGTTCTTTTATAAAAAAAACATCATTTTAAGGTAATGAAATGATTTTACTGAAATATTTCAATCGAAATTTATTTAAAACAAAAAAACGATGATTTTTAATAACTATTTCAACTCTTGTCTTTATTTCGATAGTGACCGGTTTCGCCTGAAACTTCTGTTTTCTAAAAGTGATGTTAAAATTTAATGGGAATGACTTTTTTCGCTTTTCTAAGGCATTATAAATTGTAAAATCAAAAATCATTTAATAATGCCTTAGAAAGGCGAAACGTGTCTTTGTACAACATTTTATAACACTTTTCACAAATACGTTTCAGAATGGTATTCATTCTTCCTCAGTATATGAATTATTAACGTTTTTTACGTATTCGCCATTCTTTAGAATTTCGATTTTAGATTTATATAATACCTATATATTTATTTTAATCAGCTTGAGTACAAATATTTTTGTTTTAAGTAACAATACCAACCTTCCTTTGGTATAGCAATTAAGTTACCGAAAAAAAATTCTAAATGTAGTTTTTTTTTTATTCGACATGATTTATATCAAATATAGTTTTCATGCCCTTGCTAATTGATATCTGTATAAGATTAAGATCATGTTAAATTAGTTGATAATAAATTAGGATGAAAGGTTTTATAAATTTAATTGGTGTCGGCTTACTCAGTACGGTATGATTGTTCTCGTCCGATTGGAATTATTAAAGATATTGAGAGAAATCCCTGAGGGACGGCGGCGCTGCAGTCCGCAATCACGTAATAAGTATCTAGTGAATGTCGAAGCCTTGGAAAATGCAACGAGAGGCAAAACCACGACTTTATTACGAATCCGGCCGCACACTTGTGGAAAAGTGGCGTTCTTTCCATTAACAGGTTCCATTCAACGCAAAACCAAGTCTTGTGTATTATTTCGCCGTATAACATTTATATATTTTTGCATGTCCAATATAAATTCTGGTTGTAACAAAAGTGTGAATCAGGAGAACCGAGAGCAAGTGTCTGAGTTTGTCTACAAAGGTTGTATGTTCACAGCGGTTAGCCGAATGGAAAGTGACGTCGCTTCGCGTCGTAAGGAAGGTTGGTGGGGGTAACAATGTTAATGAAGCTTTAAAAACTGTTATTGGAAACAAAAAATTATCAGGATTAATTGTATCTCAATAGAGACAAAAATGTAAGAAGACGGAAAAATTAAAAAAAAAAAAAAAATTTAAAAACATCAAAGGTGGTACTAAGACATTCAGATGGTTTGGATACATGGAAAGAATGAATGAAGAAATAATGGTAAAAAAAGTATATGTTAACGATGTAAATGGAACTATAAATAGAGGGAGACCGAGAAAAACGTGGCACGATCAACTAAATCAAATATTGAATATCGGCCACGCGAGGAGTCAGATAATACGACGCCCGTGCATGTCACGATGTATGAATGTTGAGGAAACGAGAGAAATATGTCAGCAATGAAAAGTATGTCAGTTCATTCTTTCTGCATACCCCTTCGGAAAGACGGCGTGATGGTAAGTTAGTTATTTATATATTCAAAACATATATTATAACTAATGTTATCATGAATGTGGTCAGTTTTGACAGATACTCAAATGATTAGGGATGATCGGTTGTTAATAATGTTGAAGTATCATAGTGTTTCGGCCAAAACAATGAACTATTTAACTTATTTTATTTGTATTTAAGAATAGATAAGATTTTATTTAAAAAAAAATAATCAATTGTTTCATGTTTTATATAAACTTATGAACAAAGTTATTAAATTTGTTTTAATAGTTAGAAGATTTTCCTGTTGACCGTCCCAAAACATATGGTCTGCTAAACTCGATAGCGAGAAATAATGCATTCCTTAGAGTGTAACCATTCATTTGTTTTGTAATGGAAAATATTAGAGAAGAAATAATGCCACAGTAAAGAAATACAAAAGAGTTACCGGTTGAATAACAATATAAAGGTAGGCAGAGAGGATAGACCGCCGCACCTGAATACCTCCAGAGCTTCCTTTATAAATCGTAACAAACCTGTTGCTTTTAAATTTTGTATGTCCCAAGTTCGATTCCCGGTTATAACAATGTGATTGTCACAATGTCTTTGGTCTGTTGTAGAATGCACGTAACAATAAAATGGATAAGCTACATATCACATATAATGAGAATCAATAGCTAAAAAGTTGTATACAGTATTTATTGTTTCATAAACAACGATGTAAAACACCTTATTAAATAATCAATACGAATGAAAATGTCAGTTTTCTAGAAGTTTTATTATATTTTATGGGAATGACATTTTTTGTCCTTCTAAGGCATTATCAAATGTGTTTATATTCATCACAGTTTCAAACACATTTGATAATGCCTTAGAATGGCGAAACATGTCATTCCCATAAAAAATAATAAAACTTCTAGAAAACTGACGTTTTCATTCGTATTAATTATTGTATATTGTAATTGCGTTTAAATAACCTGCTGTATACAAATGTGGAGAGCGACGGGAAACTACCACGAAGAGACGTGTCAGAATAGAGCACAAACGGCGTGATGGTTAATAAGTTAGTTAAGTATTAATTGATTGTAAATAAAAACTTGGATTTAAAACTAATTTTAAATAGGACCAATAAATGTTATGAACTTGAACTATAGACACTAAGTACTCATAAAAATTCTACGTACTCAGCGACGTATGTAAGTTCAGGAGACAAATTCTCTCGACTTTAGAAAGTATATTGTCCTCCTTATGTCGAACCATCTCTAATGCGTTCCTGGTATTATGTTGTGTGTATATAATATTTTACCTGTAGTCAATAGATGCCTTTAACATTTATGCTGTTTGTAATGTATTTTGATGAAAAATATAATTTAGCACTAAGTTAAAATTTGAAGATGGTAATTATTTATTTAAAATTCATAAAATAACATGTACGTTGAGCTAAAATAACTGCCAAGCTATGAAAAAACTGGTATGTTAGCGTTAAATAATAATATACAAACAAATTTTGAAGAAAAAGTATTTTAAGACATTAGTTAAAATTAAGTGCGAAAATTTTACAAGTCAGAAATAAAAAGTACACTGCAGGTAGGTACCCTAGAGTCTTTCTAAAAATATGTTAGCATTTAACTATATAAAAGATACTATTTCGTATCCTTATGAAGAAAAAGTGATAAAGTTTAGCGGTTATTTTCACCTAGTAAAAGTTTCCTTGCCGACGCTAACTATACAAAAGCTTTTAAACAATGAAGAAAGAAAACATATAAGGACTTGCTCTATATCAGGTTATTAAGGCGACTCTTTCGCCTCAGAGAATGGCAAATAAAGTTACGGGTGGATGGGATTTTTATTAACGACTTGAAACATGACAAAATTTAATTTGAGTTTCCCGCATTATCGATTATGTCTATAAATTAAAACACTGTTTATTTCCACTGTTGAGTTTGTATCTTCATGTTAGTATATTCACATTCATTGTACATTATTCGTACTTTCCTTCACTGTGTCATTTAACATAACATATGCCACTCTTTCTCGTTAACTTTAATGCGGTAATTAAAATTACATTATTTTCATTAAAATGAGAACCTGAGCAAGATTATTTATTAATGTTTAATCTAATGGTTGGCAGGACCACATTGAAATGCAAAAATAATTCATTATTACGAATTAAAACGTCTGTTTTCTAGATTTTTTATTAAAATTATTGAGAGTGGCATGTTTCGGCTTTCTAAGGTATTATCAAATTTTATGTCACATTTGATAATTCCTTGAAAGGCGAAACATATCCCATAAACTATTACATTCTTAAAAACATACGCATTAATTATGACAACCTTCTTGCCAGAATGGTAAGAGTTCTGACTACCATACCGAAAGTATTGGGCTCGATTCCCGGTAAAAGCAATGTGGTAAAAGCAATCCAAACAGCAAGCAACCTGTATACGAAATCCTGGATTTACACCAAAGGGTGGTTAATTCAAATTCTGGTCAAATTCTTTGGCATATAGAATGGAATAATACTCCTAGCGGCTTCTAACAATATGTTAGGCAATAGCCTTCACATTGTGTTAATAAGGTAGTTTGCTAAATGCCGAAAATCATTCTCCATAGATGGCGTTAGTGGGTCGGTTGTATAGGTTAATCTTGAAAAATTCACAAGTGCAACCAAATCTACATAGATGGCTGACTGAAACTGACACGTGAAGATAGATATGGATTTTGAAGTATATATACATCTTCCAAAAATTTGTCATGCATGATCATAATACCAAAGGTGGAATGGGGAATGTTGTAATTACATAAAGCGTGCGCTTAACCCAACCAATGACAGGTCATAAGTCCTGTAAACACCTTGATCATCCATGTTTAGTTTCCAGTTTGCGTCTTCGTCTCTATTGAGATACAATTAAAATTTGAAAAAAAAAATTAAAGTAGATACTTTTTACATACTGGAGATAAACATGACCTTTAATTTCCTACCCACAAATTTTTATTTCATATTCGAGTTTATAAGTATTTACAAAAACATTGAATATTTATTAACACACATAATACAAAATTTCATAGTTCATATTTTTTTATGACTTGTATTCAAGTCTTTTCGGTGGTGATAATTCCTCTTATAACTAAGCAAGCAATAACAAAAATAAACTAGGAATCAACCGTGAGTTATGATCGAGACTCAAAAGGCACCTTTTCAAATCATCCTATATTTAAATTGACCATTATTTCACCCGAAACACTATGATACTTCAACATTATTACTGTTAAAAGTTAAAACACTGTTATAATATCACAATTTATTTTTATTTACTGAGAGTATCGCGACAGCTGTTTTGCCAACCGATGTTGGCAATTTCAGGTGTTACAATAAGCTGCATCCTATATTTACATAAATTTTGACCGACTGCATCTGGTGCAGCCCTTTTATAAAATATTATTTTTTACTAGTTTATAAAACGGAGAATTTTCTACAGCGCCCTTGATAGGATTAATTCAATTATACATCCAATTTATTATTATTGTTAAACGATAAGAGTGCCATTTATGCAAAATTAGATTGATTCTTGATAGATTAGCTAATGAATACGGGGCATGTGGCCGTTTTTCCCTTGCGTCGTAGCTTTTAAAGAACTCCATACTAATTCGGACTATAAAACATAAAGTTCGGAATCTAAAGCGACAGTAAAACCGCCGGGCGGACTCTTCCGGCTGTTACATCGGCCGATCAGAATACTCCCGTTTCATAGCCATCCCGAATATAAAACCATGTCCGATCTTAACTCATTCATTCCTTCATTGCCCGCAAAAGCGTAACCGCATCCGTAAATTCAACCAGGACTTTATATAAAAACACATTAAAATGTTACCATTTTAATGTTTTTAGTATTATTTATTGTGCCTTTAACAATGATGTAAAATCCATAATAAATTTCTTCTATATACTCAATAAGGGATTTATAAACTGAAATGTAATAATTCATATTTTTATATTGGTAAAACAAAGCGTAATTTTAAATTAAGACTAAAAGAGCACGTAAGATGTAATAATAATTTTTCTGAATTTGCTAACCACCTCATAGAAAAAGATCATTCATTTAATAAAGAAATCTTTGAGCAATCTGAAATGTAATGATTTTTCATATTTTTATATTGGTAAAACAAGGCGTAATTTTAAATTAAGACTTAAAAAGCACATAAGATCTAATAATAATTTTCCTGAATTTGCTAACCACCTCATAGAAAAAGATAATTAATTTAATAAAGATATTGGCGTTGAAATTTTGCATGTCAATAATAGAAATATAACATTGAGCAATCTCGAAATTTTATAAATTAGAGCTTTTAAAAATAAAGAAAATATTATTAATAATCAAATAAATTTAACCTCAAGTCCAATCTTTGATTTATTTCCTTTGTTGTAAGTAATTACCTGAACCCCAATAAGAACTTAAAATTATTATTTTAAATTTTAAATTTAATCATAACATTTGTTATAACAAAAGCATAAACGTTCCAAAACAAATCTGTATAACATCTGTCAAATCATGTAAACAATTTTATAATATTTTTTTAAATGTATCTTTACTGAAGGACTGTTTGTCCGAAACATGTCTGTATAATTTTATTTTTTAATATAAGTGTTGTATATACAAAGTGTATAATAAAGAAAAATAGAAATAATCCATATTAAATGTTTAAACGGACTTTTCCATCAAATTTTATGTGAATTTTTGAAGACAGGTTTTTCCTTGGCTAAGGGGCAATCTAATGGAGAGAATCAAATACGCAGCCGTTTATATACAAGAGCTTATGGAACAGAATAAGGTAATTAAAATGACTTAATAAATTAAAAAAAGATGTGCAGCAATAGATTATGTATAAAAATATATAACTCGAAATCCAATCCTATCTGAACATTTGAGATGAAGGTCCTAAGATTTTTAGCCCATTATGGGAAAAACTCTCCGAGATCTTACGTAACGCAGACATAAGAAAAACTTGAGAAATAGAGGATATCGTTCGGTGTTCGTTAAGAAGAAGATACCGGAGGGACCATGTAGCCAAAATGGATAGTGACAGCTTACGAAATCCCCTCCGGACACCGTCCACATGGAAGACCACCTAAGAGATGGAGGGACAGCTGGTCCTCATCATCGAAAGAGACATGATTTCTGTGTCACAGATCGTCAGATTAAAAGAAGAAGAAGAAGAAGATATATGAATATCATATTAAATGCAGTTAACATATGCATTTCGCTTCAATTAGGGTTTGTGAATTACAATTGAACCACGAGGGAATCACAAGGACACAGTGGATGAACAGGAGTGGAACAGAATATTTAAACGGGAGGGATGTGTGATTTAGATCTATCATTCCCCAACAATGGAACACGATCTAAATGGCTGTCGCCCCTTCTACCTATTATTCCGCTTTACCTAAAGCAATTAAAAATACACAGGCGGTACACGATATTAGCATGATAAGGCCCCAATCACACGGCAACGAATCGAATGCGACAAATGCTGTCCTACCTAATTCAGAAGTTACCGATATCATCTAAAAATCCTTTTGTAATGATATAAACAAGGTTATTAGTAAGTATTGCGAATTTATACCTTTCATATAATATATTTCCACAATACTAGTTGTGAGGAGTTCTTTTTTGGATCCACGAAAGTTTCTTAAGTATAAATGGGTACAAATATTCAATTCATACCCAGTTTCGTCGCTAAATTATAACATGATTTTTATTCAATTTTCCATATCAGTTGGCCAAATCTATTGGTCAGCATTAGATATTAATCCAGGGCAGATTATGACTGCATTATTATTGTAAACATGAAAATGCAATAATTGAGAAAAAGAGGTTGAAAAACATACAAATATTTATTAATAAATGATAAACTTAAGGCGTTAAAACTGTGGAATTCCATAATTATGATTTTTTATGAATAAAAACACTGTTTTTTCCACTTTTAAGTTTATTTTTCTCGATAGGTTTCGAAGTTTTTACACCTTTATCATCCTAAAACCGAATGATGAAGGTGTAAAAGCTTCGAAACGTGTCAACAAGATAAAACTAATTAATTAATCCACTGTTTTGGCAGAAACTGATATTTCAACGTTGTTAACTGTTTAAATAAAAACACTGTAATAAAATATCACACTTGATTATATTTCTTACGAAATTGTTTTTTTTAATCGATTGTAAATCCTGACAATGCTAAAATTGGTTAACGAAACAGCTGTCGCGACAATTTCGAAAGAAATACATAATCGTGATTTTTTAAACATTTATTGTATTAAAATGAATTATATATGAATTAATTTAGCTGGTTAAGAATGCCTCTCTATCATCATCACTAAGATTTAACTCTTTTCTGAACTCTCTCCGACGTGTATTAATTAATACGTCGTTTGGTGCGGGTATTCCATATCACCAACCCACACCCAAGCCAGTAACAGACCAATTAGTTGTACAGTATAATTAGTCTAGGGTTGGCATTTAAATAATGCCCGAAGGCGAAACTTGTCGCTTCCAATAAACATAATAAACCTTCTAGTAAACGGAAGTTTTTTTTTATATTATACTAAACCTAGTGTATATGCCCAGTTTTTTTAAGAATAATTGATTGTAAAAATGGCTGAGATTGAATAATAAAGTAATGTGATCAATAAATATTTTGAGAATAATATTCGAATAATTTGATGAAAGAAGTGAATTGAATCTGATTCTGTTTTGTTTATAATCTAAAGATTGGTTTGCAGCGTAACAACATTTTGCTAATTAATTTGAATGAAAACGTCTGTCTTCTAAGACTTTTAATATATTTTAGATGGAATGACATGTTTCGCCCTTCCATAACATTTTGCTAATTAATATGAATGAAAACGTCTGTCTGCTAAGACTTTTATTATATTTTAGATGGAATGACATGTTTCGCCCTTCCTTAACATTTTGCTAATTAATATGAATGAAAACGTCAGTCTTATAAGACTTTTATTAAATTTTAGATGGAATGACATGTTTCGCCCTTCCTTAACAGGGCGAAACATGTCATTCCATCTAAAACAGTGATTCTATACGGGGAGCCAGCACCCCTTTGTGCGCGTTTTGGAGGTCTGACGGGGCGTTTTTTTTTTATTTTAGCATTTAGGGGTGCTGGAGAAGTTTAGGACAAATTTTGTACCGTACTAGCCTTTTTTTATTTATATTAGGAAATCCATTGCATAAAATACATACCTACTTAGAGAAAAGCGTAAATTTTAAATTTCGTTGCTTGTTTGGGGGGGGGGGGCGTTGGATAATTTTACTGTGGTAAAGGGGGCGATTCTTTCAGTATGGTTTAAAAACACTGATCTAAAATATTGTATAATGAAACTCCTAGAAGGAAGACGTTTTCATTCATATTAATTATTTAATATGGAGTTTTACAAAAGGGTTGGTGCGGGTAACAAAGTAAATGGGGCTTTAAAAATAGTTATTGGAAACAAGAATTTATCAATGAAAGTGAAAATGGCCGTTCACAATGGAGTCCTGGTCCCAACCCTTATGTATGAAAGCAAAGCATGGAACTTGCAGAAGAAAGACGAGAGCAGAATAAATGCAGTAGAAATGAGGTCCCTAAGACTTATGTGTGATAGAACGATGTACGACAGAATCTCAAATGCTGATATTAGAAAGTAATATAGAGCGAAAGAAGGTATTATGAACAAAATTATGAAAGGATCGCTGCGCTGGTTCGGACATATGTAGCGCATGAGTGTAGAAATAATGGTTTAAAAAGTATACGTTAACGATGTAAATGGATTACGGAGTCGAGGTAGACCGAGGAAAACATGGCATGACCAAATTAATCAAATTTTAAAGTTTGGTCATGTCAGAAGCCGGAAGAATCGACGTGCGTGTTTGACTCGCTGTGTGAATGTGGAGGAAACTAGAAAGGTAGTCAAGATAGAGTAGTGTGGTGATCAATTTTCTCTGCCTACCCCTTCGGGGAAACGGCGTGATGGTTTGTTTTTGTTGTTGTTGTTGTTTTACATCATAGTTTAAGAAACGATAAATAACATATGGCTGGTTGTTGGTATGCCGCTTGGGTCTTTGTGGTAGTTAACCGTTACCGAATTACTATATACATTTTTTTAGATATTGACTCTCATAACATGTGATAGGTAGTGAGTCTATCGCCATTTTTATTGACACGTAAATTCTACCTGACCAAACACAGTGGGATTTTTTTGTCATCGCCGGAAAAGAAATCCGATACCTTCGCTGTGGTAGTCTTAGATGTTCCCACTGTGTCTTTGGTCCATCCGTGATGCTGTTATAAACTAATATTGTACGTTTTTCTTCGATCAAAGAGTATTAATTGTCTAAGAATATATTCAGTGTCTTTGGTCCATCCGTGATGCTGTTATAAACTAATATTGTACGTTTTTCTTCGATCAAAGAGTAGTAATTGTCTAAGAATATAAACATAAATAACAAGATAGAATCCATATATTCTGTGTTGCAATCCAAATATATAAACACGTTCTCTCGGTGTTACAATGTCGCCCAGCAGAATTTGTATTAGAAATAACAGTATTATAATGGAGTTGACATATTTATTTTTGTACTACAGATCTAAAGCAATATAAATTGCAATGCTCACTTCAAGATGTATTGCGATCTCTATCTGGGTGATGAGTTCAACGGATATTGTTGATGGCAGTGTCACTTGGTGCAATCTCCTCAATGATGGACTGCAAAATGACATTATATATTTCTTTCGAGTTTTACAATGTAAACGGGAATTCGGGTATATCAGCATTACAAATTAGATATTTTCATTTTTATTCACAATAAAACTGTGTTGTAAATTCACATTTAAATAACGTTGCATACATTTTTGTAAACTTTCACAAACATTTTTCGGACCGTAAACGTCCATCGTAAGTGTAAAAATTTTAAAGTAAATTTATTTTAAAACACACTGAGGAAAGACGAGTATAGTCCGAAACATTTTTGTGAAAAGTGCAAAAAATATTCATAAAATTTTATAACTTTCCATCACGCCGTTTTCCCAGAGGGGTAGGCAAAGAGAATGGATGCCACATTGTTCTATCCTGACATAACTCTCGCAACTCTTCTACATTCACACATCGTTACATGCACGCTCATCGATTGTTCCTACTTCGAACATGGCGGTCTTTCAGTAATTGATTAATTTGGTCATGCCGTGTCTACCTTGGCCTTCCTCAAATAATAATTTTATATTTCTATTAAATTTTTGAAAAACAATTAATAGTTTTGGTTCTCACCAGAAAATAGCAATGAGCTGTCGAAATTAGAAGAAAAAATAGAATAAAACAAAACTATATATTCGTCTGCTTCTTCTTTCTTGCTATAGACTTATGTGGTCTGTTCTCTAGAGGGTTACTCCTCCTACCAGGTAGACTAACAGCTGTCCTCCCATCATTTAGGAGGTCTTCCACGAGAATGAGACTGATTACGTAGTGCAAATTTATTTTTTAAATAAATTCATATTTTATTTTGAACTATTGGTCCCAGCGTTGCTGAGAAAAACCTCGATTGGTACAAGCTTCATATATACAAAACCTTTTTGTCTGCAAACTATTGGTCCCAACCTTTCTGAGAAGAACCTCGATTGGTACAAGCTGCGTATCTCTAAAACTTTTTTCTGTAAACTATTGGTCCCAGCGTTACTGAGAAAAAGCTCGATTGGTATTGTACAAGCTTCGTATCTCTAAAATCTTGTTATTTGAAAACTATTGGTCCCAGTGCGACTTAGTAAGAAGACTCCAAACACGCTCAAGCTAGTTACGAACCAATAAGCTGTACAGTATAAGAAGTCTAGGGTTTGGCACAATAACTCCAACACGCCCTGCTATAGTGAAATCTTATTTGCATATGAGCACGGGGCTTTATCCCGGGCAGTTCCTATACAAGAGTAATAGACGCCGACCAGAAGTGAGTACACCCACGCTCGACTTTGCAGCGAGTAATAAAACTCTGAAAACAACATTGTTGTAGCAATTTTAGGCATTGCTCCAAAATGTTCGGGAAAATTGGTCAATCGAATATTCCAGAAGTCAACACTCGTGCAGGTAGACCGCGAGGAAATACGACCGGGGGCAGGATGAAAAATGGGGTATTCGGTAGACCGGTGGGCCGGCGCGTTTATGGAATCTCCCCGTCAACTTGAAATTTATGTGTTTTTTAAATCGAGCCTACTGAACAACTCCATTTTATATACTTCTATCTCTTATGCTACCGAATTGCAAATACACTCTTTAAGTTTGTGTCGAGTCAACCCTTTGATATATTTTTTTATTCTAAAACTACATATTTAACACTCACCGTATGGTGATAGGTACCGAGTGGACAGTGACAAGCAAATTAAGTCCTGACAAATCTATTATATTAATCTACTTAAAGTCTCGCAATTCTAATTAACTGAATTATACATTGATTGATTGATGAGTTCGTATTAAAAATAATATATTTATCAGTACTTCAAGGCAACGTTCCTTCTAATTTTCCAAAGGTTATGTACGCAAAAGACATTGGCTGTGCAACTTTAAAAGGAAATTTAAAAAAATATGGGTCAGTCGTTTACGGGTAGCCGGTATTGCCAGTATAACTCAGTGTTAAGAACTCTTGCATCTGTTTTTATATTTTTTAATAAATCATCATATTTTTAAATAAATAGAAGTTTACACGTGGAAGTGCGGGGCACAGAAGGAAATACAAAGTAGAGTAAATGTGACCTGGCATTCCATTGCGTAAATTAAATGTACTCGTATGTCCCGGATGGACGGGGACAGGCCTAGAAAGTGTACTGAAAGCGAGGCTGACCAAAGGGTGCCGCTGCGCCCTATAACAGCCTCAGGTATGTGGTGGGAATCCTTCAGTGTTCCTTTCTCCTTATTTAAAACCCTTTGCATCCTAACCGTTCTTTTGCTAATATTACGAACTATAAACCCACTGGGAGGAGCTACCAACACCCGCACTGTTGACTTCTAAATGACCGGAGGAAAGGCGCAGCGTGGGATGTTCGCAAACAAGTAATGTGAACTACTTACCTACTTCCTATGGTCATACAACTCTTGAATATATAGAAGATTTTAAGGTATTGAAGGTTATAAGGTGTTGTGAAGGACTTGTAAATGTTGAGATTCGGAGATCGGAGGAGTGAAAGTGCAAGGCTAAGGATAGGAGATTTTTGAAAGAAGCGAAGGTCCACCTTCAAAAGAGAAGAAGAAGAATATATATAAGATATATTTAAGATTGCAAATCACCGCAGCTCCCGAGCTAAGCCGCATGTATAAGCTCTCGAACTGTCGCCTTTTATAAAAGCCAATCTCAGTTCCGCTTATAATGGGGTAATATGATTTTGTAGCCTGTCATTAATATTACACAGAGCTCTCTTCAGGCAAATCTCGCGAATAATAGGATCTTTGCTTGGAAATAGCAGGCGAGGCAATTAATTTTACATCAAAGAAATAATATCATTAACAGTGTATTTGGAATTCAAATAAGTGAATATCATTTAATGCTACAAATAATGGAGAAGCCATTTTAGAAAGCATTGAATGTGAAGTTATGATTTGAGTTTTACAAAGAAAGGTCGTTTGATAAAAAGAGGCCATTATTTTTGTGTATGCGAGACGTCTGCGTAACACATAAACAATCAAAAAAGGTAATTTCATGAACATAATTTTGTTCGCGAGATGAATGAATTTTGTTAGGATTTGTGTTCAAGCAAAAAGCCATATAATTTACATTATTATCGTTTCTTAATATCCCAAGAAGCGGGTACATTATTTATAACATTCATGGTACCAGTCTCAGACCGTATCCCGTATGATAAATATTCAGCCCAAGTCCAAAACGTTTTATAAACTTTGCGTTCAAACGTTTTCCGTTGCTACGAATAAATTTGAATTTTGCAGCAAAATCATTTAAACAGTTTACCGGATTGATACAAATTGAAGTGTTTCGTTATTGAAAATATCAAAAAAACTGCTCGTTAAATGCTTAAATCTGTACCAAAGAGCCATACAGCTTTCAGTAATTTTTGGCCAAAATGAAATATGACGGTAATGTCAAATTTTCAATATATTATGATTCCGTCTGGTCAATTGTTTGTCCTACCAATTATAATTCTTACTTTACTATAATTTATACTGGATATACTATTATACGAGTATATACTGGATTCTATGTCGATGATAGCATATACGATCGTAACAGAAATGTGAATCCACAACACGAAGTGAAGACATATAATAAAGAAGAAATTTAGTTTCGGTGAGAAAATGTAATTACTATTAATTTTCATAAAATTATTTAATTTCCATACTTGAACCTCAAAATTCTTGTGGAATACAATTTCTGAAAAAAACTAGCTACCATCTAACCATCTATCTAACTAACCATCACGCCATACCCCGGAGGGGTAGGCAGAGAGGGTGGATCGCCACAATGCTCTGTCCTGGCATACCTCTCGGGCTTCCTTTTCATTCATACATCGTACCATGCACGCACGTCGATTATTCCGACTTCGAATTTGAGCGCCTTTTAGTAATTTATTAATTTAGTCATGCCATGTTTTCCTCGGTCATCCTCGGCTTCTTTTTCCACTCACGCTGCTTGTGAACAACTTTTCAACCATTCTACTCTCATCCATTCGTTCTATATGTCCAAACCATCTCAGGGTATTTTAATTTTATCCATGATGTAGTCATCTGCCTCACATTTCTTTCTTGTTTCATCGTTCGGTATTCTAGCATACAACAGTTACTTGCACATTCTTCTTAGTGATCTCATTTCTACGGCGTTTATCCTGCTTTCATCCTTATTTTCCCAGCGCCAAGCTTCACTTCCATACATGAGGGTGGGCACTAGAACTCCATTGTGTAATTTCTGAAATATTTTTTAAAATTATGAAATCATCACAATTTGAATACGTAAATGTTGTCTGTATTTGCAAAAAAAAATGCCGTTTCAACTGTTTACATGTTATATATGCAATGGGTTATTATGTGATAACAAAACAAAATAATGCTTCACAATCTATTGTTTTGCAATGTCAACAATAATTATTTTAAATTGCCTTTCGAAAGGTGGACACCTGTTGAGTTATAAATAATTCATTAAGATAATTAAACTGGCCGAGATTTATTCGTCATTAATGATTTAACTAATGAGAACGTAAATAGTACATTTCTTTCAGCGAGGCGAGGAGTTTGGAGCGCGTGATGGTCGGAACCGAGCATAAATCATATTTGAATTGGTTCCCGACGCATAAAACATCTACTTTTCTAAGAATAAGATTCTAAAATATGTTTACAGAAGAACATCCGACCAAACAAAACATGATTTCTCTGAGTTTGTTAGAAAATTTCACAACAGATTTATAACTGGAACTCAATGTTGATCAATAATTTATTAAATCCAATTATAAATGAATAATCAAATAAAAAAACTAGAATTTGTTTGTAATCATCTAATAATTAAGGAATAATTGTGTCTCAATAGAGACGAAGGTGTAAATTGGAAGCAGAATATGGTGATCGAGGCGTTTAGAGGACTTATGACCTGTCATTGGTTGGGTTAAGCGCACGCTTTATATAATATAACATTCCCTATTCCGCCCTTCTTACGACCACCACGTCTGTTAAATTTTTGGAAGATGTATATATGCTACAATGTTGGGAAACACTCCACATTTTTATGTTCAATCTACACTAGCGCTATCTATAAATATTGTTCGTCTACAAGTATTTGTATACATTCAAAACAACTAATAATTATCTAATAACTGATAATTATCTCCGACAAAGGGGCCGTAGATTGTTTTATCTCCCACGATGCAGAACCAACCTGCAAATGGTTATACCGGTAGGTAGAGCAATATCTTTGTTAAATCGTGTCACCTCGGAGATCGACGTATTTAGTGATAGTCTGTCTATGTCATTGTTATAATTGTGAGTTCATCATATTATTTCATTATGTGTTATTTACTATTGTATCTCAAACTTTTTGTTAATAATATTATGTATCATTGGTGTATTAGAATATAGTTCGGTGATGCTTTTGATATGTTTGAATAAATAAATGAAATGATATCATTTTGATCTTATTTGTTATTTCTGTAACTATTAATACGAATGAAAACGTTTGTTTTTCTAGAAGTTTTATTATATTTTATAAGAATGTCGTGTAAGCCATTATCATTTTATCAAGGCGGAACGTGTTATTCCCATAAAACATAACAAAACATCTCGTAAACAGACGTTTTTATTCATTTTGATAATTTAATATGGATTTTATGAAACAATAAATCCTAATTTAATTTTAATGAAAATGTTTGTGTTCTATAAATTTCATTATCTTGTGAAAGTGAAATGTTTCGCCTTACGATGACATTGTCAATTGTTTGAATAGCAAATATAATTAAAATTCTAGAAAACGCGCGTTTTTAACAATATTTAAATTTTGTTCGTTAAACGTTATTTGAATGTTCTATTATAAATCAAGCATACATACGTATGATAACTATCAACACATCGTTTTCCCGAATGGATGATCAAATATGATGGACATCTATAGCTTTTCTATATTCATGTATCATACCAAGCACGTTTGTCGATTTTCTTGCTCGAACATGGACAGCTTTATATTAAGGATAAACAGTAATTTAAAATGAGATGAGTATATTTAATTGCCAATTCGCTTTTTAATGAGACTATTGCATTGGGAACTAATCGTAAAATGGCCATTAATGAGTAAAGGGCACTTTTATGTGATAAGTCATGAAAGCAATATTGATTTTGCGTTGTACTGTCGTCGCGGAATTGTTTACATCCGCTGTTTATGTTCAGGTCGGTCAGTTTAATTTAATTAATTTTAAGTGTCACTGTTTCGCCCCTAGGGATTATGCGTTTTACTACAGCCCTTAATAGCTACATAAATTAAAATCGATCTTAACACTTAGCCTTGTTAAAAGGGTCCTAGAGAAGGCGTGATGGTTAGTAAATTACAATTAAAGTGCGAGAGAAACATTTTAATAATATTTTTTAATTGTATCTCAATAGAGACGAAGAAACAAACTGGAAACTGAATATGGATGATCAAGGTGTTTACAGGTGAAAATCCAGGATTCGTATACAGATATAAGTATACATTTCACAAATATTTTAATAATATTTTAAATACCTTGAATTTTAATAAATAAATCTTCTCAACACTTTATTACACTTGTCAGAAATGTTTCGGACGGTTCTCATGCATCTTCGGTGTACATTTTTTTTTAATTAAAAAAACTCGTTAGTTAGTTATTGAATTTTTTAAAATGTATACCGAGGATGAATGAGAACCGTTCAAAAGCTATCTGCAAAGAATCTAATGAATCAAATAATTTATTTCGCTTTATATTAACCGTTCGGTTTTGTAATAAAATATTACATGCATTTATGACAAATTCTACATTATTTTTTTATTTAAATTGGAAATAAATATAAATAATATGATTTAATCTTGTGGGGATATGTTTTAATCCGAATTAAATTTCCATCTTCGAATGAGTCATCACTCTTCCTTCGTTCCAGTACGTGTCATATAATATCCAGCGTGTCCAACATATAAATCTCGATAATGCTAAAATCGTGTTTGGAAGCAGAAACGATATTTGCACAGAATATTAAACTTGCTTCCTTGCAAAAATAGTTTCTTATTTATTACCTCACAAAGTCACAACACCGCGCGCTACCTCCGCACAAGCCGAGTTAACTTGGCGCTTTCGCATAAAGCCTGGATATAGAACTACGTATTTCAATTTGTTCTAAGCCGCAATACGTTTTCATAGACCGTGTACCAATCCGAACTTCTCGTTAAATGCACCGTAAAATGAATAATCCACTGTAACATCGGGAGCTTACACAACAGTGTTAATAATGCGTAGACCCAATGAGAGTCATCTGCGATCTTAGAAGGAATTATAAAACAAATACTCTTGACTATAGAGAGTATCTTGTATTCCTTAAGTCGAACCATCTCCCATGCGTTCCTGGTATTATATAATTATCTTTTGCCTGGTATTTTCCAATTATTATATTTTACCTGTTCTCGAGATGCCTTAAACTTTAATATTTGTTTGTAAATTATAAAGACATTTTGTTTTTTGAATGTACGAGTATACAAATACTTGTAGACAAATACTGGATTTTACCCATTGCGGGTTAATCATTTAAGGATTAGTTGTATATCAATAGTGACGAAGATGTAAATTGTTTTTGGAAAAGCCTTGACCACCATATTCTGTTTCCAAAAACAATTTGCATCTTCGTCTCTATTGAGAAACAATTAAATTATTAGGTTTAAAAATCTTTGAGTAATGAACTGTTATGATTTGATTAGATAATTAATATTCAGTATGATGTAGTTTGTAGTTATAATAGTGTGATGTAGTTATTAAGTGTGCGCGGGAAATATGCCGATAGGTGGCGATGAGGTCCGCAACCCATCACGCCGTATCTCCCGCGGAGGCGAACAGAGAAGGATGGAGTGCCGGATTGGTACTTTTTAATATTAGAGGAGAAATAGTTGCCAGGATAGAACAATGTGGCGATCCATCCTCTCTGCCTACCCCTCCGGGGAAACGGCGTGATGGTTAGTAAGTTAATAATCACTTTTCAGAAGAATTTTAATGCCTACTTCCAGTACTGACATATGGTGCAGTTACGCTAACTCTCGCCAAGTCGATAATAAGAAGACTCCGTGTAGCACAAAGGAAACATGAATAAGCCATATAATACTGAAATACGTAGAAAGAGTAACGAATGTTGTCGAAAGGGTGGCTAAGCTCAAATGGTCATTTGCGGAACTGCGAGGTTGCCAGATTGGTAGACGATTGATGGACCAGTAGGGTTGTGATTGAAGTAGAGACCTCATGAGTACAGTAGAAATAGAGGGAGACACCCACACACGATCCGATGACATTCGAAGAACTGCTCGTGATTGAATGCGAAAGGCACAAGACAGGAATACGTCGAAAAAGTATGACGGAGGCCTATATCTAGCAGTGGACGACAACAGTAAGTCTAAAAAAGTAAGAATTTTAATAAATAAAAATTGATTAGTCCTTTTAAAAGCTTGAAAAACTAAGCCGAATCGTCGAGGTAAACATTGTTAACCATAAAAAGTATCGCATTACTTAATCAATAAAATATCTTTATTGCACCATTCTTAACGCTTAAAAATATTTTGTACTCGTATATTAGTAATGCAAGTTATTTCGATTAACTTAACGAAGTTAATAAATCAACTTATTGACCGCTAAGGCATTAACACTGAAGAATTCCACAAAATATTTAAAAATATTTTTAAAATACGACATGTTTCGGAGGATATCTCCATCTTCGTCGTATTTAAATTAAATTAATCCATTTCCTGGACAAATTTTATTTATTATTTTTATGAATTATTTTGTATATGTTTATTTATTATTTATTATGTCTTCGTTGATTCAACTGAATACTACAAACATTTTGTGTAATATTTTTTTTAATTGACCTACACCAAGGATTTAAATAAATTGTATTAGAATTCATAATAAAATCTCCAAACTGAGCAGAAATAGCTCATTATTATAAAAAAGGAATCTGGTGGTATCCAGGCTTGAACCCATGGCAATATATTTTATTGATACATTTAATATTGTTGAAAACGTTCGTTTTCTATAAGTCTTATAACCTTTTTTGGTGGTGACAAACATATCACTCTCATTAAACTTCTAAAAATACTAACTTCTTCGTCAATTTCAATTTTTGAATGCGACGTTCTACATAATAGGTCAACGCATTTTAATGTATAATTTAATGAGGAGAAAATTAATCATATTAAAATCGATTGAACACAGGGGCGTAGTAATAAAAAAATAAAATTGTTTTATTTAAGACTTTAATTTACACCTTATAAACAAGACATAAAATGCAGTTATTTCAACGATAAAGTTTCCAAATACACATTTTTTTATACCTTATAAACAAAGCGTAAAATGAAGTGCAGTAAAGTCGACCATAAAGTTAACGAATTTTTATTTCGGTTTTATTGCCAGAACGGGGCTAATGATGTGAATACCCTAAAGCAACGACCCCACAACGGTGTAATATCTCCAAAACGGCTTTACCCGCAAAACCGCAGATTTAAATATAGCTGTTGATGGATGGTCCATGCGTAAACACCAGTGGAAAGTGTTTATCCGGTGATGGAAAATCGCTCTTAAGCGATTATAGTCGAGTCATAAATTGCAATTAGTTCAGTCAGTTTCCCCAACTAATTCAAAATTTATGGGTCTCTTTGACGTATCCAGCATTATTGCCGAAGTGCTCTAATTATTATCGCTGCAATTAAAAGTTCAACTTCGAGAAATATAATACTTACAAATACAAATTTTGATATCATTATTTTAAACATAAAGCTTTATTTGTATTTGAAATAAACGTATTTTAAGATATTTTACAATATTAGGCAAGTTGTGTCTTCAATACAATAAAAAAAAATTAACAAAAAATATTGTAGAACGTAATTGGGTTCAAACACCTGTTGCATTCAATAAAGTGAAAAACAACGGGAAACTGCAACATTTAAAAGGCCCAAATGGCATCGCAAGAACCAGCAAAGGTGTTAATAAAAATTTCTGCAAACCAACCCCTTAGATTGACACTTGAAATAAAATACAAACAAAAATATTATTTCAATAAAAATCGTAAAAAAAAACTTTGACAATTATTATGTGAAACCTGAATATTCAAAATATTTAAAAAATTTCAAACATCATTCTTAATCAGCTCATACGACCTAACCTAAGAAGAAGAAATAAACTGCAGTTTTTTAGAAATTTTATTATATTTTGTGGTAGTGACATATTTCACAATACTATGCACAGCAACATCTGATATATGATATATTTCGATATCTTTTTTTTCTGATTGACGATTGATAATTTTTTATCATATTTCTAATTTAGACATTATAAAACGACATCTTCACCATTGCCAATAGATTCCAATGGTAAAAACAGTGTTAGCCTGAGTTAATTGAAGTCATAATATTTTATTAGCACTAATAACGAATTCTTTTCAACAGCTCTGGTGACAAAAAACTTCAAAAATAATAAATCGTTTGTATATTTTTAATTTAAAATATAAATATTTAAATAAATTCTGTTAAATTAAACTGGTTCTTCAATTATATTTTACATAAACATATTTATGAAAATGTATTGTTTGTCCTTCATTAATTGATTTGTCCTTCATTCTTGGCATTAAAAATGTGTACGTAGGTACTCATATTTTGCGTTAAAATTACACCCTATAATTCACAACAAGATAGATATTAAAATTCAAATAATATATGTATTATCATAATGTTGATTTTTATAATGAAGTACATTTTAAATATATTAATGAGTTCCATAATTATAATAAAAAAATTATTAAAAACTAATAATCACATAAAATTGTTTTATATTCAAGCATTTAATTTATTAAAATAAAATCATTGTTCCGAATAGCTGGTATAAACTCCCGTTAAGGCCATAATCCAACGTACGTTGATTAGAAATGGCATGAGTTACGGGAAAGGAACTATCTGGTTCAGAAATTCAATAAATAAATTAATCCGATTATTCTTGTGTTCACTAGCATGCATCTACATTATATTTAATGGGAGTGAGTGTGAGTATACCAGTGATTGGCCAGTTTCAATGACTGAGTATCATTTAAAAACAAATTCTATTATTGAGTATCATTTTTGAACAGGTCTCATTTCATTTTTAAACAATTATTTTTTATTTGTGTTGTAGATGTTTTATTTGTAGTTTTTTTTTATATACTTTGTATGTACAACACTAACTTTTAAAAAATTAAATTAAATATCAGATATATTTCGAACAACCCGATCCTTCCTCAGTGATATTCTAAAGATATTTAAAATATTATAAAATTGTGTACAAATATGATCAGTTTTGACACGTTTTATTTTGGAACGTTTATGCTTTTGTTATAAAAAATATTCTTAATCAATTTAAATTTTTAAATAATAATTTAAAGTTCTTATAGGGGTTCTGGTTATTACTTACAACAAAGGAAATAAATAAATTGATTCATAATATTTGTTATATAATAACAAAAGCAAAAACGTTCAAAAATAAATCTTTATAGTTAAAACTGATCATATTTGTAACCAATTTTATAATATTTTAAATATCTTTGTAATATCACTGAGGAAGGACCGGGTTGTCCCAAACATGTCTGATATTTATTTTAATTTTATTTTTTTTAAAGTAAGTGTTGTATATACAAAGTATATAAAAAAGAAAAAGACAAATAATTATTCCTCATTTTATTTCATGCATAAAATACGCCTACTACAAAAATCGCCGAGATGGTCAACGATGACTGACACTGATTTATATGTGACCATCATATTGACACTATTGGCGAGACCGGGCATAAAAAAATATAGAATATTTTTTTATGCGTCAGTCATTACGGATATTCACGTTTTATTTATTTTTTTCCTGAACCCATGGGCAATTAAAGTGCAAATGGTGGTTTTATATTTGGCAATTTTTAATTCAAAACGTAATTTTGGATAAGAATATTAATAAGTTACAAAGAGTTTAATATTTTCACCGTTTTAATTCGTTATGATGTGTAGTATCAAATATTTAAGAACCAACCAAATGTAACGATTAGTTAGGTATAAATACTTAATATTTATGACACCATTTTATAACCGTTATCTACTTTAATAACAACAAAAAAATAAGTAATAAGTCTTCATGGGATCAGATAGTATACAAAATGAGTAATATTAATTATGTCTTCTTCTTCTTCTTCTTCTTCCTTATTGTAGACTTATGTGGTGTGTTCTCCAGAGAGTTGCTCCTCCTGTGAAGTAGATTCCCAGCTGTCCTTCCATATTTAAGGAGGTCTTCCACGAGGACGAGTCCCATGAGGTTGATTATGCAATGCAATATAGGGGAGTCTGGTGGAGTCCATTCTTTGAACATGACCGTACCAGTCCCTTTTTCGCTGTCTGCTCCATCTTATAATATCCTCAACCTCACATATCTCTCTTATTCTGGTGTTCCTCACGCGATCCCTCAATGTCTTGCCTGCTATCGTCCTCAGTGTCTTCATTTCGGAAGTCCTAAAAACTTGTTTGGTCCTTACTGTGTATTAATTATGTAATTTAGGTAAAATATATATTTTTTAAATATATATCATTATAAAACATGATGTAGGCTTAACATCTTAGTGGGATTTCATGAACTCTGGTGCCATTTTCATGTTTGTAGAATTAAGAATCACAATTCTACAATTTTTTATAGATTAAGTTGCCAAGCACTTAATAAAACGAGGAAGAGAATAAAGACCAGCTCCTTCAAAACTTGAGATGAGTATTAAAATTCCTTGCTATAGACCTATGTGGCTTGTTCTCCAAAAGGTTGCTCCTCCTGTGAGGTGGATTCCCAGCAGTCCCTTGAATAGTGCAATATACAGGAGTCTTGTGATGTCCATTATTTGGACCAGTCCTTCCTTCGCTGTCCACTCCATTTTACGATATCCTCACATATCTCTCATATTCTAGCGTTAGACTTTGCCTGCTACCGTTATAAATTTTATACAACTGCAAAAAATCTACTTAATAGTATCATAAGTATGTTACTCATTAAATTGTCTTTAAAATTTATTATACTTTATAAAATGGCACTAGTTTTTCAATGCATTTTTAATATCATGGATATGGTTTGGACATTGTCCATTCTAAACAATGGCAGCCTTTAATGAATACGTATTAATAAAATAACCTTGATTTAACACACAAAATGACATGAATGTTATGGAATTTGAATTGTTTGGTATGAATGTTATACTATAAAGTAAAATTGTTATCTGTATGACCAGTTATAATTGAATATCACACAATGTGTTCGAGGCCTATGAATAGTCCGTGAAATCATCTGCGCAATTATATAATTCATTGCAATGTGAAATAACCCAGTGTGTCAATAAATCCAGGTCGAATTTTCGTATCAGTAAAGCGCATAAAATTGCAAGGTATCCGTCAGTTTAATTATGCAATCTGC
The DNA here is from genome assembly GCA_022606425.2 of Lepidostoma basale. Classification (NCBI taxonomy): domain Eukaryota; kingdom Metazoa; phylum Arthropoda; class Insecta; order Trichoptera; family Lepidostomatidae; genus Lepidostoma; species Lepidostoma basale. Next base: position 905,326 of record JAHDVF020000223.1, read on the forward strand.
TAGGATAATAACGGTATTTTAGAAGGATGCGTTCCTTAATTATTTTCTCATTAATATAATGCAATTTAATCTATACAGTATCATATATTATTAACTTTCGCAGTCATAGAATTGATTATAACATTATATTGATAAACTATAATTTAAAATGTTGTGTTTCATGATATGAATATTCAAGTTGTGACTACCTGAATATTCATACCATTTGTGTGGTAATTGGGGTTTAAAAATGTATTTCATTTTCCGAAATATGATATTTTTTTAAACAACTCAGAATAATTGTAATATGTTTTATTTCGATTTCGTCCATTTTAATTATTTTCTATTACCCAAAAACATTTCTCTGAATATATTTAATTATGATCATTCAAGAAATTCTCATTTTTTAAGAAATGATACTAAAATCAAGAGGTTAAGTATATTTGTGTATATTAATAATTTATATGTAGTTCTTGGGATACATTATGATACAACAACATTTTGAATGTATACAAATTCTTGTAGACAACCACCTTCTGTTCCCAGAAAACAATTTACATCTTCGTCTCTATTGAGATACAATTAATACATTATGATTTTATTTAAAACATTATCCTGATTTTATTTAAAACACATATTAGTTAAACATCTATTTAATCTAAAGGAGAGAATAATGTATGCACTACCACATTGTTCTTCCCTGACATACTTCTCTTTCATCATCAACATTCATACATCTCGTAGTGCATCCACGTTTATTTTGTTGACAACTAGTGTTTGCCGATATTTAAAAATTAATTCATTTCATCGTTCCACGATTCCACCATTTCTTGCCACATTTATATTTAGTTACCGAATACACTTTTTACCATTTTTTCTTCAAACATTAATTTCACATATACAAACTATCTTAATGAACTTTTCTTTACTTTGTTAATAACGCTTTTATTCGCACTGCGTTCACTTTTGAATTATGTACTTATTACGAGGTTTACAGATCATAAGAAGATTTATCACACATTCTTGAAAACGTTTGTTTTATAGAAGTTGTAATATAATTTCTGGAAAGGACCAATTATGCATTTCTTATATATTTTAAGAAAACGTAGGTAAAATTCATTCGTATCATTAATTAAATATAGAGTTTTACATCAGTGTTCAAGAAACAATAAATAATATGAAATCATATAATATTTTCATCGTTTTTTACTTTGAACTGTGATTCATGTTTTGCTTGTTCACGTTCATGCACAAGGGTCAGATTGCATCTAAATGTTGATATTTTTTTGTTCGAACGAACTGGAAACGCACCCAACTAACTATTCATAGTTTATTTTGTATGCAAGTTCTTGAAGCGAGCGCACAAAGGAGAGACACTTATTCAAATCGTCTTATGAGTCATTGAATAATAAGCATCGAGTGTGAATGAACTATCGAGTTCCAAAATACGAATTTATAGGACAATCGGCCCCTAACCACGTGGATAGTAATGCGTAATAAATAATGCTTTGTTCTAAGAAACGGGCTCACGGTAGCTATGGAGTCGCGGGTGAGCCCGGATCCCAAATGAATACGGTGCAAGTAATACTACCCAGAAAATTTCCTTTGGAACCGTTGAATATTTCATGCCTTATTTCAAGTCAGTGAATATTGCAAATGCAACGCCAAAGCGGTCGGAACATGGTATCTTCAAAGGAGACTTGTAGAAAAAAATATTATAATGGTGTTATTGTACCTACCGATCCTTATTTGAGGGTATTAGTTGCAAACCTGGCAAACTCCATCATTAGATGTTTTGAGTAAATCGCAAAAAACTGATACGCTAATAAAATGCGCTTTTTTACGATATTTATTTTTTTCATCTCAACCAGTTAGTATTTTAAAAGTAATCAGCCATGAAATAATCATCATTATGTTGATAATTAAAGTAAAATAATGAATTTCATTTTGGAGTTCGCCAGCTTTGCAACACTCAAGTGGAGGTTGCCATGTTTGCAACAAACCCTTTATTTTAATAGCAAAATTCTTCAGAATGAAGCCGAATTTGAAACTGAAAATCAATAAAAATTGTGTGCAAATGTATTATGAATAAGACCCAATTCATATCTCACTTTTGATTGTTGGTGGAGTTTGCCGGGTTTGCAAATAATACCCTCATTTATGGAATCGTAGTATAGAACTCGCCAAAGAATTATGAAAATAGAATTAATGTAGTAAAAATGAAATATGTTTAGAAAATCTGTGTAAGATAGAGTGTCGAGTGAAAACATAATAAGTGAATAAGGTGCGAATGAATGTGTTATGCACAAAATAATTAAAGGAACATTGAGAAGATTTGAACACTTGGAAAGAATGAATAAAGAAAGAATGGTAAAAAGTCGACGTTAATCTCGATTTCTTTTTCCATTCACACTACTTATATATATATATATATATATCTTTTTAACCATTCTTCTCTCATCCATTCGTTCCATATGTCCAAACCATTTTAGTAACCCTTTCTTAATTTTATTTATCACGCATTCATCCGCCTTACATTCATTTTTTACTTCATCGTTAGATATTCTATAATACATTGCTTTTCTACACATTCTTCTTAGTGACCTCATTTCTACGGCATTTATCCGACATTCATTCTTCTTCTGCCAACTCCAAGCTTCACTAATTATTTATTTAAATACATAAATATGTATTTTTGACTGACATACGAGTATATACATTATCTTCAAATTCAATTCTTTGAAACCAAACACAAATCAAATAAAATAAATAAAATTGGTTTACGCATATATCGGAAAACCAAATAGGCTAAAGCATAAAATTGCGTTTAAATATGATGCGAAATAACCGCTTTTCGGATATACCATTAATTTCTGAACACCGTGTTCCGGGATGGAGAACACGATGTAGTACTTTTACAAAGTTTTCCACGCTTCCGACCCCTGACGTGCCGCCATTCGTATGCGGAAACAGACCTATGAATATTGCCTCAAGAACAGCCATTTTCGTATTCATACGTTCAAGCAGGATGTCTGGTCACATTGGCCTCTACAAGTGACACAAGCGACCATTTAATGCTATTACTCCTACAACTTCGACAGAATGACGAAAATCGTATAACCGTTTTTATTGACATTATTTAAAACTAACTAACTAACTAACCATCACGCCGTCTCCCCGAAAGGGTAGGCAGAAAGAATGAACTGTCACACTTTTACTGATGCGGCACTTCATCCTTCTCTTTTCGCCCCGCGGTGTGATGGGTTGCGAACCTCATCGCCACCAATAGGCATCTCCCGCACACACTTCGATCGTCCAACACCCACAAAATAAATCTAAAACAAATAATATAAAATACAATGATACAAAATAAAATAACAAATAAAAAATAATTTAACACAAAATGTTATTTTTAGATGGTGCACATATTGTCTATTTATTTTATGTTCCACGTATCCACCTTTTTTTTAATTTAACACATAATGTAATAACACATAATGTTTTTTTTTCGATGTTGCACATGTTGACATGGACGATCCGAACTTTTGCGTTATATACATTATTTAATATTTACAAATAAGATAATGCATTTATTTACATCCATATTTATTATAGAAATGGCAGAAGTAGGATGAGAGCTGAATAAATGCGGTAGATATGAGGTCCCTTAGATGTATATGTGGTAGAACAATGCACGGCAGAATCTCAAATGCTGATATAAGAAAGGAATGTAGAGCGAAAGAAGGTATTATTAAGAAAATTATTAAAGGATCGCTGCGTTAGTTCGAAAACAAGGAGCGCATGGATGGAGAAAGAACGGTTAAGAAAGTATACGTTAATGATATAAATGGAGTACGGAGTCGAGGCAGACCGAGGAATACGTGGTCAAAAGTACAGAGTTATCTGAGCACACAATAATGCACATTGAGTTTTATTTATATCGATTAAAGAAAACCTCTGATTACTTCTTATCTTATTTCTGATTCCTATATTATTCGACGCCTTTAGTAGAGGATTGGCAAGTGCTATGAATATCACACCGAAGGTCACGGATTAGATTTCTGGCGATGGCAGTGTGATTGTTACACTGTCTTGGATCTGGTGTAGAACTCGTGACACGTGACAATGAAATGGCGATAGATTGGGTACATATCACATGTAATGAGAATCAATATGATAGCTATACCCTTTACATCGATTTGGTTTGCTCTGTAATGGCGCAAAGAATTATTCAACAAAATAGTAATCGTAAAAAATAATATGTAGGTAATTATTTAGTATTATTAAACTATGTAAACATTGTAAACATAAGTATTCATGAAATAACAATAAATTTTGTTCCAAGTATTACATTCACATTTTGAGGTTTTCTTACTTGCCTTTTAATTATTGTAAGTATGTTAACCCACATCAATTATTTAAAGTTCCTTATTTGGTTTTACAGTTATTTTTAACACCTGATGATGCCAACATCGGTTGGCGATTTCGATTATACCACCATTACAAATAATATTATATTACAGAACTGGTAAATACCAATCATAAGGAATGATTGTTTAATTACAAATAATCATTTATGGGTAGTTAATTATTTTATTTTCTATAATCACATGAAGATGTAATGGCCACCTAAACGAGACAGGAAATTGTAATTTCTTAGTTTTCGTTGTACAATGTACATTTTCGAATCCAATATATTTTGACTATAATATTTATGTTCAGGAGTACAATGGTCGCTGTTCAACATTATTGTTTGAGTTAAATTAAAAATTCGTAGGCGGCAATATGAATTTACATTTATATAATGCATTAACTCAAACAATGTGCAGTGGGCTCTCAAACGAGGTTTCCAAAACTAGTTTGAAGTTCGTCTTGTTACCGCAGATAGATTCACCATAGGATGACTACAGCATCTTTACCACTTTTATATTTCTTTAGACTAACTAACTAACTATCACGCCGTCTCCACGAAGGGGTAGACAGAAAGAATGGACTGCTACAATTTTCTTTCCTGACATATTCCTCTCGATTCCTCAACATTCATACAACGTGTCATGCACGCACGTCGATTTCTCAGACTCCTCACGTGACTGACATTCAATATTTAATGTATTGGTTCTTTCCACGTCTTTCTCGGACTTCCTTTATTTCTAGTTCCATTTACATCATTAATCGATTTATTTTTTTACCATTCTTTCTTCATTCATTCTTTTCACGTGTCCAACAAAAACTCCAGGTGTTTATATATAGGTATCTTCGCTCAATATTCAAGATCTATTGACCCCAAACAGTGTCACATGCCGTTCTCTGGACCATGGCAGGCGAAAAGCCAATTTGAGACGCAAATAGCTGTGAATCGGTCACACTCTGAGATGGGACTGGTCCCCTATGAGGGAAAAGGGAAGCGAGGCAGACCTAGAACTACCTGGAGAAGAGCCCTGCAGGACGAGGTTAAAGCAGCAGGCCTCACATTAGATGATGTTAGGCATCAGGCATGCAAAACAGTCTGTGGAAAAAGGTTCTTTGAGGCCCTATGCACCACGGAGGTGTGACAGAACAAGAAGAAATATTAAATAAATAAACTGATAGACTGTTAAATGATCCTTTCATTATTTTGTTCATAACACTTTCATTCGCACCGTATTCACTTCTTATGTTTTCAATCGACCCCTTTTTGACAAATTTTGTGATTGATTGGGTTATACGTTAGATTAGCAGTCTGCGAGTGATTAAAACAAAATTACCGTACTGTTCCATTATTAAAACAGGATATGTCATGCAACGATTCGCTGAAAAAATATTTTATTGTACTCACAAACTGTTGCTGGGTTGTGCCAGAGTAATCAGTAATAATGTGGCGATTAGCCCCGTTACTGTGTCATTATATTACGCGTAGAAACAAAAAGGTTATTCATTCGGGTGGCCCGGTCCCCTATGCGTTAGTTTCAAATTGACCGGAACATTGGTAGGGGGGTTAGTGATAGTTTACGGAGGCGGTCGAGCGTAGACGGACATTCATTCCGGACGGAAAAAATAATTATTCTCAGTTTATATAATACAACCTCACGAATGGTATCAAACTTATTTTGAACGGTTAACGTATATTCAAGTCAATAACCACATTACAGCTAATATCTACTTAAATTGCAAGTACATTCGGTGCAATTTACATATCCTTTTGGCGTGTTTAGTAGAGTGTAAAATTAAGCTTGAATAGTATAAAAATACATCATCTTTGATGGTTGCGAGACTGAATTCCAAAGGAAGATTCTCAATACACGACCAGATGGAAAGCAATGTGTAGAAAATATTTTGTAGTGTCACGTTTAGATTATTGTAACGGAATGTACACTTGATTGCCCAATAATCAATTAAGCAGAATACAAATCGTATTCAATGCTGCTACCCGATTACGGGGCAACAAAAATACTGTCATATTACGCCGCTCATTAAGGAACTTCACTGGCTTAAAATCCGAGGGCGAGTAAAATACCAATTGTGTTTGAAAGGCTCGACACCAGAGAGCGCCAACGTACTCGTATATTTCGGACCTCTGGGTGACACCCATGCCAACGGAAAGGCAACGTTCACTTCGATCAGTAGAAACAAATGCAAACAACAAAACAATTCCAGTCAGAACTAATAAAGCAAGATTCTATGATCATGCTTTCAGCGTTGCGGGTCCGTTAGCGTGGAATAGCCTCCATCTTAGTATTAAGTATGAGGATAGTGACGTTAAATTAAGGAAACTTCTAAAGAGTGCACTGTTCGGTCAGTCCTTTCCTAGTACGCCCTTGGAGTAATTGATTTTACAAAACGGCGCACTTAAAATATAAGTGATCAAAATTATAATAATAAGACCAAAACTAAAGTGGATGTTTTTAACACTGTCATCGCCGGGAATCGAGCCCGGTACCTTCGGTGTGGTAGTCATAGTTCCTGCCACTCTATTACGAAGGTCGTCAAATAACAAATTATGTTAGAACAAACGGTCGCAAATTCTAAGGAAAAACGTAACTATCTTTATTCAAAGCGGATTACGTTTAGTTATTTGTAACTTTAATAGTTTGGTGAAACTGCCGCGACACTTTCATAAAAAATAAATAAAATTGGCAGTCATAGCACTTGCAACTCTCCCACGAAGGCCGTGTGTACAAACAATAATAAAAATAAAGAAAAAATATAATATGTATAAAAATTTCCTTTTTTTGTGTTTTAACATATTTCACCCGATTTTACATATTTCGACCGGTTTGAATCGGTCGATGTACATTATTTCAGATTGCAGATGATTAGTTTTATCATTACATCACTATTTTATCATCATTTATTAGATCACTTCTCATAACCACGGAGATGAAAACTCTGAGAAAAATACCAGGCAGAACTCTACGCGAACGAGAAACACGAGAAACACCGCCATCAAAAAAATATGTGATATCCAGAATGTCGTCAGATGGGGGAGACAGAGACGAAGGTATTTGAGGGACCATGTGGAGAGAATGAACACACAGAGATAACCACACCTTGCCTTACATGGAAAGAAGAAGGATGCCTGGAAGACCCCCCCAAGAGATGGAAAGATAGCTTGGAATCCACATCGCAAAAGGCAGCAACTAGCCCTAGCGGCCTCCAACGAGTATAAGAAGAAAAAGAAGATTAAAAACGGATGTCGGTTGACGGGCCACCTCACGTCGCCCTTGCGGCGACTGGCGTGGCGTGATCAATTTGGTAATCTAACGTTATTTCATAACATTACGCATTTAGCTACCGGCTACCACGCGCTCTTCGTTTGTTCTTTTACCAACATGAATGCACCAGAGCGTTATTTGATTAGTGAAGGAACTGCGACGTTGCATTCGGCTTGGTAACTTTTAATGGCGTACTATCTGAAGCATAACAGAGTTTAAAGTAACTATCAAAAGTTTATGAAACGAATGTTTATTCCGAGTTGGTAAAATGAATGCTCTGCGTATATACTCGTATTATTGAATTACATATTTGCTTATTTCATTTTCAGTTCATTTATTTATTTTAAACATATCTAAAGCATTACAGAATTTTTTTTCAATATACTAAAGATACAAGTTAGAGATACACAATAATAAGTAATACATAATAGATTAATAAAAAGAGCGAGAAACATAAGACGAATGACAAATTAATAATATATATATACCAAACAATTATAATAAAGATAGTACTTCCCTCAGATGAGCTCCAAAGGTGATACGATTAAGCAAAGATATTGCTCTACCTACCGGCATAACCATTGGCAGGTTAGTTCTGCATCGTGGGAGATAAAACAATTTTATGGCCCCTTTGTCGAAGATAATTATCAAGGACGAACAGACCTACATCACTCAGGATTTCTGAGTTGTGTATACAACCGCCTATCAGTCGAAAGAAATGAACACCCAAGTGAATGTCTCGTCTCCTTTCGAGTGACTGGTAGCCTAGCATCCCTAGCAAGAAATCAGTTGGAAAGAGCCACGGGTAATATCCATACTCCCTAAGATAGAGGTATCGCAGAAATTTTTTCTGCACCCTCTCCACCATCATCCACCATGATGGTTGAATTTGAAGCGCAATTTATAACATCCGAACTGTGCTAAGTTATTTTAATTCAACTACATTTTACAGACAGGTAAGAACCACCTGCGATAATTATTACACCATTCACTATAAGATCTCCATATCCATACGGATCAAAAGTTCAATAACTATGAAACAAAATTTGGAATAACAGTATAACGTCGTTTATCCGGACTAATTAGGACCGGAGGTGTTCCGGATACCGACTTTTCTGGATTATCAAATAGGCGCAAATTATTTTATCAAAATAAGGTGTAAATCAAATTTTCGTATGAAGCATTCACTTTGTGGAAAGACATTTAATTTTTTTTTTTTTTTATAAAAACACTGCACTTTGTTTTTCACCACTAAGCGGTTATTTTAATTTTATTCGGGCTTCGGGGCCTCAGGGCTTCGTAATAACCTAAGGTTATTACGAAGCCCTAAGGAAGCTTGAGTACAAGCGAAACTAGTCGGCAATTGACGGCTGACGTTCTACTGTACAATAATAATTTAAATGGGATTGCATTTCATGTATGGAAGTGCGGCTTGGAGCTGACAGAAGAGGGATAAAAAAGAAACTAATGCCGTAGAAATTAAACCACTGAGAAAAATGATATTTATAATAGAATACCGAATAACGAAATAAGGAATTGATCTAAGACAGATTATTAAATTCCAAGTCAAATTTAAAAAAGGATTACTTAGATATTTGAATATACTGTTGTTATTATTATTATTTTAATCGCTCTTTAAATCATAACATTACATATTGATACTTATTACATGTAAAAGGTAGCTAATCTATCGCCATTTTATTGTCACGTGAATTTGAAACCAGACCAAGACAACGATACAATCACACTACCATCGCCACATCACACGGGAATCGAACCCAGGACCTTTGGTGTGGCAGTCGTAGCACTTAACACGAAGGTAGGAGAATGATTGAGAACCCATGATGGGAATATGCAACGAATAGATGAGAAAATAATAGTTTAAAAATGAATAAAAGCAGTGTAAAAAGATGAGAATAAATTAAGGCAAGACCAATTTAATCAATTTCTTAAAGGCGGGCCACAATGTCGTAAAGCGAGTATTTAGAATGTTGCAGCTTTTATATAATTGAAATGTTTATTTTTTTTTCACTTAACACATTTCACCTCAATCAAGATTCAAGATCGAAGTCCCTTAAATCAGTTTTCAGAAATATTTTTTATTATTACTAACCAAAGTGTATTGTTAAATCCAACTGAATCTTTCGTTCAGTTGTTTTGTTAAATATTTGAGTTTAAATCGGATGGAATTAGAACAAGAAATGTTATCCGTTAATATTATCATTATTAAACTTAACTGTATTCAAAAAGTTTTCATAATCGGGGAGGTAGTTCCACTGAAATAATTGTGATTTTAGATAAAATTGTGTCTACCAATACCCTTGAGACACACTATACATAGATATCTGGCCAAAGCACCTAAAGGAGTGGTTATTGTATAAATCCGATCGCTAGTTAGACACCACTTTGTAATCCTAATAAATACTTGTGAGCCTTAATGGATCATTTACAGAGATTCTCCAACTGTCATGTATAAAAATATTGTATAACAACCAGAGGAGATCCTGCCTACGTATTAGAGTTGTTCTATATGATAAAAATTCTAATTAAAAAAATTATTTCTTTGCGTTTGAGGTGTGGATATACCGCAGAATGCTCCGTATACCGTGGACCGACAGGAAAAGTAATGCAAAGGTACTACAGAGAGCCAATAGAGAGCTGTTGTCGAGTGTGAAGATTAGAAGATCTTATATTTGGGTCATCAAATCAAATCAAATCAGTTTATTAACTCAAAATACATTACAAACAACAAACTGTTTAAGGCATCTATTGAGTAGATACAGGTAAAATATAAAAATACAACATAATATTAGGAACGCATTAGAGATGGTTCGACATTAGGAAGACAAGATACCTACTTTCTAAAGTCAAGAGTATTTGTCCCCTAAACGTACCTTCCCTAATATGAAAGACGTCGATCTCCAAGGAGACCGCGTTCAGCAGACTAATTGCTCTTCCCACCGGTGTCACCAGAACCAGATTGGTTCTGTTGGCCGATAGATAAAACAATCTATGCAGTCGCTGTTGGAAAAATCTATCAGGGACAAATAAACCAACACCCTCTCGTTCTCGAAATATCCCCTGATTAATTTAAAGAAATGGGTAATGAGATGCCCATATTTTCGAAGCTGTAAAGAATTGGTTCCAAGCATTCCTAAATGAATCGTGTACTAAGAGGTGAAAGATACCACCTCCTTTGGCAGATAATCATGCGCAAAATAAAGGGACGTCGAGGAGTTGGCAGAAGGGAATTGCCCTAGCTGCAAAATATAAGAGAATATATAGGAATAAGCTAAGAACATGTTCCAAATGGCGCATGATAGTGATACTTTTGCTGCAGTGATTATCAACATTAGAGCGACCTGACACGACATTAAAAGAATAAAAAGATTTCTTAACAGACTCTGCCAGAAAGAAACATATTTTTAAAACAGCAGAAATGGACTCATTTGTGACCTATCGTGGGTAGAAAACAGAATACCCAATAGAAGGATTCGTAAAACCTGCAATATTGATGACATTGTGAGATAGAGTAGACGAGGAAGATGAATCTAGTGGGACCACATCTCGGTCCATCCCCAGGAAATATACTCAATATGCCAAGAATCCATACGGCCGTCGACTACCAGGACGACCACCAAAGAGGTGTAGAGAAAATTGGTCGTCTTCATCATAAGAGATCATCATCACCAGAAATGATATCAGATCTGAACATATCGCAAGATCTACAGAAAGTAGAAGCAGAAGAAGAAAAAGGATTTATTCTGCTCTAGTTCCACAAAAAAACTGTACTATATTTACAAAGCTCCCAGTCTCCCACACAGGTCAGCCTGAATAGACTGAGATGGGCCGGTCACGTGCAGAGGATGCCGTCATCGCGAACCCCAAAAAGATTGCTTGAGTGGCACCCAGGTGGTAGAAGACCAATTGGACGACCAAGGATGTAGGGCTGTAGGGCCATCGAAGAAGAAGAAAGTTTCGCAAAAATATCTCATATCCAATATGAGCAGAAAATAAAACATTATTATAAAGAAGGAATCGGATTGCGTCCAGGCTTGAACCCAAGTTCTCGGGATTTTCATTTTAATATATAAAACTATTTTTTTTTTATATTTAAATAACCCTTTGAGATATGTAAATATTGTAAATAAAATATATGTTATACATACATTGGTGGTTTTTTTTTTGTTTTTTTACGTAGGTATTAAAATTAGGGGGTGGTAATTATTATGGGTTTTTTTACGTAGGTTTTTTACGTAGGTTTTTTTACGTAGGCTGTTTGACGTCTGTTCTAATTTTGAACCATATTTTTTTTTGTTTTTTCGCAATAAAAAGAAAGGGAGATCAGCTTTCCCCCTTAAAATTAAATCATTTGAATCCTAAGAATTCGGGTGAATAACATTTCAATGTTGAAGGCTTTAAATATCCTTTTGTGGTCGAATTTGGAAGGAAATCTTCCATTCGGGTTGGGATGGGGAGCTTTGATATTTTAACCAATCACAGAAGCTCAAACATCGCGGTCCCACTTACATAACGAGACGATATTTTTAAGACCATTTGCGGTACGAAATGAAATTTAATATCGTTCTAAAGAAACACTTTTGAATTGTTTTGCGAAGCCAAGATAAACCAATTTTATTACGTAAAATATCGGAAAGTGAAATTATTGATGATTAAATCAGCAATAATGGTTTAATTTATTGTATCTATAGGTTCAGCCTTACGTTAAACTGTTAATGTTATAACTCTCGTATGTTCCATTATTGATAAAGCCTTTAAGGGCAAAACGGAATTAAATATCAAAACTTGGGCGTATGTGTAAATCAAAAAAATTGTACAATATGATTTTTGAATGTATACAAATACTTGCAGACAAATACTGGATTTTTACCCATTGCGGGTTAATCATTTTTAAGGACTAATTGTATTGATGAAATTGTTGATGATTAAATCAGCAATAATGGTTTAATTTATTGTATCTATAGGTTCAGCCTTACGTTAAACTGTAAATGTTAATGTTAATGTTACAAATTATCTTAATAGATGGCGCTAGTGTAGATTGACCTACAAACAGTGAAGTTATTTAAAAAAATAGTAGCATATATACAAGTTCCAAAAATTTGTCAGACGTGGTGTCGTAAGAAGGGCGGAATGGGTAATGTTGTATTACATAAAGCGATCGCTTAACCCAACCAATGACAGGTCATAAGACATGCTAATGCCTCGACCACCATATTCTGTTTCCAAATAATTTACATCTTTGTCTCTATTGAGATACAATTAATTCTTAATGATTAACCCGTAACGGGTAAAATTCAATATTTCTCTACAAGTATTTGCATACATTCAAAAAACAAAAATGTTAGACAAAATGTTAATTTAATATATTTAGGTTTTAAGTGAAATTAAACACCCATATAACATTACATTTCCGAGACAAAAATGATAGAAATTACATCCTATCTGAATTCGTTTGAAGTGGAAATATTTATTTTACTTCGTTAGTATTTAATATTTACATTGACATCAAAGTATGAAACGTTTTTGATCCAAATTATTCCATCGCAAAAAGTATAATATTGTAATACTCATCATCCTATCGCTGTTTATACTGGGACCAGACATCATTACATTAAAAAGATATGTATACATTTATCCGTATTACTATTCAATATGAAAAGACATTAAAAATTATACTTATTAACTATTCATGTACGTAATGTAACCTAGTACTATGTTAACATCTTTACTAGGTGAAGCCTATGACTGATTTGAATTTAATTGAATTTAGTTTTATTTTAGTACGAATGGGTATTGCCAACATTAAACCATACTTAACCCTAACCACTCCATTATTTTTTTATATTGTTTGTGAGCCAACTCTAATTTAAATATTGTCAAAATATTTTTATTGATAGGTAGTTACAAAAAAATCGTTAAAAATTCATTTGTAATGATTTATTCTTCAAATAAAAAACAATTTACAAAAAACATTATGGACTCCTTATATAATAGTTTTGCATAGTATGGTACTTTAAAATAATCTCCAGGATGAAGACCAGGTTTTCTGGAACAGGTCTCACAAAACGACACTGTTTCCCGTCTTCCCCTGGAATCTTTCTGTTACTGCACACAGTACAGTCTTTAGAACCTTTGTCCAGTTTCGCAATGAAGTGGGGCTGGTTCTCTTATCGCTCCTCTGCATGACGTATCACGCGAAGTTCCCACCATTTTAGGTTATGTGAATTTGCAAGGATTATTTTATAGTAAAATTACAAATTCTTACTAAGACGTGAAATTAAATGTTTTTTTTAACGAATGATCACAAGAAACGTGTCAAGTTTTGCGCGCGAAAGTACACCGCGCGCAAGTCTTACCTTGTCGGCCGCCAGCCGACAACTGAGTTGTAGCGTACATATAGCGATGTCGGCATTCGACAAAGGAGTGGTAAGGGTTAAATGATATTTTTCATAATATCCTTACACGAGTACCTGTAAACGAACTCAAATTCCTTGTAACAGAAAGTAAGTATTATTATATATTTTATGATTATCTGCCTTTATAGTCAATAAACAAATCATAAAAATTTGATCTAATCTCCATAATAGACGGTTACTAGGTTGGATCTTGAAATTATTTTTCGAAATGATCTCAATTACTAGCAAATGGAAACAGTAAGATGCAGTTGCTCAGGTTATGTCTAATATTAGCCGGAATTACCAGTATGTCTGGGTTTTATACATTTATTCGAGCACGTAATAAGTGAAGATAGGATGTCTGTTTCTGATGGTCCATTATTGGACAATGTCGAAAGGATGCCATTTAAAGAATAAGTGCACTCGTTTGCTCAGAATAGAAAAAAATAAGAAATAATATTTATATTGTGAGCTTAAATTCTTAATATTAATTTATGAACATATTTTTTTTAGAAAAACTTTATATTTTCACCAAAGAGAATTGTTCTAATGTAGCATGGATATATTGTAATAACTCCATTTTTAAAATTCAAATAACGTAATTTTAAAATAACAAAAGACATATTTTATTTTAAATTGAAACATTGTTCAATTAAACATATGTCCTTAATAAATTCAAATAACATCATTTTAAAATAACAAAAGACATATTTTGGTTTTATAATTTAAAAATTTGTTAAATTAAACAAATGTCTTATAATAAAATGATTGCATCATAGGAATATTTAAATTCAAGATAATTTATACATTGATAATACAATTTTGTATAAAGTCAACAATCTGATTCTTTCTCAATATTTTATAAATTATAATGTGGCTTTATACTCGTATTAGTGTTCTAGTAACAATATACAAGTTGAATTCTTAAATTTATTTTGCATACATCAATTATTTTGAAAAAATAATGACGGAACCCAGCGGAAGTGAAACCGGTTGTTTAGATAAAACAAATTAAAGTGGTGTTAATGAGTATAAAAGTGTTTTTAATTATGTTTAATAATACCACACCACAAATTAAGTGCTTTATACAAAAGTTCATTTAGCCTTTAAGAAAAATATATTCGAAACTTTTCGTACTTTTAATGTATTTTATTTTAGTATGATATATTCATATAAAAATATCAAACGTTTTGTGATCATATACTGTGTATTGTTTGTGAAATCTTTGGAGACGTGGAAATATAAAGAAATACAAAAAAATGTAGTCCTTTGAAAATGTAAACAAAAGCTTTTATTATCGAACGGAGGGTATTCAAATGTTATCGATTATTAAGGTTTTTGTTAATTTCAAAGCAAACAAATATAGTATTTGCGTTTCGTGTTTTTTATCCATGAAACATTATATAGCAAAGAAGGGCAAACATCCTAGTTGATGATTCGAAACTCTCGTGTGAATGGATGAAGGAGCATTCATGAGGTTTAATTAAATTTACGAACTTGATGCGTTGAGCCATGTGCCACATGTGATAAGTACGCTTTCTGTCTCCTGGAACACAACGCAGATTTTGCGCATGACACACAATACGGCCTGTGAAACATTAGCGGAAGAGTGTCTTACACTTTGAAGAGCAACTATTAATAATATGTCGTATCGATTAAAGATCTAGAAAATATGGAGACCTTCAAATACAGGATGATTCAAAGTTAGAATTAATTAATAAATAAATCATAATATAATAAAGGTGGAGACCATGGGAGAATAGGAGAAACGTCGGCAGCCCGCCAAAAAGGTGGGCCGACGACATTGCTGCCGTGGGGGAGGAAATGTGGCTACGGCTGACAGGAGATAGAGACGAGTGGAAGGAAAGGGAGGAGGCCTATGTCCAGCAGTGGACCGATAAGGGCTGACGAAGAAGAAGAAGAAGATAATAATTTTTAAAATACATCTATGTAATGTACTACTAAAATACATGTTCAACATTGGTTAGTTCTGTATTATATATTATAAATAAAACGATTTATAATTAAAAATATAAAATAAATACAAAACTTTGTATTTAACCACGGTATGGTTATTATAATCGATGCCAACTAGTTTCGCTTGGACCCAAGCTTCATCAAGGCAGTATAACAACTGAACGAAAACACAAAATTTACATGTACATATAATAATATCGAAAAAATGTTTCTTTTTTCGTTTTTTCCTTTCCCTCTCGCACCCTTTCCTCTGATTTCACCACCGTTTGTTATTATATTAGATCCTTACATATGAAATTGGCGTTTTGCCGTACTGGCAACTTTGATCTCAAATATCTTCTCTTTGGTTAGGAATTCCAAATTCAAATTTATACAGCTATTTACTCAAGTATTTGTGTTTCGAAAATTACAATTCATTTGTTTTTTCCTCAGTTGTTTTTTTTCTTTGCGTCACTCAGTTTACAAAATGGAAAACTTGAAATATCGCGTTATTTACGAGTACGAGTTCCACCGTGGCACCAGTCTCCATACACAGTGCGTTTTTGGTTCCAACGTTTTCGTTCTGGAAATTTCGACCTGCAGAACAAGCCCCGTGGACGGCCGGAGACCAAAGTTGATAATGAAGAATTGAAGGCTATTGTGGAAGCAGATCCATCGCAAACCACGTCCGAGTTAGCTGCAGGCTGCGGTGTTAGTGATAAAACTGTTTTAATCCACTTGAAGCAAATTGGGAAGGTGGAAAAACTTGAAAGGTGGGTACCTCACGAATTGAGTGAAGCAAATCAACAAACGCGCGTTGACTGCTGTGTTGCATTACTCAACCGGCACAATAATGAAGAGATTTTGAATCGAATCATTACCTGTGATGAAAAGTGGATCCTGTATGATAATCGGAAGCGCTCATCGCAATGGCTGAACCCTGCCGAACCAGCCAAACCATGCCCCAAGCGAAAATTGACTCCAAAAAAGTTACTTGTGAGCGTTTGGTGGACTAGTGCTGGTGTCGTTCACTACAGCTTTCTTAAATCTGGCCAGACGATTACGGCAGATGTCTATTGTCAGCAACTGCAAACCATGATGGAAAAGCTAGCTGCTAAACAACCGAGGCTGGTTAATCGCTCTAGGCCACTGCTGCTTCATGATAACGCTAGACCCCACACTGCACAACAGACGGCTACCAAATTAGAAGAGCTTCAATTGGAATGTCTAAGACATCCACCGTACTCTCCGGACCTTGCCCCAACAGATTACTATTTTTTTCGGAATTTGGATAACTTCTTGCAAGGGAAAAAATTCAACTCCGATGGGGCAGTCCAAACCGACTTCAAAGAATTTATTGATTCCCGCCCGAATGTTTTTTTTTTATAAAGGGATCGATGAACTACCTATGAGATGGCAAAAGTGCATAGATAGCAATGGTACATACTTTGATTTAATAAATATATTATATTTTTAAAAAATCAACATTATGTTCCTCCCATACAAAACGCCAATTTCATATGTAAGGACCTAATATGTGCATGTAAATTTTGTGTTTTCGTTTAGTTGTTACACTGCCCGGATAAAGCTTGGGTCCAAGGAAAACTAGTTGGCATCAATTATAATAACCGAACCGTGGTTAAATACAAAGTTTTTTTTTTTTAAATGTCTAACAACAAAGTGAGTGCTTCATATGAAAATTTGATTAATAATTATGTAGATATTCACGATATTTATATTATAATAATAATGATAATTAGGCTAATTTGTATAGCGCCGTTTTCTTGAATAGCTCACCTCAAGGGCGCTTTGACAATATTTTTAGTCATGAGAGCTGCATGTGACACCAGCAATCAGATATATCATTATACTACCCTGAATATGGAGACTGCAGTGATCTCCGAAATGTCGGTCGCAGATGATACAAAGACACGATTTTTGCCCAGATCTCAAAAAAATACGTTTGGTGTTGATAAATTCTTATGTCATATAATGTAATTTAATTATTTGTAACAACTTATCCATTAAGTGATTGGTGCACTTAAAGTTGTCACAACAGCTGTCGCTTTTTATTATCCAGACACTCAAATAATGGATAATAAAAATTGGGATTTCATAACAAATGTTATAAATTTTAACAGTTAAAAATGGTATAATATTATATCATTTTTTAATTTAATCAATATATGAAAGAGCTGAAAGGGTTGGATGTAGGTGTTAAAATGAGTGGATTTGGGTAGTATGTTTACAAAAGATGGGCAAGTGGAGAGGGATATTAGAAGAAGGGTTGGGGCAGGCATCAAAGTGAATGGTGCACTTAAAGTTGTCATCGTAAACAAAAACCTTTCCTAAAAAGGTGTTTTTTTGATACGTGAAACAAAGTTTTTTTAATTCAGTTTATCATGTTTTACATGTTCACTGTTAACTCATCATTTTATTTTATTATTATTTAAATTGAAATTTCATCATGAGATTTCAGTTAAGGAATTAGATTACAATTTATCTCGTATTTTAATAAATTAATTAATTGCTTGGATAATAAAATACTCGTATAAAAATTATATCACCGGTTAAAATCTAATGTATGCAAGTTGTTACACACAACTCTGAATTTAATGTTTAAAAAAAAAATGCAATTAAATAACCTTTCAGTTTAGCAGCAATTAGGATCACTCAGATGCCGCGAGAATGAATTAAATTAATACCCCGACACGTTGGGCAGGGAAGATACGACGTGAATTAATGAATAAATTTATCAAAATGTGAATGAAATTTGAGCATCACCGTTTAAATTATGATCCGAGATTCTTATAATTCCGCCATTTATTCTTATTCTGATTACGAAGTAGGGATTCCTCGTGCAAGTGGACTAATTAATTATCCGCTCGCTCCTCTCAGGTACTTCTTAAACGTGTCGGTTCATCGACAACGGTAATGAATTGTAGAGTTCAAGCAAAATGCAACCACTCCGACATTTAAAATTGTTTCCATAGTATGTACTGGGATTCATCGACTTACGACTGCGATCGGTTACGACAAATAGTTCGTAAGGCGATCTGGTCGTAGGTCGGATCTTGCTATAATAACTAACTAACTTACTAACTGCCACACTTTTCTTTCCTGACATATTTCTCTCGCTTCCTCAACTCCTCCCGTGGCCGACATTCAATATTCTATTTCTAGTTCCATTTACATTTTTATTATTATTACATTATGTAAATAGCATTATTCGCACCCACAGCGGTCCAAAAGTCGTGCGATGTGATTTCTGTAGCATTACGAGTCATTTCAAGTAAATATATGCCTCAGTAACTATCTCGCCACTACTGCGGTTTGGGAGCAACATGGAAATACCCGCTCGCTACTAAGGAGGCTGCGGGCGCTGTATCTCCCCGTAGTAATAGGATTCCTTAGCGCTCTATAAATAAGTGCAGATGCTCACGGCATCTTAAGCGTCCCTGCGCCGGGTGCATGGCAAAGATAATGAATGAGGGACTCACTTAACGAGGAACAATGGAGAGGAAAATTGACAACGAATAGCGTTAAGGTAATACGACGATTTTGCCATTTTATACAAGTTGTCTTGCCTTTGTGTTTACATATTAAACTAAGTCATTATTTTTTTATTATTTTAATTAGATTTTTACTGAAAATTACATTTTATTCAAAATGTATAGATGAAGAATGTGCAGCGTAACGGCGACGGCGATAGTAGATTTTTTTTTAGCGTTAACACCGTAGAATTCCATTTTGACTACTTCTATATAAATAAAACTCAGTGTGCGTTATTGTGTATCCTTATTACTCTGTAATTACTTTACAGAATGGATTCAAAGTTTCACTGTTTATTAATTGTACTCCGGCGGTTCTACTAGTTTTTTTTTATAAATAGGTTATTATTTTTCCATATTTCAATTTATTTTTATTGTGTTTCAAAGGTTTTACACACCTTCATCAATATACTAAGTTTATATCGTTCTCCCGATGTTGAGATATGATCGCACCACCCTTTCCTTTCTTTCGCTATTTATTGTTCCATTTACGTCGTTTACACACACTTTCTTTATCATGTTTTCCACGTATCCAAACCATATTAAATAGGTACCCATTCGTTATTTGGTTCATAAAATTCACTTCCTATATTTGCATTTGACACTCTATCATATACATATTTAAACACTTTCGTCTAAGAGGTCTTATTTCTACTTTATTTTTAATACTTTTATCGTTGTTTTACCGTTTTCATGCCTCACTTTTATACATAAGAGTTGGCACAAGGATACCATACAACTCGCACATACTATGTTAATTTCCAAATGTCAAATTAGAAAAAAACTGATGTTGTGAAGTGTTTGAGCAATAAGACTTTATTATTGTTTAACTTTAACTTTAAAAATCTAGTAAAACTTGAAGTTAATAATTCTGCCTTTAAATTATTTTATAAAGAAAATCTCAGAATTTTATGAACACAATAATAAATTATTGAAAATTATTTCAAGCCCTGCCATTTATTCATCAAAATAGTATTACATATAAATGCTTGTTTATTCAATCACCATTTTTAATTAAAAACCAAAATATCTCTTTACATAATGTCTTCCGTTTCTTAATGTAAATTTAATATTGGCTTTGAGAACTTGTTTTAATTATCAAATTTAATAAATCAGCAATAAGTTCTTAAAATGAAGTTTTTGTTCTAGCAACAGTGAATAATAAAATGTGAATTTATTAATACCATACATTGAAATTCAATTTAATAAGGTGTTCTCAGAATAATTACAAATTTAATATTAAGTAAAATTTGAGGTTTTGAGATATTATCAAATTTAATATAACTTCATGGTGTCTTCATCAGTGATAAATTATTTATATGGCGTCATTGTTCAAACAACAGTGGATAATAAAACTTAAATTCATTCATAAATGGAATATCAATTTAATAAGGTGTTCACCAAAGTTAATAATGGCATGATTATTCAACAATGCTATTATATCTTTGATAATAACACCTCATTGGGGAAATAATAACGCCAAAGTGTCTCCTGAATGGTTTGAGGAATCTCTACGCCGATGATAAGTGAATCCTTTTAGTGAGAAGACTACGAGCGCTGGAGAATAATTGACTTAACTAAGTCAAAACGGGTTGGATGGGGCGGAAACGATTTTGTCAAATGCCTTCGATGACAGTAATGGGCCAATGGGTAAAGTACGGAAACCGCTAATGGATTAAAAATAAGTACGCAAGAAAATAATGGAACAAGTGTTGTGCTTTGTTACGTATCTGTAAAATATTTTCTATTTTTATAATAATACTTAATTGATCTAGTCATCGTCAACACATTTGATTATGCCTTAGACAGGCAACCATGTCATTCCCATGTAATAAAACTTCTAAAAAAACAGACGTTTTCATTCGTATTCATTATTTAAAAATTGTCCAAAATTAAGAACTTTCCTTCTTCCACTTTTGTCTTTATTTCGACAGCTGTCGAAATAAAGACAAAAGTGGAAGTAGTTTAAAAAAACAACGTTTTATTCCATCATTATTTAAAATGAACTTCCATTAAGAGATTTCAGTAAAATCATTTGATTATCTTAAGAACTTTCCGATTATAAATTTTAAATGAAGAGTGATCGAAGTTTCTATGTTCCTTTGTACATATATTATATAATACTTATTTGAAATTAGATTATAAGAATATTTTTTATAACTTTTTGAGTGTTCAATTTGGAACTCTCTTATATTTTAATATCACAATGTATTTATTTAATTTATATGAAAGAGTCGCGACAGCTGTTTCACCAAACGATGCTGGCACCATCAGGAGTTACGATCAACGAAACTTATTCCACTTTGGATAAAGACAATTACGTTTTTCCTTAGAATTCACGAGAATTCGTCCTAAATTTTTTGGATGTATAGAGTTTTTACCTTTTCCGATTCTTCTGGACTAATGAGTTTTGCATTTTACATAAATTAAGTATTTCTACTTGTAAGTTTACTTTATTGTATTAAATGATGCCAAACTACGTAGGGCTTAAATAAATAAACACTGATATTATAACAGTGTTCCAAATTAAATAGTTAATGATGTTGAAGCATAATAGTGTTTCCTCAAAACAATGGATTTTCTAATAAATATTATAGTTAAACTCAAATAAGAAATATATTACATTATACATACTCTTACATAACAGTGGCGTGCTCATAATCAAGATACCCATCGATCTATGTCAAAAGTATATTGCTATTTATTGAAAGCATACTGCGAAGTGTTGTTCCAATCTGACGATTTTAATATTTATATTTGTAAAGTTTATTTGCGTTATATTAATAGTTATATTTTTTGATATAAAAAGAAGCGAAATATAATAAAAAAAGATTATTTGATAATGAATTTTATCAGAAATCTTCTTCTTCTTCTTCCTCTTCGTATAAGTCGTATGACCTGTTTGTGACGGTGGGCTGTCCTGGGATAATGATGTCCAGACATCTCTCCATCTCTTTGGCGGCCTGCCTGGTAATCTCTTGCTCCTTGGGTTTTCATCTTTAACAATTTTTGCAATTCTTGTATTTTCCATGCGGTCCACGTGGTCTCTTCAAAAGCGCCATCTGCTTCTTCCCCATCTCACTATGTCCTAAACACCAAAGACACACCTTATCGTTTCATTTCTGATACGATCTCTGAGGGTTTTGCCTGCGGTGGAGTGTAGGGTTCGCATTTCTGCTACTCTAAGAAGGTTCTTAGTTCTATAGACTTCTATTCCATACGTCATGATGGGGCGAACGCATGCCTTGTATATCTTGACTTTACTTTCGGTTAGCACGTATTTGTTCCTCCATATGGTGTCGCGCAAGCAGCTAGCCACGGCTGTCACTTTGTTAGTTTGTGCTCGCACCTCCTCATATATGTCACTGTAGCTACCGATCTCTATGCCTAGGTAAGTGAATCGCATGACTTGCTCAATAGGTGTGTTATCGATGATCAGTTTACATCTGAGCGGCTCTTTTGAAATCGTTTAGCATAGTTATCAGACATCATGTTTATTTATTGTTTCTTGAACAATAAAATAGTTAACCAATTTTAAACAATCAAAAGTTCAAATGCATTTTTTTTAATAGATTAATACAAGTACACAATATCATTTGCATAAATATATATAACAATGCACCAACGGATCGCTAATATACTTGGAGTTCCATAACTTCCGGGTATATGGGGCCTTTCACTACTGGTAGCTGCTTTAGGTAACTGAAATTTTAACCGTGTGAATGTGGAAAGAACGCATATTACTCCAACTGGTTAAGTCTCGGTTAAGTTTCTAGAAACCGGCGCCGCATTCGGAGTTTGAGTAGCGGCGGCTCTGTTTGGCATCTGGAAAGTCAAACAAATCCTCAGCCAAGTACGGCAACTTCGCCGAGTGCGTCATGCTAACCATTCTCCTAACTCCTCGGACTTCGCCTTATTAGTGCCCCATAGACGTAAACAAAGCAAACAAGAAAGTAATCACGGGAAAACGGAATGGATTGTAAACATGACTTTATCCACCGCCTTACATGAAAACTTTACTCAAAGGCTCGCCTTCGCCTATACGTTTAGTCCGAACACATTTTTAAATATGCAACAGCGAAAGCATTCGTACTATAACAGTGAAGTAGGGTCAACATTTATTATTGGAATAAAACTAACTGAATTAAAAATTAAAAACAAAAACAAACATGATTCGGGCCACAGAAGCCCTTCATCAGTTTGTTACATGTAAACATTTTTTTTAATATAATTCATGACAAATGGTAAAACTAAATATTCAAATATAATTTGCAAATTAACTAACTAACCATCACGCCGTCTCTCCGGGGGAGTATGCAGAAAGAATGGAAGCCATACTGTTCTTTCCTGACATACTTCTCTCGCTTCATCAACATTCATACATCGTGTCATGCACGCACGTTGATTTCTCCAATTCTTAACGTTTTAATGTTTGGCAGACATTTCATATTTGATTTATTTGATAGTGCCACGTTTTTCTCGATCTTTCCATTAGTTTACCATTATTTCTTCATTCATTATTTTTATGTGTCCAAACCATTATAATGAACGTTTACAGATTTAACTACATTCGTCTGAAATATCTTTTTTCTACTGCATTTATTTTACTTTCATACTCCTTTCGTCTGTTCCATGCTTCACTTATTTTCATATATAACGGTATTTTGCGTCACAAAACAGCGCCAAACTGGAGATAAAATCTCTATTGATGATTCATAACACATCGTTCATGCACACACTTTGTTTTCTCAGACTGTTCACGCCGACATTTGATATTTGAAATAAAATTACATTACATCACAAAAACGGCGCTTTAAAAGTTAGCATATTATTATTATTATTATTATTATTAAAAATATTTAGTAAATTTTGTAATTGAAATAAAAATACGTATTAAATCAAATGTACCATTCTTGGGTAATAAATTCTTTTAGTTACTTGTTTGCGGTACAAGGTTCCGGTTGTGGCCGTAGAAATTTTGAATTGAAATAAAGGAAAACACAAACGCCACACAATTTACATTTCCAACGAACACAAAATTCGCAAAACGAGAATTTGTACCCTGTTCTAAGCACCCAGATGCAAATCGTAAGTCGTAAAATAGATACTGATGTATTCAAGTATTAATAATTCATCGTTTATCTTGAATAGAATATTAAATTTAGGTATTGTGTATCTATTAATAATTTAATATAATTATAATTGGTATTGAAAATGCCACCCAAATTATTCATAGATAGAGTTCCTTCCTAACTACAATCATTAAAGTTTGAATCAATCATTAATATAAATAAAAACGTATGTTTTCTACAATTGTTATTATATTTCATGGGAATGACACGTTTTGCCTTACTAAGGCATTATCAAAAATTTGAAAATACAATTATTCCATAGTGAAATAATGTATTCGTATAATGAAAAGAAAGAAATCGGCAATGAAAGGTTTGAGAATGCCTTCGCAAGGCCAAAAATATGTCACTACTGCTGTTGCATATTATAAATCAATGTAAAACCAAAAGCAATCGAACTTTTATTTATACATTAAATATACAATGTAGTTTTACCAAATTGGAACCAAAACCATCAATACAATTTATAGAAAACCGCCGATTACATTCGAATTAATCATTTAATATGAAGTTTTAAATCATTGTTCAAGTAAAACAAAATGCAATCATAATAGTGTAAAAACATTGTGGTGTGATAATATGATCTTATGAAATGAATTAAAATAAACAAAAACATAAATCGTAGGTAACGTACGCCTTAGCATTGTCTTGCTATTAATATCAGTATGAATATAAAAATGTAATTAAAAATGTATTATATTATTCCTTTTTATTTGTATATTTGATATAATGTAATAAACGACTCAAATTTATATTTAGAAAATTTCAACATGTATGAATTCACGTGGGTATACAAAATTAGAGATTTTCCACTTGAAGGAATTTTATATTATTATTCTCAGCACAGAGTTTTGAACTTGTGTCGGTACATAAACCGGAATATTCACGCTGTATCATATGCAAGCATCGCATTAAATTGCTTTAAAAATTGGAATATTAGCATCTGTAATATTCAGTTTCCAAGATAACATATTTAGTTGTTCCTAATATAAAATATAAAATCGAATTAATCGTGTTATGTAATTACTAGAATTGGTTAAACGTTAGTTTTCTAGAAGATTTATTACATTTTATTATAGTAACATTTATCTTCCTATATCATTATCAAATGACATTTGACTATACTCTAGGAAGGCAAAACACTCCCACAAAATATAATAATAAAACTTCTAGAAGATGGACGTTTTCATCAATGTATAATTTTGATAATGTGCGTTCAACGTCTAATTTATTTATTATTTCTTGAACAACGATGTTATATTAAATAATTAATGTAAATGAATACGTACGTTTTCTAGAAGTTTAAAAAATATATAATGTGAATTTAAATGTTGCGATAAGCATTTTTTTAATATCAAACATTTAATAATTCCTAATCATAGTAAATCAAAATACCTACTTCTAGAAAACAGACGCTTAGTTTTATTTCAATACTACAAATTAAAATAAAACAAAAATAATGTTAAAACACTTTTATTAGTTAATTAATACGAATGAAAACGTCAATTTTCTAGAAGTTTTATTATATTTTATGGGTATGACATGTTTCGCCCTACTAAGGCATTATCAAATGTCACATTTGATAATTCCTTAGAAGGGAGAAACATGTCATTCCCACAAAATATAATAAAACTTCTAGAAAACTGACGTTTTCATTCGTATTAATTATTTAATATGGAGTAAACATCATTGTTCAAGAAACAATAAAAAATACTTTTACTAGTCTTTACATCACTTTATAAAGTGGTGTAAAACTATTATAGTAAGAGTGTTTTAATAATATTTCTAATAATGACACAACACAAATTAAGTGCTTCATACGAAAGTTTATTAAATAATGACACCCTGTTAATTAGTATTTGTATTACATAGGACGTTGGATATAACATTTCATTGTTCCTGAAACAGAAATGATTGAGAGACTACATTAATTTCTAACTAATTGTGAGCACTGTAGTTAAGGTAAGGACGAAGGAGATTTTCGCTTTGTTACAGGTGCAACTCCATAATGAACAATGGCGGCGTGCAGGCCGGGCCGTGCCGACATTAAGTGCTACAATCATTATTTTCTCCAGCGTTCCTTTAATGTCAATGGCACCCAGTAAAAACAGAAGTTTTCTCAGTCTCGCTCCCGTTCTTGAAGTTTAATTCTCATTTGTTAACTTTTATTCTCATCGCGGGGGATTAACTTGAAACTAATCTTGAAACAAATTATTTTGCGTATTGTACTTTTTTATTCGACTTTTAGCTCTCAGAATTCTGCTCCCATTAGGTACAATTAAAAATGATTACATTTTTGATTTCATTGAGATTCAAAAGAAAATTTATTTTATATTGTAGAGTCCTGAACTTTAAGAAGGTATACAATACATATTCAAAATGAAAAAAAAACTCATTAAAATAATGTTAATGTCTATGATATTGGCTTTATTTAATAGATAATTTTATGTCATTATTGATTAAATGTGATTTCGGGCATATGAGCGCCATGGCTAGCTCGAATGAAGCGCAATCGTGAAATCCAATTTTCAACATTTAATGGCTTCATGGATGCGTATTATCCACTAGAGTGTACGTGTTGCGAAAACGATCCATGGTCTTCCAAATAATTTGCTTGTATGGACGATTATGTCGACCGTAAAATGGACGTAATGCACGTTAATTTTGGCGAACCGAACCATGATTTTCAAAACAAATTTGCACAATTTGCAAACGCTGTTCTGACGTCAGTCTATTCATTGTGAAATGGCAAAACGTACTGACTACAAATCAACTGTCAACTGTCAATATACAGTCTGTAGAAACAATGTTGCCAGTTTAAAATCCAAACCAAAAAAAAAACACCCAATATTATAATTATCCAAAAGCAACAATCAAAAGTGTGTCAACACGTGTACACATTAGCATACACAATTTTAAAATATGTATTCTTTAATTAAAAGAAATGAAACAGCCTTTGCGTTTTCAGTACCTATTTATGAAGATTAGTGAATGAATGAAATTGTGAATATTCAAGACAGTCTGCCTGTTTCTATATGTGTGTGTATTTAACATACGGACAATCTAGAACCATTATAAAAAAATAACTAAATAAAACGATGATTTTTTGGTAGATTTTTTTGTAGAATCATTTTATTTTTTGATAAACTTAACACGTTAACGCTATGGAATTTTAATTAATTTAAAACAGTTTTTTTAGGTTTTATGCCTTAATAATCGGGAGAACAATTGGAAAAATTATGTTTTTAATGCTTTAAGTGTATTGATAATCGACGCAAGGGTCAATCATTAAATATAAGATTAAATAAGTAGCTATAATAATAAAATAAAAACACCTGTAGGTATTTTTATGTTTTTCTGACGTAACATACAAAAAATAGAGCTACAATGAAATTCGATTGTCGATGTCAGCCAAACTGGCGAAACCGGTCGCGGTCGGAATAAAGACAAAGGTGTAAATAGTTAAAAAAAAACATCGTTTTATTTAATTATTATTTAAAATGAACTTCCATCAAGATATTTCAGTAAAATCATTTGATTATCTTAAAAATAGATAGATCGAACTAGTGTACCATACATGTCATTGCAGGTATTAGCGCAGAATATATAGATAGGTATACAAAAATAAAATCGATTATTTCTTGTTTCGTGAACAATGATGTAAAACATCATATTAAATCATTAATACAAATGAAAACGTCCGTTTTATAGAAGTTTTAATACAAATAATTAACAGACGCGAAACATGTCATTCCCATAAAATATAATAAATCTTATAGTAAACAGTTGTTTTCATTTAAAAAAATCTTTTCAAACGATATGAATTATCGAAGTGTGTGTCGTAGAGTGTGAATCGGAGATGTTTTATAACTAACTAACTAACCATCACGCCGCCTCCCCGCAGGGGTTGGCACGAAGAATGGACTGCCACACTTTTCTTTCCTGTCATATTTCTCTCGCTTCCTCAACATTCATACATCGTGTCATGCACGCGCGTCGATTTCTCTGACTTCTCACATGGCCGACATTCAATATTTGATTTATTTGATCTTGCCACGTTTTCCTCGGTTTTCCTCTATTTCTGGTTCCATTTACATCATGAACATATAATTTTTATACCATTCTTTTCATGTGTCCAAACCATCTTAATGATCCTTTCATTATTTTGTTCATGACACCATCATTCGCACCGCATTCACTTATTATATTTTCATTCGACACTATCATACACAGAGTATCCACACATTCATCTAAGAGATCTCATTTCTACTGCATTTATTCTATTTTCATCCTTTTTTGCCACTTCCATGCTTCGCTTCCATACATAAGGGTCGGTAGAAGAACACCATTATGTGGATGTTTTATTAATGTTTTATTAATAAATGAATAAGTGCAGTCATCTGACCGTCATCACAAAAAATGATTTGTAACTGATGTTATTTAATAACACTGTTAATGAGACTAAAACGATAAATGTGTTGATAGAAATACGATCAGACGCACCCTGAGTCGTTAAAGTTACAGGAAGCATGGAATGTTAAGAGTATTTAAGCTCTCAGTTAAGTCGTAGCTAATTAACCGAGTGTAATTAAAATACGAGTATATTAAATTCCTGTTAAATAAGTTGTTTGTATATGTATAAATATTTTTGGTGTACTTATGACGACCCTTTTTTTTTGGAAGTGAAGCATAGAACTGGCAAAAGAAGAATGAAAATGTAATAAATACAGTAGAAATGAGATTTCTTAGACAAATATGTGTTGATATATAGGAAGGAATGTAGAGCGGATTTTTTTTTATGAACAAGATTATAAAAAGATCACTGCGTTGGTTTGGACATGTGGAACGCGTGGATGAAGTAAGAATGGTTAAGAAAGTATTCGTTTACGGTGTGAATGAATATGGAGTAGTGGGACACCGAGTAAAAACTTAGCATGACCAAATTAATCAAATTTTGAAGGTCAAAAGTTCATGTTAGATGTCGCAAGAATCGACGTGCGTGTATAATTGTGCGCGTATAATAATAATGCGCTGTATGAATGTGGAGAAAGATTCAGAGGTGTGTCAGGATCGAGCAGCGTGGCGATCCATTCCCTCTGTCTACAACTTCGGGGAAACGCCGTAATGGTTTGTTGTTGTTGTTGTTAAATACAAATAAAAAAAGTGAATGCAGTGTGCGAATGAAAGTGTTATGAACAAAATAATGAAAGGATCATTCGGATAGTTTGACACCTAGAAAGACAGAATGGTAAAGAAAGAGCATAGTAGTAAAAAAATTGAGGAAGTCTGAGAAAACTTGGCGAGATCAAATCAATCAAATAATCAATGTCGTGCACGTAAGAAGTCGGAGAAATGGTCTGTCTTTGGTCTGGTGTAGAATTCTTATGACAATGAAAAGGCGATAGATTAAATGCCTATCACATGTCATGAGAATCAATATAATAGCTAAAAACAAAATTGCATACAGTAATTGGGTTAAAAACTATATGTTGTATTAAAAAAATCGACGTGCGTGCATGACACGACGTATGAATGTAGAGGAAGCGAAATACATATGTCAGGACAGAACAATGTGGCGGTTCATCAATAATAATAATATGCTAACTTTAAAAGCGCCGTTTTTTGTGATTTAATCGCTTCAAGGGCGCATTAAGACGTGTTTTAAATCTAAATGTGAACGCTGCATCTGATTGATATTCGCGATCGATTAGAAAGTATAATAGAACAATTTATGCAAGTTTTAAATTGGGTATGTAATATGAAAAAGATGGATTTTTAGCTTAGATCTGAAGTCTGTCGGATCATTTATGCATCTGAGTTGTGAAGGAAGATTGTTCCAAGCTGATGGACTGGCTACCGCAAACGCTCGATCCCCGAAATATGTATTAGGGCAACGCATTGCGTTATATAGAGTTCGGATATATAATTTGGAGCCATTTCATGTAGCGCTTTGAAGACTGTCCAGCAGAGTTTATATTGGATTCTTTCTGGACTCTTAAGTCAGAGAAATCCTTTGAGATGTTGTGTTATATGGGACTTTTTTGGAATGCCTTCATTATTTTTGTCTATGGTTAGTTAGTTAGTTAAATATTTTAATGATTACGGTTGAGCATTTCATTCGTCGACTTAATGATTTGTAAGTCAAGTGTGCATCTCTTGAAAGACCCATACGGGAGTCCTTCGGAGGGGAGCGGTTGTAAAGCAACAGGAATGCAGACATTATCTCGCCGTTTCTGTCAACTTCAGGACACTTCAAACGGAAGGCAATGACGTACTTGGAGATAAAGTTATGTGTATCTTACCTACAAAATTCCTAAACTGGCTATCTACACTATTGTTCAAATTAATGTGAACACAAGTGATAATTTGAAGAAAAAAAAACATGTTTTAGTTATAGAATAAGAAAACAGAGAAATTAATACAATTTATACTTAGGAAATTGATAATAACTTTGTTTAATCCACTAATTTTTTTTTTTAATTTATAACACGACACGTTTCGGGGGATAAAAAATAATAAAATATAATAAAAACTAAACAAAGAAAGACCAATAAAAAAAACGTATTTAAAATTCGATACAATAATTCAAATTTAAAAATTAACCTGGGCTATTTGTTATAATTATTTCTGTATTAGTCTTTCATCGTTTAGTTTTTATTATCCTCTGGGGTATCCTCTGAAACATGTCGTGTTTTATATATATATATATATATATATATATATATATATATATATATATATATATATATATATATATATATATATATATATATATATATATATATATATATATATATATATATATATATATATATATATATATATATATATATATATATATACATATATATATTTTTTTTAATTTTTTTTTTAATAATTAGTGGATTAAACAAAGTTATTATCAATTTCCTAAGTATATTACTATGGGATTCCACAGTGTTAATGCCTAAGCGTTCAATGAGTTAATACAATTTAAGTTGTTTTAATAGAAAATGTATCCTCCCTTAGCTTTTATAACTTCTTCAATACGTTTTTGCATAGAATCGACAAGTTTTTTTGCAGTTTTCTGATATTTGCTGGTCTCGAAACCATGTAACCAGGATTACAGCCACAATCAGATTTGTTTTGTTGTGCAATCTGTTATACGAAGTCTAGCTTTTTGAGAGTAATATCCATCTTCACTAATAAAAACTAAATAAACTAAACAAAACACTATAATTCTTAAAAAAAAAACAATTGCAACGCGTCAGTAGCTTGCTATGTGTCATTACTCACTGACCGACTGAACAGTAAAACAAAATGGCCGCTCCTTTGACATAGGAGTGTTGCCAACTGTGAAAAAAAAGTAAAATTGTGAAAATTTGTGTGTTCACATAAATTTGAACAATACTGTATAAAGACGTTATCATCCCGGACAGCACATTGTGTAATCTATCTATTTAATCTCGGTGAAGGAAATGTAAAAAAAAAAATATTTAAATTGATGAACATGTTTTCAAAATCACAATTCTAACGTACTATTATTATAGGGTAAGCAGTACAATGATTGGCACTCTAAGAAAAACTTTTCATGTTTCATGTCTATGCGTCTCACTTTTTATGTTTATGATTTTTTTCTTTTTAAATTCATATTTTATGAACTATTTAGATAATAAAAAACACACACAGCAATCCTTCTGAAATAACCATTAGTCGTAGATTTTTTTGCAAAAAAAATATCCTAAAAACATAATCATTGGCACCTCGAGTATAATGATTGGCATAACGTAAATGTATAATTATTGGCACAGTAAATATATTTATTCAGAGGGATCATTCTCATTATCTACTTCTAAATTGGTTGTTTCTGTACTAATCCAAGTAGGTTTAAGTTTTTTTGTAAATATTAAATAATGCATTGAAATCAGGTGACTTGTTAACGTTTTTTTTCCATTTCCATTTCTTTTTCCATTTCTCAATTAGTTTTACCAGGCATGAAAAAATAAATTCCTCAAATGCAAAATATATTAATTAAAGATTTTAAAACAGTGCGAAAATTTATTATTTCGACAATTTTACAGTTTCTACGTGCTATTGAAACGAAGAGTGCCAATCATTGGGGGGGTGCCAACATTAGTACTTCTTACCCTATATACCATATAGATCATCGACGACGTTCGTGGTCGAGTGGTAAATGTTGTGACTGCCACACCAAAGATTCAGGGTTCCATTCCCGGTGATGACAGGGTGATTATCACACTGCCACTTGGTCTGGGGTAGAATTCACTTGACAATAAAATGGCGATAGATTAGCTACCTATCACATGTCACGAGAATCAATACAATAGCTTTACATCGATTAGGCTCGCGCTGCAATGATGTAAAGAACGATTCAACAAAATGATAATAGCAATATAAATGTTATAATTATAAATAATCTGATAAAGTAGGCGCGCATTAATTATTATATATCAAAAATCTTGGTATCAATTTTTAAATATATTAAATATTAAATTTCCAGTAAAAGGTGACTCTTTGGATGCAATTATTTTTTTACGGTAATGACATGTTTCGCCTTGCTAAAGCATTATCATTTGATATCAAAATGAAACATGACCCCCTTTGAAACATTGGTTTGCATTCATATTTAATATGTTGTTTAAAATAATAAATACGTTGAACCAATTTTTAAACCACCGGTTATTAATAATTAGATTTTGAAACAGTTTATAATATATACTAGAATGCAATAAACATTAATCTATTCCGTGCTTCAAATATATAAAAATCTTCAATAAATATATTTAAAAAATAAAAATATGTGTCAATTAAATTTAATGTATACTCTTATGAACATGTGAATTTTATGAACATGTGAATTTTAAAAGCAGATGCTGTTTTTCTTATTTGTGCGATCACATAAACATATAAACATCTGAATTAATTATTTAGATGAAGTTTTCAAATTTAGTCAATATTTAACGAATAGTTCAAGAATAACTTAAGAATGTAATAATATTTATAGATCTAGCAAACAAATCTTAAAATACGGGAGGTTACTGTAAACCTACTGCGAGTAGGTAAACAAACACATATTAACTAATCACAAGTCAAGAATCTTCATGAGATGATAATAATTTATTGAGAATTTAAATTTGTTCGTTAAAGTTACTTAAGAAGGGTTGGGGGCAGGCAACAAAGTGAATGGTGCACTTAAAGTTGTCATCCCAAACAAAAACCTATCAAAAAAGCTAGAATGGCAGTGCACAATGGTGTTCTTCTACCGACCCTTATGTATGGAAGCGAAGCATGGAACTAGCAAAAGAAGGATGAAAGTAGAATAAATGCAGTTGAAATGAGATCTCTTAGAAGAATGTGTGGATACTCTGTGTATGATAGAGTGCCGAATGAAAATATAAGAAGTGAATGCGGTGCGAATGATGGTGTCATGAACAAAATAATGAAAGGATCATTAAGATGGTTTGGACATATGGAAAGAATGAATGAAGAAAGAATAGTAAAAAAATTATATGTTAATGATGTAAATGGAACCAGAAATAGAGGAAGACCGAGGAAAACGTGGCACGATCAAATAAATCAAATATTGAATGTCGGCCATGTGAGGAGTCAGAGAAATCGACGCGCGTGCATGACACGATGTATGAATGTTGAGGAAGCGAGAGAAATATGTCAGGAAAGAAAAGTGTGGCATTCCATTCTTTCTGCCTACCCCTTCGGGGAGACGGCGTGATGGTTAGTTAGTTAGTTAAGTTACTTAAAACAAATAAAATGTTTCAAACACTGTTCAAACTAGATTGTATGTGCTTCAACTGATAACAGCAGCTGGAAGGAGAAAACTCTTAAACTTTTCTCAGTTTCGAGATAAAATTCAAATTTTACGAATATACCTTAAAATGCAACGGTGCTTTTGAGTGGTGTTTGTTCTGTGTATAAAATGGTATTTATTTTTGGTTATCTACATCGCGTTTGTACTCACCCGCCTATGGATGGATACAGTTAATCTTGAAAAAAAATGAAAAACTTGATATTTTTATTGACAGCCATAATATTTGTTGTTGTCATACTTCGATTACCACAATGAGCATTTATTACGAAACTGTTATTTAAGGTCAACAATATTTCGCGGGCTGGGCACTGGGTAGTTACGCACAACATAAATAGAAGAAAAAAATCAAAAAAAATACATGTTGAATTTTAATTAATTAACTAAGCAACCAAACATCACGCCATATCCCGAAAGGGTAGACAAAAATAATGGACCGCCAATCTATTCTATATTTTTATTATTATTATTATTTTGATGACTTATATTTTATAACTGTTAATTCAAAAACTTGGTTTTATATCACAAATTGTTTTTATTTTACTTTACGACAGCTGTTTCATCAACCAATGTTGACATCATCAGGTGTTACAAAAATATATAACAAACCTAAAATAAAAACAATTTGTGATATAAAACAAAGTTTTTGAATTGACAGTTATAAAATTTTAAAATATCATAGTGTTTCGGCCAAAACAATGGACTATTTAACTTATATTTTAAGTGCGCCGTTTTGTAAAATCAATTACTCCAAGGGCGCACTAGGAAAAGACTGACCGAACAGTGCACTCTTTAGAAGTTTCAAAGATTTAAAGTCACTATTCTCATACTTAATACTAACATGGAGGCTATTCCAGGCCAACGGACCCACAACGTTGAAAGCACGATCATAAAAACTTGCTTTATTAGCTCTGACTGGAATTGTTATGATGTTTGCATTTTTGTTTCTACTGATTTGAGTGAACGCTGCCTTTTCGTTGGCATGGGTCTCACGCAGAGGTCCGAAATGCGCTCTCTGGTGCCGACATTTAATATTTGATTGATCGTGTTTTCCTCGGTCTTCCTCTATTTCTTGTTCCGTTTACATATTTAGCACTGATAATGTTCTAGCTAGGTAACACGTCATTCCAATTCATGAACTTGAGTTTAGCAGAACATGCAATATCGATTTTGAAAAGGAGAAGACAGAGAAGAATTCTGAAGACAACTCGCAGAGACTATGGACCTGGAGGTGGACCACCAGGAGATGGACAGAAACTTGGACGTCTTCCTCATAGGACCAAATTCAATATCATGTCTGTATGATCGCAAGATCTTTAGAAATAAGAAGAAGATGTTGAAATTAACACACTGTCTGCGGATAGATACACGGTAAAATTAACGCCGAGTCCTCGAAAGAGGTATATATATATCCATCCCACTTATCACCACCAATCCAATAAACGGGTATTAATACCGTTACCGTAAACAATGAGTAGGTAATAATATTTATTTCTGGTTTGCAAGTACCATCATTTCTACGATAAAATGGACTCTGTAATGTAATTCTTGCTGATTCAAAATTTGGACGGTAATGTAGTATTACTTATTTTTGTGGATGGTAATATCATAAATATTTACGACACACCTACACAATTCTTACCATCTCCGCTACAAGTTTTCAACTAGCAATAAAGGCATACGATCAAATTATTTGGTTTCTCCATCGCCAGTGCCAGAAAATTATTATAATATAATATCAGGGCATAATGGTGGCATTATAATGCTTCTGACACACACCACGCATTCAAAATAATTGGAGTATGAACATAAGCAAAAGTTATGGGGGTTCATTGAGACAATCGCATATTTATTTATTATGTATCTTTCCAAAAATATTAATAAAAAAATAGGTTTTACTTCAAAATAGCAGGCTAGAGATCTAACTGAGAGATCGCGTGAGGAACATCAGAATTAGAGAGGTATCTGAGGTTGAAGATATTATAAGATGGAGTAGACAGCGAAAGACTGAGTGATACGGTCTTGTCCAAAGAATGGGCACCACCGGACTCTCCTATATTGCACTACATAGTCAGCCTCGTGAAAGACATCCTAAAATATGGAATGACAGCTGGGAATTCAACTCACAGAGGAGCAATACTCTGGAAAATATACCTGATAGCTGGGAATCTAAATGCCTCATTTAAATGTCGTAATGCATCATGTTTCAATGATACCAGCAACACTACCGCCAATTCCAAATATCTAAACTCCACAAGTGGTCTTTAAGACTTCACGAACCCTGAGCATTGTGATCGCTGACATTATCATCAGCATCATCACGAATAGAAAGTGGACAAATGGCGTATTCCCAGTGTTATATAACTAAATTCATCCAGCTAAGGGAAGCCAACCTCAACAGAAAATCTTCCAGAGAAGGCAAGGTGAGACCATTCTTTATATCATTCATCATCTCTTCACTATGAACATGAATAAATACTTCTCAAATAACCCAGGAACGTGTCATAACATCAAGAGAAGAGATAAACGCAAAATTTAAAAACAAAAATATCACTAAACATTTCAAACAATCGTACGATATCAACACCTCGGGCATAAAATCTTTTTTTTTTTATCGAGGCACCAATGTACATAAATACGATTATAATAGTAACACACCATATATCAACAAATGTTTAACAAAGGTGAGTAACCAATAACGGCATATGTATTGTTGATAGTCGTGGTTTCACGAGTATTTGTTTTGCAGGTGTGTTACTTGACACGTGGATTACCCGAAAACAAATTATAAAGGATCACTCACTCCTATTAACCCCAATGTTTAAAACAATGTCATAATGAAGATATTTACCCATTTTGACAAAAAATAATACGGTAGAATTTCATAATGAATTAAACACTGCTAATATCATCCTTGTTTATATAGGTGTTATAATAATATATCTTTGTCATATAATTTTGGTATTTATTATTTTAATATTAAACAAACACCATTCCGTAGTCTAAAATATTTCAAATTTCTTACTGACTAAAAACTTATGTAAAAATGTGAAAAACCATATTTTCCAAAAATAATTAGTTTGTTTTTTAATAATTCATAAACATTGTGGGTCATAATGGAATACATATTTTTTTAACTAACAGGGTTAGGCAGAGAGAATAAACCGCCACACCGCTGTGTCCTGACATACCTCTCGAGATTTCTCTACATTCATACGTCATAACACGCACGCTCGTCGATTTTTCCGACATTGAATATGGCCGCTTTTTTATTTAAACAATTTATTGGAATTTATATATACAGAGATTCACATAGTAATTATTATTATAGTTATTACTATGCTGAATCGCTCTTTACATCATTACAGCGCGAGCCAAATCGTTGTAAAGGGTATAGTTATCATATTGATTCTCGTGACATGGAGCTAATAAATCACCATTTTATTGTCACGTGAATTCTTCGCCAGAACAAAGACTATCACACTGCCATCGCCGGGAATCGAACCCGGGACCTTCGGTGTGGCAGTCTAAGCACGTACCACTCGGCCACGAAGGTCGTCAGTTATTATCATGTAGGCAAAATTAAAGTTCTTTTTCCGGGACTATTTTTTTAAATCTTTCAATTTTTAATTAATACAAATGAAAACGTCCGTTTTCTAGAAGTTTTATTATTGTACAATATATTTTATGGGAATCGCGTGTTTCGCCTTTATACTGAGGCGAAACATATCATTCCCATAAAACAAAAAAATTCGTTCAAATTGTATTTCATTGATTTGAGTCAACGTTTCCTAGGTGCCCAGTAGGCACCTGAAGAGTACGTAGGTACCTTGTCTGCAGAGCCGCCGAACCAGAAACAGTTCCAAATCAATAATTCCTGAAATTATGAAGATCGGCTTCTCGGTTCATTACTTCTAGGTGTCTCTTGGCAGACAGGCGGAGGCGGCTAGTTTGGAAGTAAGCTAATTATGTCAGACAATTCCTCGATAGACTCAAACACTATTTTAATGTATACAAAATGCAAAATTCTTGTGCCGACCCTTATGTATGGAAAAGAAGCATGGAACTGGCAAAAGAAGGATGAAAGTAGAATAAATGCAGTAGAAATGAGATCTCTAAGACGAATGTGTGGCAAATCTGTATATGATAGAGTGACAAATGCAAGTATAAGAATTTGAATGTGGTGCGAATGAAAGTGTTATGAACAAAATAAGGAAAGGGTCATTAAGATGGTTTGGACACATGGAAAGAATGAGTGAAGACAGAATGGTAAAGAAGGTATATGTAAACGGAGTGAATGGAGCTAGAAATAGAGGAAAGCCGAGGAAAACGTGGCACGATCAAATCAATCAAATATTGAATGTCGGTCGCGTGAGGAGTCGGATAAATCGACGTGCGTGCATGACAAGATGTATGAATGTAGAGGAATCGAGAGACGTATGTCAGGAAAGAAAAGTGTGGCAGTCAATTCTTTCTGCCTACCCCTCCGGGGAGACGGCGTGATGGTAAGTTAGTTAGTTAGCAAAATGCAAAACAATGATTGTGTTAAATTTAAGACTTTACACAAGTGCCTTGGATAATTATTGCTTCGTTGAAGAAAAATAGACACCAAAACTAAAAATAGATTTTTTCCAAGTAACAAAAGAAGGGCGCGACATAGTGAAATTGTGAAGTGAATTTCCAAGTGAAGAAATTGACTGCAGTGAAACTGCATACTTAGTTTGATTTTTTTATTTGTATAACTGACTAACTAACTAACCATCACGCCGTCTCCCCGAAGGGGTAGGAAGAAAGAATTGACTGCCACGCTTTTCTTTCCTGGCATATTTCTCTCACTTCCTCAACATACATACATCATATCATGCACGCGCGTCGATTTCTCTGATTTCTCACGTGGCCGACATTCAATATTTGATTTATTTAATCGTGCCACGTTTTCTTCGGTCTTCCTCTATTTCTAGTTCCTTTTATATCGTTTACATGTTCTTTTTTTACCATTCTTTCTGCATTCATTCTTCGCATGTGTCCAAACCATCTTAATGATTCTTTCATTATTCGTCATTCGCACCGCATTTACTTCTTATATTTTCATTCGACACTCTATCATACACAGAGTATCCACACATTCGTCTAAGAGATCTCATTTCTACTGCATTTATTTTACTTTCATCCTTCTTTTGCCAGTATTTTTTTGTATTATATTTAGTGCCTATTTTACTTCATTCAATTGTTTATACAATATTTTAATTTAAATAACCACTACGCCGCTTCAAAGGGGTACGCAGAAAGGTTGAACGGCCATGCTCTTCTTTACAAGCATATTTTCTTACCTCCGTAGCAATATTAAATATCATGTCATACACGCACATCGATTTCTCCTACTACTCACATGGCCGACATTTTAAATTTTAATTTATTTAATCATGCCGCGTTCCCTTCGGTCTTCCTTGATTTCTTACTCCATTCACATCGTCAACGTTTACTTTTTTACCATTATTAATTCATTATTTTTTGAAGATGGAATATATACGTATTCATTGTTTCTTAAAACTCCTAATTAAATAATTAATACGAATGAAAACGACTTTTATGTTAATAATGTAAACAGAACAAGAAACAGAATAAGGCTAAGGAAAAATTGGCAGGATCTAATCGATCAATTACTAAATTTCGGTCACGTGAGGAGTCAGAGAAATGACATGTATGTATATAGAGGAACGAGAAAAATGTGTCAGGAAGGAACAATACGGCGGTCCATCCTTTCTGCTAACGCCTGCGGCGAAACGATGGAGTGGGAGTTAGTTAGAAAACTTGTGTTTTCTAGAAGTTTTATTGTAGTTCGTTAGAATGACATGTTTCGTCTTGCCCAATACGTCATTCCCATAAAATAAAATTAAACTAGAAAACGTGTGTTTTCTTGAAGTTTTTTTGTATTTCATTAGAATGATATGTTTCGTCTTGCCCAATATGTCATTCCCATAAAATAATATTAAACTTCTAGAAAACACACGTTTCTTTTTACGATAATTAAACGCAGTACGTAAAAAACGTAAACTTGTAAACCATAAAATAAATTTAAATAAACGTAAATTTCTTATAAAGAATTAACGTGAAACGAAATAGGTAGATATAGAATAACTAACTAACCATCACGCCGTCTCCCCTGAACGGTAGGCATAAAGAATGGAATGCCACACTTTAACCGATGCGGCACTCCATCATTCTCTTTTCGCCCCCGCGAAAGACGCGTTGTGATCTGTTGCGAACCTTATCGCCACCAATAGGCATCTCCTGCGCACACTTCGATTGCCAACGTCACAAAATAAATCTTCAACAAATTATATAAAATACAATGATATAAAATAAAATAACAAAATAAAAATAATTTAACACATAATGTTCTTTTAGATGGTGCA
The DNA here is from genome assembly GCA_022606425.2 of Lepidostoma basale. Classification (NCBI taxonomy): domain Eukaryota; kingdom Metazoa; phylum Arthropoda; class Insecta; order Trichoptera; family Lepidostomatidae; genus Lepidostoma; species Lepidostoma basale. The sequence goes on from JAHDVF020000223.1 coordinate 946,287, forward strand.
CATTTCGTCAGCTGGACGATCCGAACATTTGTGTTCATATAGAATATATATTATATAATCCATCAAATACAACAGGAAGTAAGTAGGAATTACGTATGTGCATGTATAATACAGCAGTATGCTCAACCAAGTCCTATGGGTAATTATATTAGGTAAGGTTAGGTTAGGTTAGATTCATTTACATTTGAATATGAACCTGGTGTAAAACCAATTTCCCGTTTGAATTTGCACATGAAATGAAGTTCACCTGGGCTTTTCGTAAAACAAAGTAACTGCATCCCTCTTTGAAGGTTTCCAAATTAAAATGCATATATTTATACAATATATTCAATTACTTTATTTAACTCAATAATTATTGTGAAATTGTACTGTTTTGCTGTTAAAATTATATTATTTTTATCGTTTTTATAAAGAATTTTGACAGGTATAAAAACAATTTTTTCATTTGTTCCAATGACATTTGAATAATTTCTTCAATATTCTTTTTAGTTCTTGCTGGTTAAGTTCCTAATTACAGCTAATTTGAAAAACGGTGGATACGTGTAACATAAATTAAATAAACACAAAAGTCCGGATCGTCCATGTCAACATGTGCAACATCAAAAAAAACATTATGTGTTAAAACATTATGTGCTAAATTAAAAAAACGGTGGATTCGTGGAACATAAATTAAATAGACGATATGTGCACCATCTAAAAAGAACGTTTTATGTTAAATTAATATTATTTTGTTATTTTATTTTATATCATTGTATTTTATATTATTTGTTTTAGATTTATTTTGTGGGTGTTGGACGATCGAAGTGTGCGCGGGAGATGCCTATTGGTGGCGATGAGGTTCGCAACCCATCACACTGCGTCTCCCGCGGAGCGAAAAGAGAAGGATGGAGTGCCGCATCAGTAAAAGTGTGACAGTCCATTCTTTCTGCCTACCCTTTCGGGGAGACGGCGTGATGGTTAATTAATTATAATTTTAATTTATTAATTATTATGAATGAAAATGATATTTTGTATTTTATTTTATGGGAATGACATATTTCGCATGGCTAAGGTATTACCATATATCTTAGCCAAAACATTAAGATTGATAAAACGGAGCATCTTCTACAGCGCCCTTGAGATGAGCAATTCATAAAAATGGCGCTTTATAAATTATCCAATTTATTATTATTATTATTATTATTAGCGAAGCGAAAAATTTCATACTCATAAAATATAACAAAACTTATATAACAAAATTTCTAGAAGACAGACGTTTACATTAAAATCAATTATTTTATTTTGGTTTAACTTAATACTTCTAGAAATAATAAATATGTATTTTACTCAATTAATGAAGTATTCCCCATTGTATAATATTATTAATAATTTTAAAATTTGCATTAAATTCATTCAGTTAGTTTGAAATGTTAAAAAATAGTGAAAAATTGTGTATTTATTGATTCGTGGATGATAAACTTTTAAAACCCAGTTATAATATTAAAATGTGATGAAAACGTCAGTTTTCTAGAAATTTTATAATATTTTATAATAGTGACATGTTTCGATTTACTTCACAGTAGTTAATGTATTGACACGGCGTGACATGTCACTCACGTAAAATATAATAAAGCTTCTAGAAAACGGACGTTTTCATTAACATTATATAAAAGGTTGTACGAGTATGTGTATTTTCTTATTGCGGTATTATTTAAAAAATATCGGTTTTCCCCAAATCATTGGAGACGGTGAAGGCGTATATTCCTCGGTTACCCTCTGATTGGTTAATTCGGAAACAATCCTCGGTAACACAGCGTGGAGCGGCGAGTCAGGGCCGGCGCGCCGAGTTAGTTGACCCCGCCGCACAGTGGTCCGGATTTGGGAAACAGTGGACTTAGGAACCAAAGTCATTATTTCGATTTGAAAAAAATTGCTTGCTGTAGAAAATCTAATTTGTAACAATATTTGTCATGTTCAACTTTTCGTTATTTGGAGCTTAACATGGTTTAAAAAATACAAACGAAAAAAATGTATGGAGTAAAATTGAATTATATTTTTTTCTCAATATATTTTAAATTGCAAGCAACGAAACTTTTTGTATATTAACGTATGTAATTAGTACTTTATGTCCATATTTTTTTCTTTCCAATATACTTGCTTGGTTGGCGTAAAATTGCAGTTGAACTTTAAAAAAAAAAAATTATTTCACAACACAACAAATGTTTCTGCCAGAAGATTTGGTTGGGTGGTTATGATGCACAATTATTTCTTTATTACAAATAAGAAAACCAAAATTGCCTATCACCTCCAGTTTTTTAAATATTCTCCAAAAACTGCATTTTAAAGTATGAAAACCCATGCTTACAAATATAATGTTATTATAATTGAGTGCTACATAATAATTTATTTTATGAATGAGTCGTTACTGCAGTTTTTAAGAATTATACGAAACAAATAAATAATTATTAACACCTTCTTTATGGTAATAATTCACCGTTATGACTTATTTGATGAATCATTAAAGGAATTTCCTGCACTTTCTAAGAATTATATGGAATAAATAATATAAAATTGCTGCGGATGGAGTATCTGTAATAATAGTAGCTACTGTGCCATCTATCATTGTCATGTGCAGCTCATGAGTAATTTCGTAATTACCGCATTTTGATGCAACCAAATTACGTATTTCTTCCTTCATTGCCGCATTTTCTTGGTTGACAAAGTCAATGGTCAAATGCGAACTGGAATTTGATAGGCCTACAGTAAAACGTCGAAGATGGCTTCGGATTTTCCCAAATGACCACATTGTTCGACTCCAACTTCAAAGGAACAAGGCTCGTCATGAACACCGAAGACTCATCAAATTGTGTCAGTTCACTCTTGTGCCTATAATTGCTTTGTGTTGAAGATCCGTAGCTTCAGATTCCCACTCGAAATACCTAGTTTGTCTCCCACAATTTGCAGGATCTTCTGAATAGTCAAATCCAAAAGTGCTTGCAAGTTCACTTTTGCTCCGTGTTCAGATATTTCAACGTCTTTGGCATCCGGATAGCACCTCTTCTTAGCTTCTAATAATTTGTGGTAGGAAGGAAGCTGCAGAGAATTCTTCCAATCTGACATTGCAGCCCTTAACGTCAGATATTTCCACTTTGACAGATCTAATGAAGCAGTAAGAGCCAAAGCTTGGTTTTCCTGATTTGTTTTCTTCTTTTCCTTATCGAATAAATGCGATTTGACATCTGGGGCTTTGTCAGGATTCTTCAAGAGGTGATTAATAATGCGAGCAAGGATCTCTTTTCCATTCGATTTTAGCCTAGTGACCAAAGCAAAAGCTAACTTCTCTTCCGAATAGTCACTCAATGTACCCGACCGCCTTTTCTTCTGCTTGTTCCCTAGGTCTGCAAATGGTTTTCTTGTTTGAACTTCTGTAGAAGTGCCCATATCTTTAGTGGCCATAGATGTAGATGCTATGATGATTTCATTAGATTCCGCTAAATATTGATCCTCTTGCTCTAAATATTCGGTTTCTGCAATATTTTCGGTTTCTTCAAAAATCTCGGCGAGATTTACGGAATTGCAGGAAGGCCACTGGATTCTTGCTTTCAACCAGTTCAAATGCTTATTTATAAATTTGTTTTGAATTCTGTGGGCCGCGGTCCATCTGCTCTTCAAGTTGACAGTGAGATATCTTGCAAATTTCAATATCACTACAGAATCTTCTGGTGAGATTTCAAGCGAAATGGAGTTCAAAATTGCTCGGTGGAGTCGCTTGTAGTCCTTGAGGTCTCCTTCTCGTAAAAATGTGTAAATGTCCATATGAGTGCCAAATCGAGTCATGATTTTCAGGCCCTTTTCTGGTCGCGGTCAAGTTCAAGGTATGTTACTTCTTCAAAAATTCAGTAGCTAGTAACCCAAAAATGCGCTCCTGCGTGTTTTATATACGGAAAGAAGTAGGTGAATTGATATGGTGATACATAAAATGAGTCATGAAGGTACCATTACAATTAAACGGGTATTCATAAGTCTATTTTTATATTTGTTGCATATAATCCTTAGCAACTGCAGGAAATTGCCATGATGATTCATCAAATAAGCCGCGCTACCATTACCACGAAACAGGTAAAAATAGTATTTTTGTATATTATTTGTTCCATATAATTCTCAGAAAGTGCAGGAAATTCCTTTAATGATTCATCAAGTAAGTCATAACGGTGAATTATTACCATAAAGAAGGTGTTAATAATTATTTATTTGTTTCGTATAATTCTTAAAAACTGCAGTAACGACTCATTCATAAAATAAATTATTATGTAGCACTCCATTATAATAACATTATATTTGTAAGCATGGGTTTTCATACTTTAAAATGTAGTTTTTGGAGAATATTTAAAAAACTGGAGGTGATAGGCAATTTTGGTTTTCTTATTTGTAATAAAGAAATAATTGTGCATCATAACCACCCAACCAAATCTTCTGGCAGAAACATTTGTTGTGTTGTGAAATATTTTTTTTTTTTTTAAAGTTCAACTGCAATTTTACGCCAACCAAGCAAGTATATTGGAAAGAAAAAAATATGGACATAAAGTACTAATTACATACGTTAATATACAAAAAGTTTCGTTGCTTGCAATTTAAAATATATTGAGAAAAAAATATAATTCAATTTTACTCCATACATTTTTTTCGTTTGTATTTTTTAAACCATGTTAAGCTCCAAATAACGAAAAGTTGAACATGACAAATATTGTTACAAATTAGATTTTCTACAGCAAGCAATTTTTTTCAAATCGAAATAATGACTTTGGTTCCTAAGTCCACTGTTTCCCAAATCCGGACCACTGTGCGCCGCGCCAACACCATGAACACCGGCCGGCCACACATTAGCATGACGCGTTTGCTTTCGTTCCATAGGAAACCGGCGGCCAAGGTCATCGAATCGTACTCACGCATTTTATCTGCCGTGCCCGCACAGGCGGAGTGGATCGCACGGCCCGTACCTACCCCGCTTCAAGTAGATACGCGACCATCATCCATCACACTCAGGGGGTAGACGCCGCACTCTTCGCTAAATTCGCGTACGTAAAGCGTGTCATATACGCAACACAATTAACAAATGATACCATCAACGATCATTAATCTAATTTTGAACACATCAAAAATGATCACCAACGCCACAAATCAGTGTTTGCCTTGGCTTCCCCAAGATCTTTCTCCATCTTTCGCTTATAAAATACGTCTACTCCTATCTACCTTGACAAGAATAAGACGGTCGTAATTTCGATCTGGTTATTTTTTAAGCCATTATGTATGGAAGCGAACCGTAGATCTGGCAGAAGAAGCATAAGAACAGAATTAATGTGGTAATGAGATCAAATGAGATATATTACACGTTGTTAAAACAAAGTTTGTTGTGTGTGTTAAAACGTCGTATGACAGAATTTCAAATGTGGATATCAGGAAGGAATGTTAAGTGAAAAAAGTATTACAAACAAAACTGTGTAAGGATCACTCCTTTTATTTGTTTTTGTATTAGAAAGCTAATTTACATTTTTTTTTATTGTATACGAGTACAACAGGTCTTTGGAATCCAATTACTCTATACATTTTACATACATTTTACAAAAGTAACACAGACATACATGTTAAAATAATACACATATATCAGCAATTGTGGTATGTACCTATATGATCCTTAAAGGACGCATCGGTCATTTGGAGAATGTCCACATCGACTGACACCTCATTCAAGAGCACCATACCCCGGGTCATTGTATGCTGCGCCATGACATTTGTCCTGCTATGCGGTGTGCACAACAGATCGTGTCTTCTAGCGCGAGCATATCTGTCCGGTGCATTGAGGCCAAGAGGTATGGACTATGGGTTACGGAGTATTTTAAATCCTAAGATCATCAATGTACCTAAGTGCATGTAATAATTATTACTATTCTTGCAAAACCCAGCGGTTTATAAAATTCAGAATTGATTACTTGATTGTTGTTTTAAAAATGATTATGGCGAAATGTGAAATGGATCACTTCGTTGGTTTGGATATATGAAGCGCAAGGTGAAGAAAGAATGGTTAAGAAAGTATACATTACCGAGGATAACATTGTATCACCAAATTAATAAATATTTAAAGTCAGCCATGTTAGAAGTCGTAAGAATCGACGCGCGTGTATGGCTCGCTGTAATGGAAGAAGTTAGAGAGGTTTGGATATATAGAGCGAATGGACGAGATAAGAATGGTTAAAATATTGTATACAAGCAGTGTGAGTGGAAAGGCAAGGCATGACCAAATTAATCAAATACTGAAAGGTGGCCGAAATTGGAAAAATCAACGAGCGTGCATGTTACGATGTATAAATGAAGAGGAATCTAGAGAGTTATGTCAGGATAGAGCAGTATGGCGGTCCATCCTCTCCCCCTACCCTTCCGTGGAAACGGCTGAAATGGTTTGCATGTTTATATGTACATGTGTGAGCTATCTTTTGAGACGTTGCTCTTATAAGGTGTTTGTGATCAAAGCAGCGGAACCCAACCAGCTTGATCGAATGTGTTATACTGGCTTCTTGATATGCTAGCACAGCCTAGCTTTGTTATGACTTCGCCGTGTGTCGCCTTCTCTGTTCCGCTCATATGCGGCGATAAATTTTCCCTTAATAAATATTGACGGCTTTTTCATATCGCTGTCAGCGTCCAAGTTGTATTAAATATTATATTGTATTACATAAAACATATATGGAATAAATAAATCATTCAAATCCGATACTCTCATATCTAGATCGATTTTTAATATCTCATATCAAATCAGTTTATTTACTCAAAAGACATTACAAACAGCATAAATGTTTAAGATACCTATCTTTTGAGTAAGGTAAAATATTGTGCACATACAACACAATACCAAGAACGCATTAGAGATGGTTCGACATTAGGAAGACAAGATACTTTCTAAAGTTGAGAGAATTTGTCCCCTGAACGTACCTTCACTAGTATGAAAGACGTCGATCTCTGAGGAGACCGCGTTCAGCAACTGTCGATACCAGCCAACCTGATGAAACCGGTTGCAGTCAAAATGAAGGTAAAAGTGAAAGAAATTATTTTAAAATACATCATTTTGTTTAAATGTATATATTAATTTATATTTTTTGATCCGATATTAATATGATTTTTAACTAAATTATAAGACTCTCTGTACCATTTTAAATATAATAAAGAATAAATATATTTAGATTCAAGACGCAATACATTCTGCAAACCATTTTATTAGATTATGGAGTGAAACCTGTAATAACCTCATCGAGTGACTGAGTTTCTAGAGGGAGTAAGACGGGAAGACGAAGGACGCGCCTGGAATAGAAATAGGATATAAGTGGATAAAGGAGCCATGATAAAAATTACCATAAAAACATAAATATACATAACGCATACGAATCCTCATTTTGAGGTACTTGTAATACCACATATTTTTTCTCTTATTATTTCGGTGTGCTCGATTTAAACAGACTTCTATAATAAATATATAATTATTTAATTAAATAATCAATTTAAATTATTTGATAATGACGTGAAATTATAATAAATATAAAATATTTGTGAAAACGTCATTTTCATTATATTTTTAGAAGTTTTATTATATTTTGTGTTCGCATTGCTAGAGCATATTTGACAAGGCAACTGCTATTAATATAATACAAGTTTAAGAAAATGTATGTGTATTATTATATTCAAGGATTGATTATGACAGCGTTTTGCCGTTTAACCATTCTTTTTGACACTACAATACCGCCTTTTTGAATTTTGGTTCATTAATTAGTATATTTTGTTCAAATATCAATGAGTTGGTTTGCGCATATAGAACGCATGGATGAAGAAAGAATGGTTAAGAAAGTGTACATTTACGATGTGAATGATTGTGCAGTCGAGGGAAATATGGCATAACCAAATTAATCAAATTTTTAAGTTACTTAAAATCATTTTAAAATATATATTTAGTTAAAATCCACATTTCGACAGGTTTCGGCAGCTCGCTGCCATCTTTTGGGCTGAGCTGCCGAAACCGTCGAAGACATAAACATTAGTGGATTTTAACTAAATATATATTGTCATTATTTACAATGAACTTCTACAATGAAATTTCAAATATCAAATTTGTATTTTAAATGATAGATCAGAGTAGTGTGACGGCTCATTCTCCCCGCCTACCCTTTCTGGGAAACGACGCGATTGTTTGTTGTTGTTGCACCCGTATAATCTAACGTAATATTATTATTGTTTTTGTTATATTTTTCTGAGACTGTCGAAAGAAAAAAAATCTATTCAAGCGTTAATGATGGGAACAAATATGGGAATTGGAATCAGGATTAAATCCTTTCTGGAAGTGTTGCCGCTAGGATCCAAGGATGAAACGGTAGTTTGTTCCTAATCAGTCAAGTCGCTTCTGGAAAGAAAAATAAAGCCCCCACGTTCGAAGGCCATAAAGAGGGGACCAAGTCGACAAAACACGCTTTTGCTTTTATGGTTCTATTTTACGGGTAATGGAAGAGCGCCGGAAGCACGCGACCGGCGGCGCGCCATTCTGACGTACAAACTCAAAAAAACTCACATTGCTTACACTGCAATTTCTCTACATTTATCAAACACTACCTGATGTTCAAATGAGTTTAGACCGTGTTTACTATGCAGCTTGTGCATACCGCGCTGCATTCACGCTACCATGTTGAGATCGAAGCGCCTATTAAAATGCGGAAAAGCGAATAACTTCGTGGTTGAATTTGGAATCATTTTTGATTTTAATCTAATCTGTAATGACAAATTACACGTCTCCATTTCTTGTTCTTACATAACCTCAAAACAATCAGTGGTTATATAGGCTCAAATCTTGTTTTCAAGGTCACTTCTGAACCTATGGAGAAACATTTTTTTAAATACTTAACTGTATTTCCGATTACAAAATATTTAGATTTGGGTTTCGATGTGTGTAATTTATTATGAATGTGTAATAAAGTTTTATGATTCTTTCACGAATATGTTACAATCACACTTTTCTTGCAACTTCTAGTGAATGTAATAAATCTTCATTTTACATGAGCACTTATTGTTTATTTAAATCTACGTAGGTATGATATTATGTATAGAAGAGTTCTAAAAATCGTATATCAAACACTTACGTACTTATAGAATGCGTAGACTTAGAAAGGAATATGCCAATGTTATGGGTTTATTTGACTTTTAAAGTTTTATTATACGTAATTGAAAGATTTATATTATTTTTTCCATATATATTCATATAAAATTAGTTTTATTTTTTTCAATTTTGATACATTTTTATCCACGTCAATTTGTTGGGAGAACGATATGAAGTATTTACATCGTTCCAGTAATGATGAAGGTGTGAAACCTTCGAAACGTGTCCCAAGAAATAAACTTAAAAACGGGATAAACAGTGTTTTCATTCATTAAAAAATACCTTGTTAACAATATATAATATTAAACCACATCAGTAACCTTCACCACATAAATCCGCTCTATTTGCTGATGTTATGGTAAACAGCAACACGTTTGATTGTTGCTACATTCGATAATGCCTTAGCAAGGCGAGATATGTCATAAAAACTTATATAAAACAGACGTTTTATAATGACAAAAAAAAATCATAAAAAATTTGCGACGTATATTATCTCATATCTAAATATGAAAATATAAAGTATGAAAATACAAAATAGAATATACCTACGAGTATATTTAAAAAGTTTATTCAATTTCTACGAATGATTCATCCGTTTCGTGTACTGCTAATATATATATTTTTTCTGGTTTGAAATATACCTATTATCTTTAAATTTATTCTAACTTTGTTTTAATTTTTCTTTTTCTATCCGTTGTTGTAGAATTTGATTATAGTTTACAAAGTAGTTTACAAAGAGAATGGGGCGTGATAAAAAGTTATTTTAAACAATTTTCATAAAACTAAGTGTATTTCATTTAAAATTTCACTAGCCACGAACATATGCAGACAGTGAACTGCGTAGGCCTAGCTTGTATTACCTTTCACGCTGTCTGTATAATTATTAACGTGTTGGTTTATACATAGGTATATACAATATTTAAAAATACCTGAAATTTATATAAAAACTTATTTAATATTATCTTGTTTTAAATCTTTTCCTAAGCATTCTATATATGAGAGTCACTGATCATCAGATATTCAAGTTGTCAAGCTCTAATGGCTGTTCCACTTACGTATGTAGGAAACATGGTCAGAAATGGGTTTGCTGGTTCTTATATGCTAAGGATAGACGTGGCTATGATACTGTTTCGAAGACATATTATAATACGAGGACGAGAAAAATAATCTCAGAAGATGAAAAAAATATTTTATAATAAACATTTTTTACGAAATTCCTCAGTTTCAGGCGTCTTGAAGGTAAATACGTTAACACTATGGAATTCCATTGTTTATTTGGAAGGAGAAATTGTAACACTGTTAATATTCAATTAATTTGAAATAAATTCTTCTTCCATATTCCACAGTGTTAACGCCTTAAATCTATCAAAAGTAATTTAATTAATATTTCTTTGATCTTTAAGTTTTTATAGATTTTCGCCATTTCGACCGAACCGGTATGTTATATTATATCACAATTGATTTAAATCCTTAAGAAATTGTCGCGACAGCTGTTTCGCTAACCAATATAAGCAACATCACAATCAACTAATTTAAAAAATAGTTTCATTATTTTTTCAATATTTATATCAGTTAAGCTTTCGCTTTTATCACGTAAAAAAAATGTTATCAAAAAAATATATATATTCAATAAAATAAAACGTTTATTATGTATTTTATATGTAGTAGAAAAAAGAGAAAACCCTGTGTTTTAAATTCGTTATAAAATCATCATTACGAAGTTTTACAATAATGTCGACTAAAGTTTATCAAAAAATATATATTCAACTTATAAAAATATCAAAAATAAATTATTATTTCAATTGAGGAACAAAGTTTTAATAATTTAAATACCAATTTCATTCTTGGGCCAAGAATATTTTTACATTTCATATTAAATATTATATTTTTAATTTGTTATAAAATCAATTTAAAATTTTGATGTATTTGAATAATGGGTAAAACCGAAGTAGAAGTATGCTAAAATCCAGTTCCAATGTTCGTCATAATTGATATTGAAGGCTGGACAGGCGCGCCCCCTTGAGGACGAGCGAAGCCATAGGAAAGGCATTAAACGTACATGATATTGAATGATGGATTATTATTATGCAGCGAGGATTGGAACTCGCGCTTGTCCAATATAATGGATAGCCTGCCATAAAATACGAGGGTGCATTAAAACGCAATAATAGACATAAAAAAAAATAAAGCAAGAGTGAATTTACTCTTCATTGCACTTATAAAGTGATATGTAATTTAACACAGTATACGACGTATTTTGCGAATGATGGTGTCAGGAACAAAATAATGAAAGGATCATAAAGATGGTTTGGACATACGGAAAGAATGAATGAAGAAAAAATGGTAAAAAATTGTATTATATGTTAATGATGTAAATGGAACCAGAAATAGAGGAAGACCGAGGAAAACGTGGCACGATCAAATAAATCAAATATTGAATGTCGGCCATGTGAGCAGTCAGAAAAATCGACGCACGTGCATGACACGATGTATGAATGTTGAGGAAGCGAGAGAAATATGTCAGGAAAGAAAAGTGTGGCAGTCCATTATTTCTGCCTACCTCTTCGGGGAGACGGCGTGATGGTTAGTTAGTTAGTTAGTTATTTTTATATTTTTGCTGGCGGCGAATGCTGCGTATACCCTAGACCAGTGTTCCGCAACCGGTGTGCCGCGACCCACTGGTGTGCCGTGAGCCAGATGTAGGTGTGCCGCGACCAAATGCACAACGAAAAAAATATTTAGTTATAGTCGGAACTCGTGAATTGCGAAAGAGTCGACTCTTTCGTAAACCGTTCAGGAGATATTGGTGACTTTTTTTTGTTTATTTTAGGTCATTCGTGAAAAATCGGTCGCCGCTGATTTCTACTCGCTGGAAGTTGCTGGCGACCTCAATTTTTTAACTTAACAGCGACTTCCAGCCAGTAGATTGGCAAAAATTTGGTCCTTCGATCTTTCGGGAGGAGCAAAAAAAACGTCGCTGCTGATTTCTACTGGCCGGTAGTCGCCGATGAGCTAAAAAAACGTCTCCTGAGCTGATTGACGCCCACGTACAGACTGAATTTTAACTTCTGGTGTGCCGCGGAATTCTAGGAAGAACATAGGTGTGCCGCAGGTAAAAAAAGATGGCGGAGCACTGCCCTAGATGAGCAAGAATAACAAACCAGTCGTGCATTGACCAGCTGGGTATCAGGGCAAAACTTTCGCAGATGTGCTCTCAGAGATAAAATATGTGCACATAGCCCGGAGAAATAAGGAAAACCTTGAAAGCTCATCATCATGGGTAAAGTATAGGGAAAGCGACCGCAAAGACGACCACCAAGCCAATGGTCTGATCAAATCAGGGTATCTCATTAGCTACGGCCTGGTGACAGGAGCGCATGGCGTGCCATGATCAATAGTTTACAGGATGGACACGACCCTTAATCATGAGGAATACGACTGAGAAAGTGATGTATGAAACATGTAAAAAATAGTGTTAATACTCGTATATCATATAATAATATATATTTTTTAAATAAACTGTACGATATGCTTTATTACCTTATTATGTATTTTTTCTATTGAGATTATAAGAACGGCTAGAACGGCTTACCTCAGTTGGTAAATATTAAAACTATATACTTGGTAAACGATCAATAAATAAGTTTAATACCATTTATATTCAATTTTAATTATCATAAAATGATATTATTTTACAATATTTTTACACTGATGAAATTGTGCAATAAAGTGTTGTGAAAATATAATGTTTAAAAATAATCAAATGTAAATCCCACATAATAAAAAATATTGTTTTATCTTTGGTTATATTTCAATATGTTATTGATTTAATAAATAATGTAACATAATATGAAACAACATAAATACAGTAAAAAATAATATAAATAAAACATGTTCTACCAATTCGGAAGCATGATTGAATTAAATTTATTTTAATTGTTTGTTTAAATGTGAATAAAATATAACACCATATTTATGAAACAACATAACTTTTATTATATATTTAGTAATAAGTATTGTCCTAGGCACAGGGTTTTAGATAAATGGCTTCTCTAACTTTGTTGGTTTCCCAGAATGTTTGCATTCAGCAGAAATGATTATGTATTGAATTATACCTAAAGAGGGAAAAAACAACTGTAAGCTGACAGGATTGACGGATTGAATTTCCGTTGCACCATTTACGTACAAGGGGTTTCGAAAAAAACAGTATTTAAAAAACAGTTAAAATTTTAATATATTATTATTTCACAGGTTCCAAAAAATCATTATTACAATACAAGTTAGCATTTGTTTATGTATTTATGTTTTTAAATACTGTTTAATAAGTAGGTTGTGTGATACGGTTTATAACTGTTTAAAACTAACTAAATAACCATCACGCTATCTCCCCGAAGTGCTGAAAAATTGTACCGCCGCAATGTTATTTCTTACATACTTATTTCACTTCCACAACATTGATACATCATGGCATGCACCTCTATTTGTATATGTCATTTTTTTAAATAGTTAAATAAAATGCACAGTAAAAAAAATGTATAAATGTTAAGGTAGCGAGAGTAGTCTCTCAGGAAAGAACTGTGTGGTGGTCCATTCTTTCTGCCTACCCCTTCGGGGAGACGTTTGAAGGTTAGTTAGTTTCTTTTAGATTAAATTATATAATGGAATTCGTTATATTCTGGATAAACAAATATGTTTTGCAGCAAAACATAGAAAAAAAAATTTCAAACAATTTTAAATTCAAGGAAAGAATGTTTAACGAAATTCGTATTAAATTCGCTTTGAACATCAGGAAAACATTTAATAAATTATGCGAAACAGTGGGAAATTTGTTTTTTGTCGAAAACGTAAAAAATAAAATCCATTTTAATTTGACTTTTGCGTGCTTCATTTGGTTTATGGGCGGGGCGTATTTTTCAAACAGAGAATTCTAATATTGAAAATGCTCAGGCACTTGTTGGCTGTGCAGGTACTTGCTTTTATTGCCTGGGGAACAGTTACCGTCTATCGCCGTTCCTTTTTATATTTTATTCTTCTCATTATCGGGAAATTTCTCAGCGAACACCAGTTGAATCAATTTATAGATTATTTAAAAAAAAATGCAATTTGTACTTATTTCAAATAGACGTCAAAATAGTCATTTTTCTTATTAATTAGTATGCATGTATATAATACGAATGAAAACGCCTGTTTTCTAGAAGATTTATTATAATTTATATTAATTACATGACATGTATAAGGTATTAACAAATGCATTAGACAAACACATTGTCATTCGTGGCCGAGTGGTAAGTGCATTGACTACGACCCCGAAGATTCCGGGTTCGATTCCCGGCGAGGGCAGTGTGATTGTCACACTGTCTTTGGTCTGGTGTAGAATTCACGTAACAATAAAATGGCGATAGATTAGCTACCTATCACGTGTCACGAGAATCACTATGATAGCTATAATACCATTTACTTCGATTTGGCTCATGCTGTCATGATGTAAAGAGCGATTCAACAAAATAATAATAATAATAATAATTAATTTTAAATCAATTCACGTCAAGATATATTTTGTTCCCCTTATTCCCTAATTGTTCCATAATTTGTATTTTTCTATTAAGATTATATATAGTGCGAAAAATCCCTCCCTAGAACGGGTTACCCCAGCTGGGAGGATTTAAAACCTTACCGATACTTGGTAAACGAGCAATAAAAATAAATAAATAAATTATTTTTAATATTATTATAGATATTTCATATAGGTGCACTTGTTCAACAAAACTTAACTCGTATTACGATAATGATAATAATAACAATTAGGCTAATTTGTAGGCCACTTCAACAATGTTTTTATTCATGAGAGCTGCATCTGGCACCAGCAATCAGATAATAGTTGTTTATATTTTATGCGATATTTTGATTAAGATAACAAAAAGAATCATCACTTTGAAGCCCTATCAAGTTTAAGCCCACGTGTATAGATTACAATAATCCATACAGTGTATAACGTTTGCAGCGTTCCTGTCATTCCTTTAAAGTCATATTAAAATGTGTTAATTTCGCAAATCAATGATGACAGGAAAAACATGAAATAAGTCAGTATGTTTAATCCAATTCAAACATATTTCTCTCCTAAATTAAATAAGAACACAAATTTGAATATGTAACGCTTTACTTTTGATATGTCTAATGTAAACAGTAGAGAAAATGGAAAAATGTATTTGCATTTGAATACAAACATTACATAACATAATTAAAAAGAAAGAATAAACAAAACAAGAAAATATACATCGCAAAAATAAACAAGAAAACATGAGATGCGTGGAATATACAAATATGTAATAACATCGCGTTGTGTCATATGAGTTACATAATTTGAATGAAAATAATAAATCTTAACTGAGACAAGTTCTAATGGTGATCTAATTTGTTATTTATCATAATAAAATAGGATATAAACATTTTATGATTTAATTGTAAAAACAATATTATACAAGTATAACTACGAGTAATATGAATGAAAACGTCTGTTTTCTAGAAGTTTTATTGTATTCTATTGGAATATCAAGAATATCAAATAATAATGCCTCATTTTATATATAACGCTTTATTTTATTTAATAATATAAAGCGTTTTCATTCATATAAATTATTTATAATTAAGTTTTACATCAAAAAATTATTTTTGAAAAGGAAGAAACCTTGACAGTCTGCAACATTAGCGTGAATGGTGAAAATTTGGAGCAAGTAGTTGAGTTTGTGTATTTAGGTAGTATGTTTACAAGAGATGGGAGAGTGGAGAGGGATATTGAAAGAAGGGTTGGGGCAGGCAACAAAGTGAATGGTGCACTTAAAGTTGTCATCGCAAACAAAAACCTATCCAAAAAAGCTAGAATGGCAGTGCACAATGGTGTTCTTCTACCGACCCTTATGTATGGAAGCGAAGCATGGAACTGGCAAAGGAAGGATGAAAGTAGAATAAATGCAGTAGAAATGAGATCTTTTAGACGAATGTGTGGATATTCTGAGTATGATAGAGTGTCGAATGAAAATATAAGAAGTGAATGCGGTGCGAATGATGGTGTCATGAACAAAATAATGAAAGGATCTTTAAAATGGTTTGGACATATGGAAAGAATGAATAAAGAAAGAATGGTAAAAAAATTATATGTTAATGATGTAAATGGTACCAGAAATAGAGGAAGACCGAGGAAAACGTGGCACGATCAAATAAATCAAATATTGAATGTCGTCCATGTGAGGAGTAAGAGAAATCGACGCGCGTGCATGACACGATGTATGAATGTTGAGGAAGCGAGAGAAATATGTCAGGAAAGAAAGGTGTGGCAGTCCATTCTTTCTGCCTACCCCTTCGGAGAGACGGCGTGATGGTTAGTTAGTTAGTTAGCTAAGTTTTACATCATTGTTCAACAATAATCAAAATTCATAATCATTAATATCCCAAATCCAATATTATAATATTATTATTAGCCAGAACAAAATAAATTAAAAATAATTTTACTGACTTTATTACTTAGTTTTTTTCCGACCTTATTTCGTTTTATCGAACGAACCGGTTTCGCTCCCTTTGTCAGTGTTATAAAAACAACCAAAATAAAGTAGTGTTAAAAGAAAGTATTAAAGTGATTAAATTTATTTTTAATAATATCATTTTTCAAATTAAGTGCTTCATTCGAAAGTACACAACATAAATTGAAAGGAAAATATTATTTTTTTTCATTTTAATATGTGATTATTTGTTAGTAATGCCTAAAATAAAGAGAAAATCCAAATCCTCTGCATGAACAAGGCTTTTAAGTAAAAAATGAGAACATTACTACAAATAATTTATATTTATAATTGCCGGTAGTGAGTGAAAATCTGAAAGGTAACCAAGGAAGCTTAATAGAGCCCTAATAAATACATCTACCAAATCAGGGCTCCATTCCTGGACTTTATGACAGCGGTTTCCCTACTGCAAGCCGCCTCCAAAGGAATAATTATCAACAGAAAGCCAAATTAATTAATGCAATCAAATGCATCCATGCAGAATAGAGAGAGAATCATAATATCAATAGGCGAGAATCATTGACAAAGGCTTACAAATGTGATTGTTGTATTATATGTTAGAGTACCAGCATTATGTAATTTTGATCACAATCAGCGAATGGCGCGTCCGTGAGTTGATCACAACACAAATATTATTTGACGTTTCGATAGCATACAATTGATAATATACATCGCCGCATATTCTACGACGTCATGAGACAAATTCATAGTACTAGAGCGTAAATAAACGTTCAATATTCAATTAATCACTTACCAACATCCCTTGTTTGAAAATAGAATGGTATTCAAATAGAATAGTCTAAAAAGGAATGTAATGGAATTAATATTCTACGATATCTTCGAATTTACAAATAAAAACGTTGATCCAGATAAGTAATGTTTTAAAGGTATTAAAATTAAATAGGCAATCAATTTTTGCGCAGCATTCTAGTATATATACGAGGGTATTATTTGCAAACCCGGCAAACTCCACCAACAGTCAAAAGTGAGATATGAATTGGGTCTTATTCATAATACATTTGCTCACAATTTTTATTGATTTTCAGTTTCAAATTCGGCTTCATTCTGAAGAATTTTGTTATTAAAATATAGGGTTTGTTGCGAACATGGCAACCTCCACTTGAATGTTGCAAAGCTGGCAAACTTCAAAATGAAATTCATCATTTTACTTTAATTATCAACATAGTGATGATTATTTCATGGCTGATTACTTTTAAAATACTAACCGGTTGAGATGAAAAAAAAAGCGCATTTTATTAGCGTATCAGTTTTTTGCGATTTACTCAAAACATCTAATGATGGAGTTTGCCAGGTTAGCAACTAATACCCTCATACATCTTCCAAAAAAATTGGCAGACGTGGTGGTCGTAAGAAAGCGGAATGGGGAATATTTTTAAACATCAAGCGATCGCTTAATCCAACCAATGACAGGTCATAAGTCCTGTAAACGCCTCGACCACCATATTCTTTCTGTTCCCAGAAAACAATTTACATCTTCGTCTCTATTGAGATTCAATTATAAAAAACAGTTTTTAAATAATAATAGTTCACTAAAACATCGCTTGTTTGAAAATGGAATGGCATTCAAATATTATAGAATAGTCTAAAGAAAAATGTGATAGAATGAATCTCCTACCTTAGCTTGGAATGTAATCCCGTGGTGGAAGGCCTCCTCGGAGTGCAGCGGCACCCGCGTGTCGTAGTCGTCATTCTGGACCAAGTTGTACTGCTTCTTGGAAGGCATCTTCTCCCCGCTGTTTGAATTGCGTAACTTAAAACTAAACTTAAACCTCTCGCTCAGGCTCTGCGACATTTAGGCAGGATTAAGGAGACACTTCACAAACGAAAATGATTCATCCACAAACTAACTACTGTTTGCATTGCTAATTTTAGTATGAACTGATCGCTCGTTCAATGTCACTTTCTGTTGAAACAGTCTTAATTCATGGCTGAGGTCTCAACGCAACGGTGGATTCATTCTGAAACAAACAAAAAAACAGTTTTAACATAATTATATTTTTAAGTACCTTGTTATAATTGTGTAACGGCGGGTTGATATTTAAATACAGAATAACGTCGTTCATCCGGACTAATTGGGACCGGAGGTGTTCCGGATAATCGAACAGGCGCTAATTCTTTCAGCAAAATAAGGTGTGAATAGATTTTTTTTCCTCGGCTCATTTATTGATTATGAAATTACATAGTTATTTGCAAAAACAAATATGTATGTATGTAGTACATGTATAATACATAAATAGGCTAACATTACTCTAAAGTACTGGAAAAATAATCAGAGTTTTTTTTTTAACAAGATTTCCTCGTCTTTTTTGCACTTTATTATCTCGGCTTGTCCGGATAATTGACGTTCCGGTTAACTGACGTCCGCATAAACGACGTTCTACTGTATCGAATATTTAATTTGTTAAGAACCATTCTGTCACACTTATATTATGTTAACTGATATTAATGAGTAAAGTAGAGGAACGTCGGGGAGTTGGTAGAAGGGAGTAGTCCTGGCTGGGGTATATAAAAGACTGGACAGGAATGACCAGAGTTCAGAACCTGTTCCAAGTGGCGCAGGGCGGGGGTGCATTTGCTGCAGTGATCGCCAACGTTGGGGGGACCTAATACGGCATCGGAAAAAGAAGAAAGAAGATTCGTATTCAATATAGAGATGTAAAGCCTTCGAAACATGGCGAGAAAAATCAACTCGAAAGTAGAAAAAAGTGTTTAAAATATTCATAATGGAATTCCACAGTGCTAACGCCTAAAGTTTATCTTCTTCTTGTTGTTATTGTTCCTCTTCTATTTAAGGCTGGACAACATTGTGGCTATTTCTACCCTTGATGAATCAGTTCAGGGATGTTTTGCTGCAACTGAACCATTCTCGAAGATTTTCTATCCAAAATTTTCTACTTCTTCCGACACTTCGTTTTCCGTTAATTTTACCTTAGAAATATTAAGTTTATAAAAAATAATAGAAAAGTCTAAATAAAAAACAATTTAAAAAAAGTGTTTTATGTATCACATTTTTATTTTTATTTTACGCGACAGCTGTTTCTTCAACCCATGTTGACGTCATCTTTAATAATTAGGTACCTAACTCAACTCCAGCAAGAACTACAAAATTATATCAAAGAAATTATTCAAATTGACATAGGAACAAATACACATAAAGGTTCGAAAATACACGAAAATTTGACGTTTGATATATTATTGTAATACCTGATGATGTCAACGTAGGTTAACGAAACAGCTGTCGCGTAAAGTAATAATACAATTGTGATACATAAAACAAAGTTTTTTATTTATTTAACAGTTTATTATGTTAAAGTATCATAGTGTTTCGTCTAAAACAATGGAATAGTCTACATTTTTTTTTTTTTTTTTTTTTTTTTTTTTTTTTTTTTTTTTTTTTTATGTACACAACAGGTCGTTTCGACCCAATTACTGTATACATTTTTTTTATATTTTAGCTATTATATTGATTCTTGTGACATGTGATAGGTAGCCAATCTATCGCCATTTTATTGTCACGTGAATTCTACACCAGACCAAAGACAGTGTGACAATCACACTGCCATCGCCGGGAATCGAACCCAGGACCTTCGGCATGGAAGTCAGAGATCGTAACCACTCTGCCACGAAGTTCGTCAAATATTTTCAAATATTTATTAAACTAACATAAACTATATTCAAAACAGATATCAGAGTGAGCTGAATAAATTTGATAATGGTTAATGACTCTGAAAGTATACCATTAATTTGCTTGTAGGAGCAATTTATTATTATTACCGCTCGTAGTGTCCTGCTAGTAATAAACGGAATAGCAGAATATTCGTGTTGCCGCATCCTTCTTTTAATTAATTCTACGTGGACACATTCTCCGCTTTAAAAAGGCAAATTCTTGTATCAATATTTTATTAAAATATTTTTATAAACACGCGTTTTATGAAGCAAAATGAAAATTTTCTCAAGAATGAAATTAAAATTTGCCTTTTTAAGTATTTAAGAGGTTCAATAAATCGACACGTTGTTTACGAACTATTACTATGAAATACAGTCTGATTTTCAGTTTTTAAAACAATCAACCAGATGACATTTATATACTGCGAACATTGTTGCCTATTTATTGAGGTAAAACAAATTTCTTAAGGACATTTTTAACGAATTGAAACTTTGTTATTTTCAAATAATAATTAAATAAAACGATGTTTTCTTAACTTCTCCCGTTTTTATATTTATTTCGACAGCGACCGGTTTCGCCAGGCTCGCTGGCATAAACAGACCAGTCTGTCGATGGAAGTAGAAAAATGGAAGTAGTTAAAAAAAACGTCGTTTAATTTAATTATTATTTAAAATGAACTTCTTTCAAGAGATTTCAGTAAAATCATTTGATTTGTTATTTTCATTTAAGAGTTAATTTATCTTGACGTATTTCAAAGGTTTTATACCTTCACCACCAGTTTATATCGTCCTCGATATTGGAGGTATAAAACCCTCGAAAAATCTAGTTAAATATAATTCAAATGTGAGAAAAATACAGTCTTTATTTAAATTAGTCAATATCGAATTCCACAATATTAACCCCTCTTTTTTATAAATAAATAAACAAAACCCTGTACACAGTGGAATTCGTGTATTAAAAAAATATTTTTATATTGTGTAGAATAAAAGAAATAAAATAAAATATATATTATTTTATATGTTCGTTTATAAAAAATTCTACAAAGAAATTTTAGTAATCAAAATTAAGGTTGAATATTTGAAATTATTAATTGAATAAAACGTCAATATGACAAAATAATGTTTTTTAAACTACTCGTAACTAACTATCTAACTAACCAGTACGCCGCCGCCGTCTTCCTTAAGAAGAGGATAGAAATAATGGACCGTCACGCTGTTCATTCCTGACATTCATACTCGTACATCGTGCCATGCACGCACGTGGATTTCTCCGACGTCTCACGTAACCGACATTTAACATTTGGTTGATTTGATCGTACCACGTTTTCTTGACGTTTTCTAAAAATACATATAATATTATAAAGATGATGAGTTAAACAAAACTTGTCACTATCTTATAATTATAGAAAAACTTCTATTAAACGTACGTTACAAATGATTTAATATAATATTTGGCGATGACCTTAATGAATGCAATAATTGTTTTACTTTATGAATAAAAACACAATGTTTTTTTTTTTATTGTTCTTCCACGTCTCAAGTGGAATGTTCAGTATTTTAATTCATATATTAAAAAAAACATCATAACGGAATTCCACGGTGCTAACGCCTTCAATCAAAAATTATGTATTTTTCTCCATCAGTCATTAAAGATCATTTTTGAAATTATTTGTTATTTATAAAACACGTGTGAATTGTACATATGAATATGTAAATTAAAGTTGTGCATTGTGTATGTAAATTAAAAGGTGCACTTAAAGTTGTCATCGCAAACAAAAACATATCCAAAAAAGCTAGAATGGCAGTGCACAATGGTGTTCTTCTACCGACCCTTATGTATGGAAGCGAAGCAAAACGAACTGGCAAAAGAAGGATAAAAGTAGAATAAATGCAGTAGAAATGAGATCTCTGAGACGAATGTGTGGATACTCTGTGTATGATAGAGTGTAGAATGAAAATATAAGTAGTGAATGCGGTGCGAATTATGGTGTTATGAACAAAATAATGAAAGGATCATTAAGATGGTTTGGACACGTGGAAAGAATGAATGAAGAAAGAATGGTAAAAAAATATATATTAACGATGTAAATTGAACTAGAAATAGAATAGAAAGACCGAGGAAAACGTGGCACGATCAAATAAATCAAATATTGAATGTCGGCCATGTGAGGAGTCAGAAAAATCGACGCGCGTGCATGACACGATGTATGAATGTTGAGGAAGTGAGAGAAATATGTCAGGAAAGAAAAGTGTGGCAGATCATTCTTTCTGCCTACCCCTTCGGGGAGACGGCGTGATGGTTAGTTTGAATATGTAAATTAAAATCTTAACTGTGACTATAAACTGCATTCATAATTACGAGTATATGTACTTGTACCCTTATAATTGTGATCTTATTTTGAACGCAACAAGGTTGTATGAAATCTTGACACATTTTCTTAATATGGTATATATTTATATGTATTATGGTATACGTACATACGTTTGCAATGTCAGGCCACGATAAAAGTTGCAATACTCGTGTACGGAATGCAGCTGCATAGGAGCGTTCTTCCATTCCGTACATATTGCGCGTAAGACACGGAGAACGGTTATTACCAGCGGCTTGCATCCATTGAGAGCCTACGTAATAATTTGCATTTCCACTTAAAATCAAGTCATCATAGTAAAATAAGGCCGTTTTAACTTTCACTCGGTTCGCACAACCAGGAATACAGAAACTGGTTCCGCGCGAACTTACTGCGCTCACAATAACGTAAATGCAATCGCAACTCGGATACATCGATACCTTCGTATTCGTTGTGTGGATAAATTATAGACAAAAATATACGATACACATTGTAATTAAATCATTACTTTGATTGAAGGTTACCAATATTTGTAGACAAATACTGGATTTTACCCATTGCGGGTTAATCATTTTTAAGGATCATATATACAACTTCCAAAAATTTGTCAGACGTGATGTTTTCGTAAGAAGGGCGCAATGGGGAATGTTGTTAACATATATACAACTTCCAAAAATTTGTCAGACGTGGTGTGTTCGTAAGAAGGGAGGAATGGGAAATGTTGTTAACATATATACAACTTCCAAAAATTTGTCAGACGTGGTGTGTTCGTAAGAAGGGCGGAATGGGGAATGTTGTTAACATAAAGCGATCGCTTAACCCAACCAATGACAGGTCATAAGTCCTGTAAACGCCTCGACCACCATATTCTGTTTCCAAAAAACAATTTACATCTTCGTCTCTATTGAGATACAATCAATCATTACTATGATGATCAAAATACAAGGTTCTCTGAAATGAATGTCTTGTAATATAAAATATTGTTACTGTTAAAATTTAAAACACTGTTATAATAAACTTATTGAACGCTAAGGCATTAACACTGTGGAATCCCATAGTATTATACTTAGGAAATTGAAAAAAAATGTTTAATCCACTATTTAAAAAAAAATATTTAAAAAACACAACATGTTTCGGAGGATACCTCCAACTTCAGGTGTAAAAATATAATTAAAACTAAACAATGAAAGACTAATGAAAAACGCATTTAAAATTCGATACAATAATTCAAATTTAAAAATAAACCTGTGCTATTTGTTATATGTAAGTACTAACAATTATTTTTTAACAGTTAAGAACTAATAAATACTATTAAATAAGAGAGCCTTGAACGGAATTATGCAGAGATTCAACGAAGACATTAGCAACGAAAATGGGGAAATGCTTGTAGAGTTCTGCGCCAGAAACGAACTCAGAATAAATAACACATTTTTCAACCATAAAGAACAGCACAAATATACATTTCGGAATGTTAGAGGGGATAAATCAATGATTGACTTCATAATTACAAATAGACAGATCCAGCCAGTCGATATTATTGACATAAGAGCACTCACCTCAGCTAATATTGGCACGGATCATAACCTCATACTGGGGAAAATCAGAATGGAAAGACCAAAAATAAACAGAAGAAAACCTAACTTTGTAGAGAAGTACAATATAGAGTCCTTGGAAAATGACAGCACCAAAATATTATTTAAATCTAGAATTGCTGAAAAAATAAACAATAACCATGTAAGTGAAGAAGATGACGTGGAAACAGCTTGGAGAAAGGTAAAACAAAATATACATGATGCATCATCGGAAGCACTGGGGAAAAGAAAGATCAATACTAATGCCCATAATAAAACTAAACCCTGGTTCACACAAGAAATCAAAGAGCTAGCAGCAGAAAAACGAAAAAGCTATCTGAAATACAGAAGTTCACCATCTGATGAAGAGAGACAGGCGTACGTGTCAACCAGAAACAGAATCAACTCGGATATAAAACGCATAAAGAAGGAATATTGGACTAAATTCACCAAAGACATGGAGTTTGATCTGTATGGAGCCCAAAAGAAGGTCTGGAAAATGTTAAGGGAAAGGAAAAAACCGATAAACGAATATGTACAAACGAGTAAAATCACAACGGAGGAATGGGAAAATTACTTCCAGAACCTATACAATGACCCGGAGGAAATACCACCACCACCTCAAAATATCACAGACTCAGAAACTGTTGACGAAGCTGAAGTCAAAGCAGCCATAGCAAAGCTAAAAAAACGAAAATCAACAGGACCAGACGAAATACACAACGAAATGCTCAAGTACGCCGATAACCGACTAGCGACTGAACTCTCTAAGCTGTTTAACAAAATATTAGACACGTCAACTATACCTGCAGACTGGAGATCAAGCATTACAGTACCCATCTTTAAAAAGGGACAAAAGACAAACCCAGAGAACTATCGAGGAATATCATTGTTGTGCTCTACCTTTAAATTATTTACAATGATAATTAAAGAAAAACTTGAAACCCACATCACCAACAGAGAAGAGCAGCAAGGATTCAGAAGGAACCGCTCCACCACTGATGCAATATTTACTCTCAGACAGATAAAGGAAAAAGCATTGGAATATAATAAACCAGCATACCTGTGTTACATCGACCTCACAAAAGCGTTTGACAGAATCAAGCTGAAGGACCTCCTGAATACTTTGACCACGAGGTTGGCGCCCCCATCACTTGTTAATGTGGTAAGAGAGATCAACCTAGACGGCAACACAAGGATCAGAGCAAATGGGAAATTCACTAAAGCCATAAAAACATCCCTTGGCATCAGACAAGGCGACAGCTTAAGCCCATTTCTCTTTAACTGCATCATGGACAACATCATTGCAGAGGTTGCATCTCTCAATTTAGGGTACACTCTGGGTAAAAAAGTAATTGGAATGCTTTGCTATGCAGACGACGCCACAATCGTGGCCGAAAATGAAAGCGACTTGCAAGCAATGCTCTCAAAGTTTGATGAATCCTGTTCAAAGTATAACATGATCATATCCACCCCAAAAACGAAGTGTATGACATTCGCAAGAAATCAACTGAGATGCGAAGTCTCCGTACGCCAGGAGGAGATTGAACAGGTGGACCTATTCAGATATCTCGGAAGCGAAGTAACCAGCTCTAATGACCTCCCCAGAGAAGTAAGGTCACAGGTGGATAGGGCTGCAGCGGTTGCAGGCTGCCTGAAAGATGTCATATGGAGAAACAGGGACATGAGGACTGACAGCAAGGTACGCATCTACAAGACCTGTGTGCGACCAATCCTCACATATGGCATTGAATCGAGGGCAGACACTGTCAAGACAAAGAGCATGCTCAGGACAACCGAGATGAAAACGCTCCGCGCTATAGCTGGCAAGACCCTACGTGATCGAGTTAGGAATACAGCAATCCGAGAAATCTGCGAGGTCGAAGATGTGGTCAGATGGGGACGTCAAAGACGGCGATACTGGCATGAACACGTAGAAAGGATGAGCTCAAATAGAATACCACACATAGCTCTCCATGGAACGCCAAACGGACAACGCCGACCAGGAAGACCCCCGAAACGGTGGAGAGAAAGCTGGAGTTCAGCATCTCAAGAGGACCCGCCTGAAATAACAGACTCCTGAGTCTACAAAAAGGGAAGAAGAAGAAGAAGAAATAATAATAATACACGATGATAATATATATAAAAATATTTTAAAAAAAAAATATTTGAAAAGACATATTTTATATAGAAATAATTAAATGATGTACGTCTTTCAAAGGGGAGTCTGGTGGTGTCCATTCTTTGAACATGACCGTACCAGTACCTTTTTCGCTGTCTACTCTATCTTATAATATCTTCAACCTCACATATCTCTCTTATTTTGGTGTTTTTCACGCGATCTCTTAGTGTCTTGCCTGCTATTGTCCTCAGTGTCTTCTTAAACTCGTTGTTTATTATATTTTCATTATTTGTAATGGCTTTTTCAAATTTCTTAATTATTGTATGTTGTAATTTTTATTCAAAAATAAATAAATAAATTGTGACAATTGAAATAAACAATTATTTGTGATTTTAATTCCGTATCCATTTCCACAGACAGCGTGTCTTATCTTTGTCTAAGTGTCTTGAATTATTTATGTTAAGTGTGATATTCGTAACATATCGCTCACAAAGATCACACGCACCTGCATAGTGTGTCTGACTAACAGTTTAGCTAAATTAGTTTAATTTCTGAACACCTTGTGCATACACTGTTACGGTTGTATTCCGTTTCCTACATTATAATATGAACATTAAACAACAATAATGTTCCTTACACAATATGCGGTTGGTTTCGGTTACACGGTAACAAAATGGCACAGAGCTTACTTTGCACAGAGATAGTCTGAGAATATTGTGATTTCTTAAAAGTACACCAGAATCCAAAATTGATTTTAAATGTACAGTCATTAATCACAAGCTTGACGCACAGTGAAGCTTTTAAAATTATTAACTCTATGAATTAAATGGAACCTCTGCCAAATGCACTTTGCAGCATTTATAATCCTTCCTGATTTAAAAGTTTGTCGCCATTTTAAGTTTGTTATTATACTAGTCCCCGAGTAAGGAAAACTTTCAAAATGTATTATTATACAATGATTTATTCATTTCGCTTTGAAACTTTATTGTTTTATCATAATTGAATTAATTACAATTGAGATGAGTGCGAATACATGGACGAGAACGAGTCATTTCATAGAAAATCTGGATTAGAGATATATGTGTCGTGTTTTTTTTTTATTAACCTTTTTTTCATTTTTGAGTTTCTTCTCTTTTTCATTAACGTATGCTGGTGATGTCGGTTTGAAGAGCTAACAACTGCTAAATTTGATCGCTTCGGAGATCGACGTATTTCATATTGATGAAACAACGTTCAAAAGGAAAATACTCTAAATTTTTATTGAAAAGTATTCAACCTCATTAGCGTCGTGCTTGATTATATTTTACTATGTCGATGCGTTCTTCCAAATCGTCGACTTGAATGTAGTTATTTTTGTAATTTCTATTTGGAAATTAAAGATTTAAATTTGAAATGTCTGGAACCACCATTTTACTCTTTTGAGATTATAACTAACTAACTAACCATCACGCCGTCTCCCCGAAGGAGTAGGCAGAAAGAATGGACTGAAACACTTTAACCGATGCGGCACTCTATCCCTCTCTTTTCGCCCCCGCGGGAGACGCGGTGTGATGGGTTGCGAACCTCATCGCCACCAATAGGCATCTCCCGCGCACACTTCGATCGTCCAACGTCCACAAAATAAATCTAAAACCAATAATATAAAATACAATGATATAAAATAAAATAACAAAATAAAAATAATATAACATATAATGTTCTTTTAGATAGTGCACATGTTGTCACGACGATCCGGATGATGTGCTAGACGATCCGGACTTTTGTGTTTATTTAATTTATATCCCACGTATTCACCGTTCTTTTAAATAGCTGTAATTAGGCACTTAAAACAATTCAACTCAAGCAAGAACTTTAAAATATTATTGAAGAAATTATTCAAATTGTAATTGGAACAAATGAAAAATTTATGTTAACACCTGTCAAAATTCTTTATATAAACGAAAAAAACTTATAGAATTTTAACATATTATTAAGAATATAATAAATATTTGTTATTTTAAACTGTTCAATTATGTTATGCAATGATGTTATTTTTAAATGTAATAATTGTTTGTATATAAATATGTAACCTTACTGTATTATTACTTGTATGACACACAACACTCCATGGTGAATGTGTCAAATAAATAAATATTTAAAAAAAAATTAACCTCAAAATAGAACAAACGTGTCACAATTAACTATTATAAAGTGCGGCAACAATCAAAATGACCAAAATAATTCACTTATACACGAAATATTTTCATAGGTATTATAACTTCGTTATTAAGAGAACGATATAAAAAAATATATATATCATAATCTTTAAAAAAAATATCATTCGCGATGTTTTGACAAAAAAATTATTTCATTATTTGAGACATATGACGACGTCTATTTTCTAGAAGTGTTATTGTAAAATAATAAAAATACCTATAATATATTTAAATTTTAAATGCATTACATCTTTGTTCTAGGAAAAATTGTATTTTAATTTTTTTTTAATTATCATTATGAAGTTACATCGTAATCACCAACCGTTCAACAACTTAAATTGATCAAAAATAACTAACTCACCATCACGCCATCTCCCCGAAAGGGTAGACATTTACATCGTTAACATCTTAATTAAATTATCTGTCCTCAAAAATATGAAATGACTTCTCCACATTTTCTTAAGTTGGTCCACCCGCTTATATTTTAAAGCTATGAAGACTATACCTACCTCGATTGATCGTTTTTTTGTTTATATTTTTTAATTGAAGTAACTTAATTTTAAATCAACTGTTAATTTATTTAATTCTATGACTTGAAGCATTTTTTTTTAAATTTACACTTCGACCTTCCTGTACTTTAAACCTTAAAGAACCTTACAACCTCCGAAGCCTGTATTCTTCAGCTTAACTTTTTTTAAATATGTATACTCTCTGAGAGTATGCATTCAAAATGAAGGTAAGACAATGCACAACATTGTACTTTCGTGGTGCATAAGTATTTTTATTTAAAAAATAATCACTCGTCGACCTTGTGTGTACTTCGAACCAGCATGATATTTTTAATCTCCAAAGATACTGTGTTCGTTATTCTCGTAAAGCATTTTTAATATTCGAGAGTTATAAAAAGTTACATGTAATATTATGTATGCTTCAGTACATTATAGAAGATAGACCTGCTTCTTTTTCTTGTGTTTTTTTATTATTTTTTCTTTATTTATTTAGGGTAACATAGAGCGATTATAATACAAATATAAAAATATATAAAAACAATAAAATAAGGTCAAATATATGCTGCCGCGTATATAAATAAATAGAATAATGATCAGTACGACAGTACGCAATTGAAGTTGAACTAATACAAAAAAATATATTTAAGTTAAAAATAATATTATAATATAAGTGAAATAAAAAAGATAATGTAACATTATGGTCTCATCTACGAAGAAAGTTAGCTCTGATATACTTAAAGGATAGAATAAATCTATTACAAATATTATATTATCTTAATTGAATACAGGGATTTCAAAATTAAAACGAAAGAAAACGTCTGTTTTTTAGAAGTTTTAAGTTATTTTATTGGAGTAACATATTTTGCCTTGCTAAGGCATTATCAAATGAATAATTTTAGTAACAGCAAAACATAACTTGCGATTGTTCATAGGAAAAAACAGCATGTCATAGCAGGCTTACGAATAAAATTAATTTAGATGTAATTAAAAAAACATTAGCTAGGCAAAATATTTATATATTAATATATATAATTCACATAAAATAAAATAAAACTTCAAGAATGACAGACGTTTTCATAAGTTTTAATTGTGCATTATAGAATTTTATCATTGTTGTTATTTAATCATTGTTCAATAAATAATTAATACAATTATTACGTACGAATGAAAACATAGGTTTTCTGTAAATTTTATTATTATTTATTGGAATGAACAGGCGAAAGCCTGTCAAGGCATTATGAAAGATGTGTTTGATAATGCCTGAGACAGGCAAAATATGACATTGCCATAAATTGTAATAAAACGTCACGAAACAGACATTTTTATTCCAATTAATTACAATGATTTTATGATTAATAATGAAAACACCTGTTTTCTAGAAATTTTATTATATTTTAAGTGAATGACACTTTTCACCTGTATAAGGCATTATCAAATGTCAACACTATGATTCAAATTCAAATTAGCATTCGTTTAATAAAACTTAACATTTTTTAAATATAAATTCTCGAAAACAGACATTTTCATTCCTTTTAATTACAATGATTCCATAATTAATAGGTATGAAAACGTATATTTGTAGACGTTTTATTATATTTTATGTGAATGATATATTTCGTCTGTCTAAGGTATTATCAAATGTCTACATAATGATAACCAAATTAAAATTAGCATTCGTCGGCATCTACAAATATGATTTATAATTGCTTGAAATTAAATATTTTCGTGTAAGCTTTGCCGTTTTAAATTGTATGCATATGAATTTATTTTTGCCCACATTATCTCCCATACCATTATACCCATACAATCATTCACGACCATCCCATATTAGATAATAACCGCAATGCTTTTTTCCACTTCATCACACGAGTCAGCAGAGTGTAAGTAAGTTGCTTTTTCTTGGCGGAAATTATTTCAAAAGATACGAGTACTCGCATTGAACCATATTTTTTATTATTTTCTTACTACTCGTACGACTAGCGCAAAATGCTTTTCTCCAGACGCTGACATTCACAGAACGCCATTAGATATGATTTGTCATTTAAATATAAACCTTACGATTCTTCTGAATATTATGAATTAAAAATAAATTACATTTATTGTTTACTGCAATTTATTTCAAATTTATTTCTCAAATCATAACTATTCTGTGATACTAATGAAAACTTATGTCATTTAGAAGTTTAAAGTAGTAATTGTGTATTTCATAAGGTCTCAGCGAATCGAAATATTCCACACTTTGACGACGTATTTAACTAAAAAAAATGTGGGATTTGTAGAAGTTTTATTATGTAGTTACACTGTAGCCTTGCAAGGATATTAAATAAGATCTAGCTAGGATATTTGGAGAATTTGAAATCACTGTTAGAGTAATAATAAAAGTTTTCATAATGTTTTTTGCATTTTGTATAACAAGAATATGTACAGAAAGCATCAAAAGCGTTAAAATAATATACTTTATAAACACATATTCATACCCGTTATATATTATAAAAGATTTTATAAGTTGATGGATAGCCAGGGGCATTGACAGGGGCCAATTGAGGACTGTTCCGACTATCGCAGATGAAGCCAAATGAAGGACGAGAAGAAAAAAAAGAAGTGGGTATACGAGTACATAGATTAAGATAATACACTTTCAAAATAAAATATTTTATTAAAATTAATTTAGTCTTAATATTTTGTTCTGACAATGATACGATTGTTATCAGTGGATTAAAAAAATATACGAGTATATTATATTATGAAATGTATAAATTAAGTTCATTTTCAAATGATGTGATACATTTATTTTTCTTTTTCTTTTTTATATACTTTGTTTACAACGTTTCGGACAACCCGGTCCTTTCTCAGTTATATTATAAAGATATTTAAAATATTATAAAAATTGTTTTCAAATATGGTCAGTTTTGACAGATGTTATAAAGATTTATTATTGATATATTTATGTTTAAATAATAATAATAAAAAATAGGATATACAGGTAAATTCCACTTAAGTTGTCAGCGAGTTGCCGAAACCGGTCAAAGGCAATAACCTTATTGTAATTTTACTAAATATTTTTATATTTATTTTCATTATTTTCTTTTTCTATCATGATATTTCAAATAACAAAATTTATATTTGAATTGTTTATTTTTATTTTTTTGTAGTTTTAAATAATAATAAAAAATTATTCCGTAGTGTTAAGTTTATCGTGGATATTCTTTATTTTTCTAATTACCATAAAATCTAGTGTTATATGTATTATTTTAAAATATTTTTTTTACATTTGTATTTAAATTCACAATTAAAAACCGCGATATCAGCGCCATTCCAAATCGACCGCGCTATAATATTTGAGAAATCTTAAATATAAAATAATATAACACATCGCGTAGGCAACACATCCCGGCCGCGGTAACCTTGGCCGGAGCGGCGCTACTCTCGAGGCGGATAACTGCCGAAACCGGTTTTAATCTGAATAGAAAAATGTTTTATTTTCGATCCTTTATGATGACGAGTGAATTTCACTCGGTGCTGTGTCGCTTCAGTCATCCCGGGCTGGCATGGCGTCCGACCTAGCTTTAATAACCAGCACGACTCCTCTCATTTACTTCCAATGCTAAGATGTTAAATTAGTTTTATGATAGCGCTCTTAACACACTATTTGAACATTCCTCGAGTTCAAAAACCTTTCATATTTTACTAACTAACTAACCATCAAGCCGTCTACCGAAGGGGTAGACAGAAATAATGGACTGCCACGCTTTTATTTTCTGGCATACTTTTCTCGCCTCCTCAACATTCATACATCGTGTCATGCTTGCACGTCGATTTCTCCGACTCCTCGCGTGATTAAATAATTTATTTATTTGATCGTGCCACGTTTTCCTCTTCTTTTTAAAATAATAATTAAATGAAATCATGTTTTTATAACTACTCGTACTTCCACATTTGAATTAGAATTTATTGAAATGAATATTCTTATCGTATAATAGTTAATATTATTAGTTTTGTAAAATCAAACGTGATTTTACACTTTTTATTTGAAATACATTAATAAAATATTTAATGTATTATAATTTTTTTTTAATTTACGAATTGTTGACAATGGATTTTTTTTCTTTTATGTATGAAAGAGAAGGATGGAACTACGACAGCGACCGGTTCGCCAGGCTCGCTGGCATCGACAGACTGGTGCTTATATACTTTTTTACCATTATTTCTTCATTCATTCTTACCATGTGTCCAAACCATCTTATTTTTTTTTTTCATTAAACATAACTTCATCCATGCATTTTATATGTCCAAATCAACGCAGTAATCCTTTCATATTTTTTTTCATAATGCTTTATTCTGCTCTAGATTTCTTCCCTATACCACACGTACGTCTAATGGATTTCAACTCTACCACATTTCTGACCTAATCCCCTTCTGCCAGTTCCATCCTTCTCTTTCATACATAAAAGAAAAAAATTGTCAACAATTCGTAAATTTAAAAAAAAATACATGAAATATTTTATTAATGTATTTCAAATAAAAAGTCACATTTGATTTTACAAAACTAATAATATTAACTATTATACGATAAGAACATTCATTTCAATAAATTCTAGTCAGCCGTGTTTTATCGACGTGCGTGAATGACACGATTTATGAATGCTGAGGAATTGAGAGATGTATGTCAGGAAAGAACAGTGTTTTCAATTTTTCTGCCTACCCTTGAAGGGGTGACGTCGTGATGCTTAGTAGTTAGAACTCTAACTTACTAACCATCACGCCATTTTCCCGGAGGGGTGGGCAGAGAGGATGGATCACCACAATGCTCTCTCCTTGCATACCTCTCGGGCTTCCTCTACATTCATACATCGTACCATGCACGCACGTCGATTATTCCGACTTCGAATGTGGCCCCCTTTTAGAAATTGATTAATTTGGTCATGCCATGTTTTTCTCGGTTGTCCTCGGCTTTTTTTCCATTCACGCTGGTTGTGGACAACCTTTTAACCATTCTACTCTCATCCATTTGTTCCATATGTCCAAACCATCTCAGGGATACTTTTTTAATTTTATCCATGATGCACATCTGATTTAGATTTCTTTCTTATTTCATCGTTCGGTATTCTATCATACAACGTTTTCCCGCACATTATTTTTAGTGATCTCATTTCTACGGCGTTTATCCTGATTTCATCCTTCTTTTGCTAGCTCCAAGCTTCACTTCCTTACATGATGCACTAGAACTCCATTGTGTACTGCCATCTTAAAGAAGATAGTAGTTAGAATTCAAATCATTCAAATGAGTTGTCATCTTTATCAAGAATGAAGAGTTTACCCACTTGACTAACAAACGTATTAATCATTAATTACTAACAATTTTTATAATGGTATTTTGTGTTGTATTAAGACTGCCCTCTTTAGAGTTTATACAGGAACTATAAACCAACCCTTGACCCATCTCCAGTTCTATCCTACTTTGCTTGTGACTAGGTGATGAAGAGGGTTGTGTCTCATCTTATCCGATTGTATAATTGATAAATGACGTCCTTCATCACTGCGTACCCTCTTCAGTGCTGCTTACATGAAAATGCAAAGTGCTTCAAGACAGGAGGAACTCTTCAACGGTAGTTATAAGAAATTTGATAGGGCGGATACGCGATTCGCAATCTATAATTTCAAAAAAAATATAATATAACAAGTGTATCTACTAGTATCATAGTAATGCTTTGAAAAAAACACTGTTTTTTAATTTTTTTTTATTAAGAATATATTCGTGTTTTATATTGGAAGACATTCAATTTATTTTAGATTGTTTCGATTTAAATTTTGTGAAAGCTGTTTGTTGTTATAATATTAGGATTAAAAATAAATGAATAAACAATATTTGTTTAACTTTGTAACACTTCATTTTAAATATAAATAAAATTTATAATTAAAACAAACATGTATCAGGACTCAGAAGCCCAGTGTTATTACATATTATTATTCAGAAATATATTTTTTTAATTCATGAATGTGGTCAGTTGACAGAAAAATATTGGTCAATTATGAATCCACAAGAAAAAGTAATGGTAAATATAAAATAAATTGAAAATAAATATTCTATGGCTACTTAGAAATAAGAAAAAATAATTATTAAACGTAATAAGTGAAAAATTTGTTATAAAAATTACAATTAAATATCTTAAACTGTTGATAACAAAACTAGAATTATGATGAGTATATACTCGTATGGTGTATTAGAAATATTATCTATAAAGCGTGCGTAAGACCAATAATAACATATAGCGTCGAAGCAAGGACAGACACAGTAAGGATCAAACAAGTTTTAAGTACTTCCTAAATGAAGACACTGAGAACGATAGCAGGCAAGACAATGAGGGATCGCGTGAGGAACGCCAGAATAAAAGAGAGATGTGAGGTTGAGGATATTATAAGATGGAGCAGACAGAGAAAAACGAACTGGTACGGTCATGTTTAAAGAATATACACCACCAGACTCCCCTATATTGCATTGCATAATCAGCCTCATGGGACTCTTCCTCGTGGAAGACCTCCTAAAAGATGGAAGGACAGCTGAGACTCATACCTCACATACCTCACAGGAGGAGCAACACTCCGGAGAACAGACCACATAGGTCTACAACAAGGAAGAAGAAGAAGAATTATTATGACAGATAATGTTTTGTTTTGACTAGAACACTATGATACTTAAACATTATTAAATGTTTTAATGTTGAAATAGTGTTATTATCACAATTTATTTATAAAATTTTATAAGAATATCGCGACAGCTGTTTCGTCAACTTATGTTGACACTATCAAGTGTTAAAAACAAAAACATGAGTAGTTTGTGACACCTTATGATGCTAACACAGGTTGCCGAAACATCAAGTGCAAAAATCTAATAAAAAATAATTAATTTATTGTGATATGTATTAATAATTAGTGTTTTAAAAATAAAATATTTAATAATAATTATGTTCCAATTTTTTTGCCAAAAATAAAGTAATTGAATCTAAATCACGGATCTGTAAAAATATCATCTGTTTTGTCTTTGTGAAATAATATTTCTCACATTTAATAAAATTTTACTTTGAATAAAAACAATTATTCTCCTTGTCCCCAATTTAAATAAGGCATTGAAAATTATGAAACAAGTTTAATTTACAATTCAAAGGCAACCTTTTTTATTTTTTGAGGAATGATTGAGCATTTACTTTACTTTAGAATAAAATATAAACCATGTTGAGAATAGCTTTTCTGCGATCTGTCCCCGCATCACCAGATTCGTAAAAAGGTGTACTGTGGTGTGAAGCGCCACGGTGGTATAGGATGTAAGAACCATACAATTTGTATGGTTAGAATCACCCTGATGTATAGAATGAATCATGGAACTGGCAGAAGAAGGATGAGAGCAGAATAAATGTGGTTTAGATGAGATCCCTCATACGTTTGTGTGATAAAAGATGTACGAGTACGTCAGAATTTCAAATGCTTTTATAATGAAGTAATGGCGTCGAAAGAAAGGTTGGTGCGGATAACAATGTGAATAGAACTATAAAAATAGTTATTGGAAATAAGAATTTATCAATGAATGCAAAATAGCCGTTCATGTATGGAAACGAAGCATGAAACTAGCAGATGAAGGATGAGAGCAGAATAAATGCGGAACAGATGAGGTCCCTTAGACGGTAGAACGATATATGACAGAATTTCAAATGCTGATATAAGAAAGGAATGTTGAACGGAAGAAGGTATTATGAATAAAATTATGAAAGGATCGCTGCATTGTTTCGGACATATGGAACGCATGGATGGAGAAAGAATGGTTAAGAAAGTATACGTTAACGATGTAAATAGAGTACGGAGTCGAGGTAACTGTTAAACTAAATAACTTTGTTTTTTGTATTTGTAAATTTGACATTTGATATTATTATAACACCTGATGATTTCAATATATCTTGATGAAACAGCTGTAGCGTAAAATAAAATACAATTGTGATACAAAAAACGAAGCTATTTAATTTAGCAGTTTAAAATTATTTTGTTATTATCATTGTAAGAGACAACCTAGCAATTGGTTGAATTATTCTAGTTTGTCTATTTTCATTAATGTTTATGTATTTTTTTTAGTGTTATAATATTATTATATATTTTCGGGTTTATATAATACATAAATCAATAATCATTTTAGAATATTTTAACAATAGATAGAGTACTCTACATTTGGGTGGGTCCCTCATAATTTATGTATTAATGGCGATATTATGAAGTGAATTGGAGGACAGCACACCGGGTGTCCTGTCATAGCCCTGAATATAGACAGGTACCCTAACTATTTATACTCGTATTTCGCCGGTCGAAACCCTTTTTTTAAATAAATTATATACAAATATATACCGAACTTAAAACAAGAAAAATATTTTTTTTTTACGAAGTCATTTGGTATTAAATGCAATATTTATTAATTTCATCTAAAATTTACAAATTTAAAAAAGTATTTTATTCTATACATATTTTTATACATATATTTCGGGTTTTGCTAACAATTTCAACAGTATGTAGTAGGTAGTCTATACAAAATTTTAATAAATTAGAAAATTTAGAAATTTTAAGGCCGAAAAATGTTAACTAAATGTTATAAAAAACCAAATTCCTCATTATTCCCCATAAGTACCTATATAGTACATTAAAAACTTTTCCCCCGTACAATCTTGCTAAAAAATAATAATACTACCTTCAACATTTGTCACCTTTCCTATTAATTGTAATCTATGTACTTTCTGTTATTGTTTATAGTTTTTAATTTATTGTGTTTCATCGTTTTTGACTCTATACCATGTGTAATTGCTCCTTCTAATTACTGTTTTATTATTATTTTATTATTATATTTTCCGCCTTTAATATTTTCTCCTATAATAACTAACCGTTATTTTAATTAAAATATTTTAAAATACAATTATTGTATAACAGTTCATTATGAATACAACCAACGTTTCCTATTTACTATATTTGATATTTCCACATTTCAATGATGCAATATATTTTCTGCATGTCGTTTCATATCGTTCATTTGCGATGCTGCGATTTACCGCGCCGGGCAAACTCTAGTGAATGCATAAACGTCCATCCCTTTTGGGAACGCAAAGCACTAACTAGTGTTAGAGAAGGATGTAAATACATCCGATTACCCCATGCTGTATGGACAAATTTCAAACCACGCCCAGCCATACATATACCTTAATAATTCACAATATAATTTTACCTCCGTGTATGGAGCATGCAAATTGCCAGATTTTAATACACAAATATTTAATTCCAGGTAGTGGTCTAAGGCCTAAGGGACTGAATGCTTATTAACTTAATTTTTAGACAAACTGATTCCATTTAGAACCTAATATGAAAAAAACGTCTGTTTTATAAAAGTTTTATTACATGTCATTCCCATAAGATATAATAAAAATTCTAGAAAACACACGTTTTCATTTGTAGAATTATGTCATCAAGAAACAATACATGTAATTCAGATTCTTGTTTACATTTTCCAATGCGATGATATTTAAGTCAAGAATTAGTAAAGAGTTTTATTTCAGACTTAATTGTTAACTTTTTAATACGAATAAAAACGTCTGTTTTATGGAATTTTATATTTTACAGGGATGACATGTTTTGCCTTGGTAATGAATTATCAAATACATTTGATAATGCCTTAGCAAAACGAAACATGTCATCCCCATAAGACATAAGAAAACTTTGATAAAACAGACGTTTTCTTCTGTATTAATTATTTAATATGGAATTTTAAATCATTGTTCAAGAAACAATAAATTAATTGTTAATGTTTTTGCTTTTATCAAAATGTTAAATTATGTTAAATAGGTAAACGTAAAAAAAAATTAAAATGTGAATTACTACATGCTTTGAAATTTTAAATATTTCTACATGTATGTGTGGTAGAACGATATACGACAGAATCTCAAATGCTGATATCAGAAAGGAATGTAGAGCGAAAAAAGGTATTATGAACAAAATTATGAAAGGATATGGAACGCATGGATGAAGAAAGAATGGTTAAGAAAGTATACGTTAATGATGTAAATGGGGTACGAAGTAGAGGCAGACCGAGGAAAACATGGCATGACCAAATTAATCAAATTTTAAAGGTTGGTCATGTTAGAAGTCAGAGGAATCGACGTGCGTGTATGACTCGTTGTATGAATGTGGAGGAAGCTAGAGAGGTTTTGCCAGGATAGAGTAGGGTGGCGGTCCATTCTCTCTGCCTACCCCTGGGGGGAAACGACGTGATGGTTTGTTTGTTTTGTTTTCCATGCCCGTTTTTAAATATACCCGTGTTTGTTAGCAATATCGCTCTTGCACCAAAATATTAAATTATTTAAAAATGAAGACATTTTTATACTAGTTTACTCTGGATTCAGATTAATTAAATAATTCATACATTAAATTTAAACTATATACAATTGCTATGAAATGTACAGATATTAACATGTTTTTTATTTAGTTGGGTGTGCAGAGATATTTTATAATTTTGTCTGTTCGTTTTAACCATTTGACTCATGCTAACTAATAACATAGGAAATAACATTATTTATGTATGCATTCCTTTCGATACAAACAGCACATATGTTTTATAACTATGCATAATGTGTGTTTCTTTATGATACTAGTTTTATAATGTATTCTTGTGTTTGTATTTAGACTTATTGATTACAATGAATTGAACATTTGCACGATTTTCATTTATAATTCAACATATTCAAATGCTTTGAGTTTACTAGAAATTATTATTACCTACAAACTGTTGGAATATGTTATACGCAGGCATCACAACTTACTTTTTTAAGGAAATCAACATTTTCAAACTCTATTAACCTAGTTTGCAAATATCGATTAATCTGGAACAAATGCAATTAAATTACTTAATTAATAAATTAATATAATAGTACGATCATCAAAAAAATACACTAGTATGATCATTAAAGAATTTTAATACACTAGTATGATTACTAAATATTTATAATCAAATCAAATCAGTTTATTTCATCAACAGACATTACAAAATTTATTTTTAAGGCATCTATTGAGAACAGGTAAAATAATATATTATATATAGTATACTACCAGAAACGCATAAGAGATGGTTCAACATTAGGAAGACAAGATACTCTCCAGAATTAAGAGTATTTGCCTTCTGAACGTACTTTCACTAAAATGAAAGACGTCGATCTCTGAGGAGACCGCGTTCAGCAGACTAATTGTTCTTCCCACCGGTGTCACCAGAGGCAGATTGGTTCTGGCGGCCGGTAGGTAAAACAATCTGTGCTCTCGCTGTCGGAGATATCTATCGGGGACAAAAAGCCGAACACCCTCCAGTACGGCCGAGTTCTCGAAGTATCCCCTAATTAATCTAAAGAAATGGGTAATTAGATGTCCATCTCTTCGAAGCTGTAGAGAATTGGTTCCGAGCATTCCCAAAAGAAATGCCGTGGGATAGAGCCAAAGATAGCTACCATACTCCCTCATGTAGAGATACCTCAGAAATTTTTTCTGAACCCTCTCCAGGATAACGGAATATCTCGCCTCGTGAGGACTCCATATCACAGAACCACTTTCGAGTCTGCTCCGAACCAATGCGTTGTATAGGACTCTGAGCACATTGGGATCCCTGAAAACTCTGCCGGTCCGGACGATGAAGCCCAACATCTTCAGTGCAGTGCCACAAATCCTCTCAACATGTGCACGAAAAGTCAGCCTACTCTCATAGATGATCCCGAGATCTCTCTAATATACTAGTGTGATCATTAAAGAATTTTAATACACTAGAATGATTACTAAATATTTATCAATATACTAGTATGATCATTAAAGAATTTTAATACACTAGTATGATTACTAAATATTTATCAATATACTAGTATGACCATTAAATAATTTTTCAAGTAATTATTTAAATAACGAAGAAGTTTGTATAACGAATAACACACAAAATATTACTTAATTTCTTAACTAAATTTTTATTTATAACTTCCACTTATTGTTTTTATTTCGACAGCGTCCGTTTTCGCCAAACCAGCTGGCATCGACAGACTGGTGAAACTGTTATAAACTCGAAAGAAGAATATTATATTTTATAGGAATGAGACATTTATCATTGTTAAGGCATTATCAAATATCTTTTGAAAACACCTTGGCATGGCGAAACAGGTCATTCCAACAAAATATTATGAAACTTCTAGAAAACGTTTTAATTCATATTAATCATCAAATATTACTGTTATATTTGTATCCAGACTAACTTACAATTGAAATGTACTTACTAAATCTATTCGCAAGCATCGTACACCTATTCGTCTGGCTAATTTTGAATTTTCTTTGTTCTTGAGTAACTCGAGCTCAGTAATTCTATTCCCAGTGGAAAATATGTTTTCATTTTTAATACATATAAAAATTCAGACTACATGACAAGTGTACGATAGGTACTTGAGAGAACCCAATGTCTACGGAAGAAATTAAAAGTTTTTTTTTGTAATTTACATAAGTTTAAGATTTAAACATATTCGTACTTTTATGATATTCTTAGAATCACCTTTCAAACAATATTCCCAACAGACGTAAGAGGAATAGCCACAAGAGCTGAACCTCTGTAAGCCAGAAGATCCAAGTCGAAGTCCAGCCATTTACATATTTATGTACGAACGATCATTCAATATTAATGCATATATGTATTTATCAACATATGTATTGAATGTCGGCCACGTGAGGAGTCGGGGAAATCGACGTACGTGCATGACACGATATACGAATATTGAAGAAGCGAGAAAAGTATATCAGGAAAGCACAGTGTGCCGGTCCATTATTTCTGCCTACCCCTTCGGCGAGACGGCGTGATGGTAAGATAGCATTTATTTTTAGTTAATTTAATTAGGAAGTATGGTTAAATATGACGTATTTAAGATGTTTTGTAGATTTTCGTATGATCAAACTGGTTTTAGTGATGACATGTATACAAAGTATAGAGATAAAATATGTTTTAAGTCATAAATATATTTTGAAACTTGGAGACAGAAATAATTAATACTCACTCAAAATGTTACCGGCACTTTTTGTTAGAGATCAACCGATGAAAGGCGATATTTGTTTTCATTTAAAATTAATAATAGGCGGTGAACTTGCAGAGAGGGAAAAAAAACACAAAACAATTTATGCAAACTAACCACTGTCTTAAAAGTTTCAATAGCTTAACTTGACACTTATGTACATAACATTCCGGGTACTAAAGCGACACTTTGGATCCTATATAACGAGGATAGATCACGGCAAGGATAGGCGAGGAATCCTGGCGAGTTTCGCGCGAACAAGCGCCCGCCATGTGCGGCCAAAGGATACGCTACCAAGTTATTTATAAGTTTTGAGGAAAAGCGACGCGGGAGCGAAACAAACGCGAATGGAGCAGATATACCCTCACCTTATACAACCAGCCGGCAGAGCATGCCGGCAGGCAATGAGTAGGCACGGAGCTCGAGCCGCAGCGGGGTCGGCCGCGCGAGTGTGCGGTCGCAGATTCTTGTAGAAAGGGCGCGGCATCTTGGGCCGCCGCGCGCGCTTTTCAATCGCCTTTTGCTCGACGCTCCCTCGGACCAAAGTTTACTTACGTCTCTCATCTTCAGCCTGCCTCTGCGTTCATTCAAATATAAATACTCGCCGAAACAAAAAGTTCAATAAAAAAAAAACAATTTTGATTTATTTGTTCGATGGCGGCTTAGATTTAGAATGTGTTGACTAAATGCAAAATATAACTTTTGTATAGAATTAAATATAACTTGTGTATAAGTTAAATATAACTTATGTACATTATATAAATTGTGTATAAAATGAAGCATAACTTGTATACAATTAAATATAGCTTGTGTATAAAATTCAGTATAACTTGTGTATAAAATTATTAAATATAATTTCGTATGAAGCACTTAATTTGTGATGTCGTCACCTGAGAGTAAGAGGGTTCCAACAAACAAAATTTCACATTTGACTTTTAGGGTTCTTACTAACCTTATCTATACGTACAATTAAAAAAAACATGCAATAGTATCGTCATTTTGATGTTACGAAAAGAATCAAGATCCATCTGATCATTCAAAACACACGATTCACTAAAGAAGGATTCATTTAAACTTAGAACTATTATTCCAACTGTTGCCAGACAAAATTTACAAGTTTCTCGGTAAAAGAATCTCTGGAAATTGGAATAAAACCCTTTTATTCCACGATACACACCCGAAACCAACAAAACTTTGACTTCATTTTTCTCAGCTTTTTACTTTTGTCAGTTGGAACCTTCTTACTCTCAGGTGACGATGTAGCATTATTAAATATAATATTAATACAACATTTTGAATGTATACAAATACTTGTAGACAAATACTGGATTTAACCCATTGCGGGTTAATCCTTTTTAAGGAATCATTGTATCTCAATAGAGACGAAGATGTAAATTGTTTTTTGGAGACAGAATATGGTGGTCGAGGTGTTTACAGGACTTATGGCCTGTTATTGGTTGGGTTAAGCGATCGCTTTATGTAATACAATTCCCCATTCCGTACTTGTAAATTTGTATTCCATTTCAACTCATTTAATGTCTTTTGTAACCCTGAAGAAGCTCCGGTGGGAGCGAAACCGGTTGGTTGTTGAAAAGATTAAAGTCGTGTCAATACAAATTTACATGTGTATTAATATTATAATGTGTCAAATGCCGTTCTCTGGACCATGGCAGGCGAAAAGCCAATTAGAGAACAAGTCGCTAGGCGCAAATGGCAGTGGATCGGTCACACTCTGAGACGGAACCCAGCCTGCATCGCCCTGCACTAGACTGGTCCCCTATGGGGGGAAAGAGAAAGCGAGGCAGACCTAGAGCCACCTGGAGAAGAACCCTGCAGGACGAGGTTAAGGCAGCAGGCCTCACTTGGGATGATGTTAAGCATCAGGCATGCGATAGAGTCGGGTGGAGAAGATTCCTTGAGGCCCTATGCACCACGGAGGTGTGACAGGACAAAAAGAAGAAGAAGAAGAAGAAGAATATTATATTCAATAAATATAACTTGCGTATAAAAAAATATTTATTGTAGATTGTGTATAAAATCAAATACAATTGAGTTAATCAAGTAATTGCATATTCGATAATAAGGAAATACTCGTATAAACAAAAAATCAATCAACATTGAACATTAATTAATTTAAATAACTGAATTTAAGGATACGAAAATTAAGTTTATATAGATATTTCATATAATGTTTATCTAATTTACATCATACTTACATTAATATCGTATCCATCTACTATCTTCAATTAGTTTTCGGTTTAATTAATAAAGTAAAATGTTTAAATTGTACCCAAAGTGTGTAGGTATTTTGTCCTGCACTCTGCAGAATTCACCGACGGCAATCCGCATTCGTATAGGATAGCAGTTTTTGTGTGAATAATATTTCAGTATTTTTCAGTAGCTTACACTTCTTCTTAATTTATTCGTATCCATGTCCACGTATGTATTAAGCACGCCCTGATCCGTGACCAGAACTAACTGGAAGCTGGAGTGGTGACTCCTAACCGGCCCGGACGTAATACGCTAAATATAACTGCTAACCTAAATTCAATGACAATCTCAATCGAGATATATACTGTCTAAGAAACGAATATTTCATCGGTGGTCAATATACAAATGGATCAGGCGTTTACTTTGGGCATTATTATGCAACGCTGATAAACGAATCATCGTAAATAAAAGCCAATCAAAAAATCTAAGATGGCAGTACACAATGGTGTTCTTGTACCGACCGATAGATAA
The DNA here is from genome assembly GCA_022606425.2 of Lepidostoma basale. Lineage (NCBI taxonomy): Eukaryota > Metazoa > Arthropoda > Insecta > Trichoptera > Lepidostomatidae > Lepidostoma > Lepidostoma basale. The sequence goes on from JAHDVF020000223.1 coordinate 991,280, forward strand.
GGAAGTGAAGCAAGAAACTTACAAAAGAAGGATGAGAGAATAATAAATGCAATAGAAATGTGATCTCTTAGACTAGTGTGTGCTAAAACTGTGTATGATAGAGTGTCAAATGCAAATATAAGAATATAGGTACATTCTAAATTGAAAATAATATTGTTTATAATCCACAAAAAAAAATTAATAAACAAGACATGTGTCGGAGGATACCTCCATCTTCAGGTGTAAATATTATATAACATATAATGAAAACTAAGCAAAGAAATACTCAAAAACGCATTTAAAAATCGATATAATACAAAGAAACAATAGATTTATGTTTAAAAAATTAGCCTGGGCTAATCGCTGTATGTACCTACTAATAATTAAGTTTTATCAGTAAGAACTAATAAATAATATTAAAAAATAATAATACATAATAATCAAATGAAATTATGAAATTGTAATTTGGAAGAAACGTACATTTGAAAAGACATATTTTATATAGATTTACGAGTATAAATGATTAATTTGCATATGATTGGGAATGGGAGCTTGAAAGACTAAAAGTAGACAAAGTATTTAAGGAGAAAGGCGTAAGAGGAGGAATCTGAGTATTAATTATGTTTTCAAATATAAGAAGTGAATACAGTGGGAATTAAAGTATTACGAACAAAATAATGAAAGGGTCATTAAGATGGTTTGGACTATTGGAAATAATTAATGAAGAAAGTATGTGTTAACCTTCGTGGCCGAGTGGTAAGTGCATTGACTATTTGACACCCCGAATGTTCCGGGTTCGATTCCCGGTTAGGGCAGTGTGATTGTCATACTGACTTTGGTCTGGTGTAGAATTCACATGACAATAAAATAGCGCTAGATTTGCTACCTATCACATGTCACGAGAATCACTTTGATAGCTATAATACCCTTTACATCGATTTGGCTCATGCTGTCGTGATGTAAAGAGCGATTCAACAATTAAAAAATTTAAAAAAATTAAAAGATCATTGAGATGGTTTGGACCCATGGAAATAATGAATGAAGAAAGAATGGTAAAAAAAGAATGTAAACGGAACTAGAAACAGAGGAAAACCTAGGAATAGAATGGACCACCACACTGTTCTTTCTTGATCTTACTTCTACTTCTCTCGCTTCCTGAACGAGAGTTTCTTTATTCGATCAGGCCACGTTTTCTTCGATCTTCCTCTATTTCTAGTTCCGTTTACATCGTTAACGTATACACTTTTTTACCACTCATTCTTCATTTATTTTGTCCATGCCTCCAAACCACCTTAAATCACTTCATTATTTTGTTCATAACACTTTCACACTGCATTAATTTCTTATATTTTCATTCGACACTCTATCATATACAGTTTTCCACACATTCGTCCAAGACAATGATACCGAACAATTTTTTTTTCGTGCCACATACATCTATTTGTAAAGTTACAGAATTAAAACAGAATAATAATAATAGTGTGTTGCCACAAGCAAAATTATTTGCGCGCGTACTAGCCTGTCAAATGTTTGTTTTTTAGGAATAAATCTAGCAATACTCTTAAACCAGATCTGATGTGGACCATAATGACAATCCTCTTCGGGTGTCACTACCTATGCGTCAAAATCGAAACGAATCTCAAGACATACGAAATTTAGAATGCCAGATTTTTTTTAAATCATATCCCTGATAATAAATGTGTTTAGGGCCGCACATAAAAGCTTGGCGGACCACAGGTTGAGGATGGTTGGTCTAAGTCATAGATTTGCAATCTTTTTTGGGCCACCGCCTCCTTTACAAGAAAAATAAACGTTCAACGCCCCTCTCCCATAAAAGTTATTCTAAAAAAGGGAAAATTAATACAATACATACAATAACAAAATATACCAATATTTAAGTTTAATTTGCTTAATTAGTACCTACCTACGTGATTAGCGTGTTTTTTTGTCTTTTAGACTAAATTTTTTTATCCGCCTCTATATTTTCATATATTCTACTGCCCCCTGAAAGTCTCAAACGCCTACAAGGGGGCGTTATCGCTCACTTTGAGAACCTAGGGTCTAAGTGATCTCATTTTTACTGCATTTTTTTCTGTTTTCATCCATCTTTTGCCAGTTCCATGCTTCAATTCCATACATAAGTATGTTCTATGATATTTTAAATGTTTTCTGTTCATATTGCCCAATTATATTTTAGGGTGTTTTTATGATTATACTATAGATAGATGTTTTGTTGTTCTAATAAGACTGACCACGTAGAAATAAATAAAATATGTATTTCATTTGTATCAATACAAACTAAATATCGTCATTGAATTCCAATTATCAAATGAATCATACACAGATTTTCCGCACATTCTTCTAAGGTATTTCATTTCCGGGTTTCTCTTCCATTTTATTAATGCCCTTAATTAATTATCATAATTACTATCGGTTTCTCATTTATGCATGTTTCTTGCAATAAACTACTTTCGTCTTAGTGACTAGTTTTATTCAAAACACGAATCCTATCAGTTCCTAGAGAACGTGACATACTACATATTATACATGAGAGCAATTTATCTGGTCTTCGTTCGACCCACATGAAAAAAAATGTTTTTCCATTGGTCACACAAGGATAGCCAACTTAAGACACAAGGAATATTTTTTTACCCACCAACCCACACACTGTTACCTCGGTCGTGGTAAACAAAATCCATTTATATATTAATACAAAAAATGGGATCATAAAACTATTATTCTGAATCATAGCTAACTAACTAACAAACCATCACGCCGTCTCCCCGAAGGGGTAGGCAGAAATAATGGATCGCCACACTGTTCTGTCCTGACATACGAGTACATCTCTTGCTTCCTCTAAATGCATACATCTTGTTATGCAAGCACGTCGTTTTCTTAGACTCCTTACGTGACCGACATTTAATATTTGATTGATTTGATCATGCCAAGTTTTCCTCGGCCTTCCTAATTCTTCACCATTCTATCTTAACTCATTCTTTTCACGTGTCCAAACCATCTTAACAACCCTCTCATTATTTTGTTCATAACCATTTCTTTCGCACCGCATTCACTTTTTATATTTGCATTTGACACTAACATATACCATACAGGGTTAACACACATTCGTCTCAGAGATCTCATTTCTACTGCATTTAGTCTACTTTCATCCTTCTTTTGCCAGTTCGGTGCTTCACTTCTATAAAATACATAAGGGTCGGCACAAGAACACATACTAAATAAAGTTTTTTTTTTCTGAATTATTAATACTCAAAATAGTGTAAATGTACAGTATCTCTATAAATAAATATATATCACTTTCCTGATGACGGCAGTATAATACCTTCAAATCAAGTCGAGAAATATAAACTTAATAAAAACAATAAATGCAAGTGAATATTTTTTTATTAAATCATTGATAATGCCTTAGAACGGCGAAATATTCAAATAGTAAAAAAAAAGCTTTTACATGTCTCCACTAATAGGATTAACCTGACTATAGCATAGCCAGTGTAGATGGCACATTGGTTGTCTTGCACATATTGTGACGATATTCATCATGCGATTATTTATTTGGATATCTAATATAATACAAATATTTTAAATGTAATTTACTAGACACCGTGTATGAATGTTGAGGAATAGAGTGAAGTATATAAGGAAAGAACGGTGTGGCGGTTCAGTTCTGACTATCCTTTCTGAGAAACGGCGTGATGATTAGTAAGTTAGTTTTCATTTTTCGTTTTACTATTATAACACTACACAATATATTATTTTTCATATTCGAGTCAAACGATAGATCTGAAAATAATTTAAAAGCAACATTTCTTCTCAACTGCAACTTAAATGGCGTTGCAACGAAACATTTAAAATTATGCGATTTCGTATTGAATTATTAATACCATCTATGGATCAAAGGATAAGCTCAAATATCTAAATTCAGGAATTGTATATATTTTCTATTCTCGTACCCAGATTCAGTCAAGCAAACTATAAAACGCAACCACTCACCGCAAAAATTTTGTATGAAACTACGTACAAAAAGTACGTTTAGTAGAAGCGGTATAATGGCATTGACTAAAAGTCATTGGTAATTAATGTATCTGCCATCTATCAATAATGAAGCGAAGCTTTTATCGAATAAGAAAATACTAAAATATGTCATAGTATAAAATAGACATAGTACGTCGACAGATGGCACTAGTACCGAAATATAAATTATTTTGGTAGAATCTAGTTACGTAAATTTATTAAAAGTAAAATATTTAAATGATCAATTGAATATGCGGGCTGTAGATTTTATTAAGTATATGGGTAAAACAAAAAATATATAAAATAATTTCCACAAACCCTAATTTAACTTTAATTAATGAACAAACTAACATATTATATTCATCCCCACTCCTTAATGAAGTTCCGATATACGAGTATAATATTATTAGATTTAAAGAACTCTTGATTCTGCACTGTATTTATTTCACATTTCAGATGCAGAAGAGAAGAATACATCGATTAAGTCTACGCACAAAGGATGGTGATTTTATTTTATATATCGTCGGTTCAAAGGTAAAACTCATTAAGTGACTTTTTTTTTTGCAATTTCTGTATCAGACTTGTGAATCCTACGTCAGAAAATAATCACCAAGTGTTTTTATTAAAGAATAACTGTTATTCTTTAATAAATACACTTGGTGATTATCTTCTGACGTAGAATTCACAAGTCTGATACAGAAATTGCAAAAAAAAATAAAAAATGTAAAATGTCACTTAATGAGTTTTACCTTTGAACCGACGATATAATACTTAGAATCATAAGTCACCTTGAAATATGTAAAATCATTTCTAAGAAGATGTTTTTCTTGGAAACACTTTATTTCGTCCTACCTTAAATAACTTTGTTTTGATTTATATAATATCATTTAGCATCCCCTAACTATGTAATCATTGTCATAAAATTTGTCATAACGACATTGTCATAACGAGTTCCAAGAAACACTTTCCAATATTTCTGGACTTACCCCAATAATTCTTTGTTTAAAATGTATAAAGTCACATCGATTTTCGTTAATTACCATATTCTGCCCCATTTACTAGTGTATATAAACAGCAACGAGCTGAAATTTCGTCACATTTGATAATGCCTTAGAAGGGCAAAACATGTCATTCCCATAAAATATAATAAGACTTCTAGAAAACTGACGTTTTCATTCGTATTAATTAATTAATAATTAAATTGATTAAACATAAAATTTACGTTTTAATTCAGTACTAAATTAAGTAATCGAACGACGAAGGAAGAAATGTAAGGCACATGATTGATTCATAAGTAAAATTAAAAAGGATCCCTGAAATGGTTTGGACATATGGAACGAATAGACGAGAGAAGAATTGTTAAAATGTTGTATAAAAGCAGTGTGGAAAGAGAAGCCGTGGAAGACCAAGGAAAGCATGGCATTACCAAATTAATCAAATACTGAAAGGCGGCCACATTCGAAGTCGGAAAAATTGACAAACGTGTGGAGGAAGCTAGAGAGGTATGTCAGGACAGAACGGTATGCCGGTCCATCCTTTCAGTCTACTCCTCCGGGGAAACGGCGTGATGGTTGGTTAGTTTTTTTTTAACAGAATCTGTATCTAGGTACCAAAATCACCTGCAAAGTAAAATAATAAAATAGTACGAAAAATAGGATTTTACATCTCTCCACTTATATGTAGAACCAACCTTATTATGACATAGCCAGTGTAGATGGCACATTCGTGTGATTATTTATTTGGATATCGTGTGATTATTTATTTGGATATCTAATATAATACAAATATTTTAAATGTAATTTACTAGACACCGTGTATGAATGTTGAGAAATAGAGTGAAGTTATAAATATAAGGAAAGAACGGTGTGGCGGTGCATTTCTGCTATCCCTTCGGAGAAACGGCGTGATGATTACTATCATAACACTACAAAATATTTATTTTCATATTCGAGTCAAACGATGAATCTGAAAATAATTTAAAAATAACATTTCTTGTCAACTGCAAGTTAAATGGCGTTCCAACGAAACACTTGGATCTCTGATTTTTGGAGTGAGACTCTGAAGTCTGTTACTCCTTCCCATTGACGAGTTCCAACGAAACATTTAAAATTATGCGATTTTGTATTGAATTATTAATACCATCTATGGATCAAGGGATAAGCTCAAATATCTAAATTCAGTAATTGTATATATTTTGTATTCTCATACCCAGATTCAGTCAAGCAAACTCTAAAACGCAATCACTCACCGCAAAGATTTTGTATGAAACTACGTACAAAAAGTACGTTTAAAAGAAGCGGTATAATGGCATTAACTAAAAGTCATTGGGAATTAACGCATCTGCCATCTGTTAAAAAAGAAGCGAAATTTTTATCAAGTAAGAAAATATTCAAATATGTGATAGTATAAAATAGACATAGTACATCGATAGATGGCGCTAATACTGAAATATAAATTATTTTGGTAGAATCTAATCTCGTAAATTCATTAAAAGTAAAATATTTATAAAATATAAAAGATCTCTTAAATATAAAGGTTATAGACAAAACATCTTATATTTAAGACACAATAAAATTATAAGAATAAGTAGGGAAGTAAACATATCTACGATGTTTTGTAAAGTATTTTCTATAACCTCTATACTGGATAATTATTTTAAACTGAATTGACAACAAGACTCAAAAAATAAATGTAAAATAAAACTTGTGAAATAAAACTTGTATTCAAATGAATTTCTTTAAATTCAGATATTAATGCCATATGTTGGTAGTTTATGTATTATGGAAATTATTTTATACGTTTTATGGTATGTTCATATACTTAATAAATAAAAATATCAATCGACAGCCCGTATATTCAAATGATCATTTAAATATTTTACATTTAATTAATTTACGTTATTAGATTCTACCAAATTAATTTATATTTTAGTATTAGCGCCATCTATCGATGTGCTATGTCTATTTTATACTGTAACATATTTTAATATTTTGCTTGATGCTTAAAATCTTGCTTGATAAAAACTTCGCTTTCTTTTTAACAGATGGCAGATGCATTAATTACCAATGACTTTTAGTCAATGCCATTATACCGCTTCTGCTAAACGTAATTTTTGTACGTTGTTTCATACAAAATCTCTGCGGTGAGTGATTGCGTTTTATAGTTAGCTTGACTGAATCTGGGTATGAGAATACAAAATTTATACAATAACTGAATTTAGATATTTGAGCTTATCCTTTGATCCATAGATGGTATTAATAATTCAATACGAAATGGCATAATTTTAAATGTTTCGTTAGAACGCCATTTAACTTGCAGTTGGCAAGAAATGTTCCTTTTAAATTATTTTCAGATTCATCGTTTGACTCGAATACTCGTATGAAAATAAATATTTTGTAGTGTTATGATAGTAATCATCACGCTGTTTCTCCGAAGGGATAGCAGAAATGGACCGCCACACCGTTCTTTCCTTATATAACTTCACTCTATTCCTCAACATTCATACATGGTGTCTAGTAAATTACATTTAAAATATTTTATTTGATATTGCCTTAGAACGGCGAAACATGTCATTCCCATAAAATATAATAAAACTTCTAGAAAACTGACATTTTCATTCGTATTAATGATTTAATATGGAGTTTTACATCATTGTATAAAAAAACAATAAATATTCTTAAAATGCCCAATTTTTTATTTGTTTTGCGTCATGTAAATATATCAAAGATATGTATTAAAAATACTATTATAAATTGGAAAATTTGTAATGCACCCTTTTAATGAATTAATCATCTCGAGGGTGCTGTAGAAAATGCTCTATAAAATAACCATATTTAGTATGAGGGTAGTAGGAGGAAGATTGTTCCAGGCTGAAGGGTTGGCTACCGCAAATGATCGGTCATCAAAGTACATACTCGCACATGCGAGGACAATGTTTCGGAGCAGACAGTCTACCAAAATCGCAAAAGACCTCACATTCAGGTTCTTGGTGATTCAATGCTCGGTGTCCTATATATAACCTGGTGAAATTTTATGCAATGCCTTAAAGAGACAGCCCAACAGAGCTTGTATTGTATTATTTCTGGACATTTCTCTCAATGAAGTTTCTTCAAATTGATGCTTTACTCTTCGGTACATTTTTTATCAGTCTTGCTGCCACATTGAATGCAGACTTCTTCTTCTTCATAGTTACAATCCTCGGGATTGGTCTGCAATAAGTCTCACTCAGTCCTGTCTCAAGCCAGTCTTATAACACTATGAGAGTATTATCAGCTTCAAACATACCATTTTATAATTTAGAATATGTTTTATACAATTTGTTTAATGTATCAAGGATTGGGAAATAAGGAATAAATAAAACAGTCCGTCGGGTAAGAAACATTTTATTTCGTATTATGTTCCCATAAAAATGATTAAATGCATGTCGTTAAATCTTTGGAATTTATTAGTGGATATTTGAGAATAACAAATATGTTTAGGGTTCTGACACACTCAATTTATAGAAGTAAGGCTGAATTCCTTTAAGAATCTAAACAACACAAAAATATCCATAATAATATAATTATAATTTCTATATACCACAAAGTCAGAAGAATAAATAAAACAAATCAATTTATAAGTGACACAACATAAACTAAAATTAGTATTGCTCGGTTGTCAATTGCATTAATAAAAAAACATCGGACCGCGATGTCAAGTCTCAGTGACAAGCGGCCGCAGAGGATCCAGTGACATTCTGCACAGTGAAAACGAAATGAAAGAAATTAATAATACAAAATACGGAGAAACAAACAAATCTGTAAAATATCGGGAATACTCGGATATTTCAAACAGTCTTCCATACTAGCAACTGTTTGGTATAATTTAATATGATATTCTACCTAAGAATATTTATTATAATACTTGCATACAAAATCAGCACAGAATATACTAGCGGCGCTATACGGTGGCCGCAAACACTTGCCCGAGGGTGGCCGGCGGGCATTCACGAGAAGCGGGTCGCTATAAAAATACTTTAACTTATATTTGTAACCACTATAAAAAGAATGCCTAAGTGTCAATGCAAGGATTGCGTCCAATCCACCCTCTAGCTGCTCCATATTAACAGAAAAATGTCATTCCAATATTTACAAATGGCCACTTACAAATTACACTGTAATGTGGTAATAAAAAATATCTTTTATGTATATCATAAAGAATATGTCATATTTATTGCACGTCGGCTGTGATGTGAAAAATTGAATGTAGTTAAATAAAATAAACAAGACAAAATATGGATGGGAACTAGTGTTTGCGCAGCGTATACTTCCCCTTAAAATTACGTTTAAACATACAAAGACTAGCATAAATCAGTATCGTCTTAATTAAGTAAAGGATACAAATTCATTTCATAAAGGTTGGAAGCGCCCCCGCGCGACTCTAATTCCTTTTGCTCCGAATATCCCCAAATGTTCCACACACCGCGCCACCTAGCGAGACGCCGGGATGCCAATCAACGTTTATCACAGCACATTCGGAATATTTTGCAATTTACGGAGAATCACTTGTTTTAAGGATTGGCTCACTACCTATAATTACACTATATCGATAGAAGCAAACATTTCGGAAAACAAACTTCATTTTTTTTTATATTTGTTTTGCGAGTTAATAAATAATTCATTAGAATAAATTTTTTAAATCAATACATTTTTGTCGATGAATCTTCTATACTAAAATATAATAATCAGTTTATAGAAATAAATGAAGTTCAAGTCACTAGAGCAAATTATATTCTCCAATAAAATGTATTGCAGAGTCCAATTTCGTCAAATAATATTAAACAATGGATACACCGGCTGTGCAAATCAACCAATAATGTCAAATTCAATCTGGAAAACAAAAATAATTAATAAAATATATTGCCACTAATACTTTGGTATTCAGAGTTCATAAAATGTCGCTTGAACCTGAAAATATACTAATTTGAAGGTGGTGTCCTAGAGTACACAACGCTTGGCTGTGTCCAGGGGACTTGCATTCAAGCCTGGACACGACCCAATTACTTTTTCATAATAATTAACTATTTTCAGCTCATATTGAAGATTGTACATTAAATTGTAATACTAATAAATTCAAATTAACGGTGTTATTATTTTTTTTTTTTAATGTAATGAACATATACATATGTAGTAGACAATAAAAAAATTGATATTTTTTTAATCAAAAGTGACTGCATTTATTTTTACGAAATACTGCATCATTGGATTCACAAGGCCACAAATAGTACTTTTTTTATATAAATTAAAACACTGTTTTTTCCACTTATGAGTTTATTTTTCTCGACAGGTTTTGAAGGAAGAATCACCGAGAGAACAATATAAACTTAAAGGTTACTTAACAGTTCATATCGTTCCGCCGATGATAAAGGTATATAGCCTTCGAAATCTATCGGGAAAAAATAAATCAAGAACGGAATAAATTATGTATTAAATAATAAAAATGTCATCATTATGGAATCGGAAAGTGTCAATGCCTTGAGTTATAAAAAAAATTATATTCTTAGAATATTTAAGTATTTTATTTTATTTAAATTAATAAAAACTGTCAAAACATCATTTTATGACAAATACTCTGAATACACAATTTTAATCGAAAAAAAAAGGTTTAAAACAATTTTTTTTTTAAATGCAGTAAATACGACATTTAAGTATTGAAATGCATGAAAAATATGTACAGATAATAAAAAAAACTTGTTACATTAACTATTTCAGTAATTCTACGGAATCTCTCCGGTTCTACACACGGATTAATTGGGAGACGAGATGTGTACAGCACAATATTTGGTTTGAAGCATTCTTCGTTGCAATACTATTACAGATCATGTTCTGCGACAACAGAGCCCTGCCAATCTCAACACAGATGCCGCCTTATAAAAATCAGCTGCTGCACCGCATTAATTCAACTCATTTAAATAAACATATATAGGATTATCACTTTTATAAATTATCCATGGAATACCAGATGGTCAGCATCCACCAGAGAGACCCTCAAAACGATAAGTCTACAATAAGTTGAAAGAGAAGAAGCAGAATAATAAATAAGTACTTAATTGGCAACTCTCAATGCATATATGCATTTGGACCTTTTGCCAAATAAGTACCGAAATATAATTATATCTATCTAACCATCACGCCGTCTCCCCGAAGGGATAGGCAGAAAGAATGGACTGCCACACTTTTCATAATGACAATTTTCTCTCGCTTCCTCAACATTCATACATCGTGTCATGCACGCGTGTGTATTTCTCTGACTCCTCACATGGCAGATATTCAGTATTTGATTTATTTGATCGTGCCAGGTTTTCCTCTATTTTGGTTCCATTTACATCGTTAACATATAATATAATTATAACTCTGCATATTTAAGACCAAGAGGTTTTAAAAATGGTAATCTTAAAAACACATTTTTTAAATTCATTAACAGTTTGAAAAAGTTAAATAAATATGATATTGCTTCATTGAATTATCAATATCTCTCAATTTTATGAAAATACAATAGTTCTTTCTTCTTCTGCTTTTTCAAATTATAGATTTAAGAGTCTGTTGTTAAAAGATTCTCCTTCTGTGATGCTGAACTTCAGATATCTCTCCAACGTTTTGGGGGTCTCCCTGGTGAAACGTTCATCTGGTAGTACAATGTAATAATTGTTAATAATTCCTTAATGACCATAAATAATAAATCTATATTTGTTCGTTGCCTCGTGTATGATATTGAATGTTGTTTTAAATTAAAGCATATCTGGTTGGAAATTAACAGAGTTCTATGTCTTGTCATTCGTACATTACATATTTAAATTAACCCGAAACTTATAATCCTGATATTCAATGTTCTATTTTAATTTTTGGTAAGTTAGGTCGTTCTACAAATGGAATACACTATGAATGCTAGTTTATACAGAATCTTACAGAAGTACATCGGGATCCGAAAGGAATGCGACATCAGGCAGTAAAGGAAGAGCACTTGGCAGACGAAATAAACCTTAATTTAATTTGGTGAAACTAATTCTATAATACACAAGAAACGGTCACGCGCTCACACGTTGTCTGTACCGTGTGATGCTTCGTAGAGAATAATTAAGTGAAATTATACGAACTAAGATAATGTTAAGACAAATCCAGTTAGGTACGTATACAAATATGTGTACATAGCTATTTGATTGAGTATCCAATGCCATATTGTGAACTATGTCACTTGAAATCAAAACAATCCGCCCTTTCATAATCTTATTTACGATTCACTTTACGCTCTCTCACTGGGTAAACAGTCGTATTGTTTTACAGTTTGAGTTCAGATCAAAAGTTAAAGGTGTGCGGTAGATACATTTAAATTTATATATGGTTTTATTTCATTGTTTAAGTTGTGACATTACTCGAGTCCATTCGTAAAGATGAAAGCTGCTCATTCAATATTTGAAACTTAGGAACAGGCTTTATAAAAAAATACAGTAAACAGAGAGCGGAAGACCCCACACAATTCAGTTTTAATCTAAAGCTGCGGAAAGTATATTCGCAGTTGTATTATCACATCAAGCACTTTTACCAAATTCGGTATAGAGATGTTACTCTTATGAAGTACAAAAATTACAAATCATGTCGACTGCGTAGAGTTCTAGAGTAAAGTAAGAAATTCATTGTCCGTCTCCGCACCAATCAAGAGTGAACGCACTTATTACAGTACTGTCTTAATACTAGGAAATTCATTAGATATTTGCATTACATGTTACGGATCACTAAGTCCACATCACACAGTGATGAACTTAACATACTTGATCGATAGACCCACTATTAATGGCCACGTTGAACAGAAGGAGTGCATACTTTAAAGCGCAGATTGTATACAATATAATATACATCACAAACAAATAATGTTTTTGTGAGGATTATTAAATAACTTTTTTAATTAATACCGCCCGAAGAACAAACTCAAATTAAATGTGCAATTTCTCAATAGCATAGATGGCAACAAATTTAAATTTAAATGAATACTTGAAAATTATGGCAATTAAAATTGTTAAATTAATATAATGTGCGGTACTAGTACATTATCCAAAACTAAAGATCTCTTCGGCGACTCCTTTTGGAAATGCATTTCAGAGTTTAGTGTATAATTTAACACAAGACTTTAATTTATAAAATATAAGTTATTCTAAAACAAGCACATGAGATAATATTTCTCTGTTTTTCAATCAAATGATGTGCTTAAATTTAGATTTTTATTCCAAATTAATATGCACGCTTTCGCTGGCAGCCTACCCACAGCAAAATACAACCGACAACAGTCAACTTTCAATATGTACCATATCTGTAATAACGGAGTTTATTATTTTTTACATATAAGTAATGCAATGATACATTGAATTTGAAACTTAGGCAGAGAATGTTGAAGTGTTATATGATTTGTTCTGTTGTATGGTTTCGGAAACCTGGACTCTGTAAGTGCATACCACGAACCTGTTAGAGGCATTTGAAATGTGGCTTACAGAAAAATCCTTCGTATACCGCGGACAGATGTGATCAGCAATTCAGAAGTCCTGAGGAGGGCTCATTGCACCAGAGAATTGTCGAAATGTATTAAGGTCAGTAAAATTTTCTATCTGAGTCACATCTTGCGTGGAGATATATCAATTTGTATTCGAGATCCTCCAACTCATGTAAATGGGAAAACTTGGGGAACAACGTGGTCCTGACCGAAGGCAGATGTCATGGCTGCGCAATCAAAGATTAGACTGGAATAAGAAGTGCGGAGCAGTTATTCCGGGCAGCGCAGATCAGAGAAGCCTTTACAGATGTAATTGCCAATGTCAAGGAAATCTGATATGGCACAACACGAAGAAATAATGCAAGTTCATTTACATTGTCATATAATTTACTTGGGACTTCAGAGAGAAATTAGTGAAATTTGGGAGGTAGTGATATTATTGATTGTCTGTTGCCTGGGCCTATCGCTTGGGTGTGAGAGCTGCCTGCACACTCTAAAATACATTCTTGGTACCAAAGTTTGCGTTTTATCAAATCATTACTTTAATCCTTCCACAAAGATATTGTACAATCTCCATATAAAACTCTGTGAAAGGGAGGTGGTTGTTGAAAATTATTTATATGCAATTTGACTTATTTGAAATGAAATTTGTTGAAACCCCGTGGGTAATACACAATCTGGCTCTATCACAAAATCCTAGCGGGCCACGGTGGCAATGGCGTCCTTGAGGGCGGCGGAGACGTCGGCGGCGAAGCGCACGGGTTCCGGTGCGGCGGGCGGCGGCCGCGGGCGGGCCAGCGCTGCAGCCCCTCCAGGCGCAGCACCAGCTCACGCAGCGGGAAGCGGCGCTGCGGGGGCGCGCCCTCTGCACAATGAGCCAGGCAGGCTGCCCCTAGTGCTCCCAGCCCCTCCACAAGCCACGCCCAGTTGGCTGGCCCGCCCGTGCGCAACCCCGCCTCCAGCGCCCGGGCCAGCTCCACTATGCCTTCCGGCCCGCTGCCCACCGGCGTGGCGTATATGGCGGAACCCAGTTTGCCTCCCTTGACAGCCGGTTTCGCAGGCACTACAGGTTTTTCCTCGCTTCCAGACACCCACTGCCTTCTTTCTCCAGATTTATTATTTGCGTTGAGACTTCGACTCATTATGTTGGAAATAGAACCGTTTTCCGATTTTGGTTCCTTGGGAACAATATCAGGCTTCCCTGATTCGGCGTTGTTCTTTTCGTCAATCCTCTTTTTATTCTTGTTACACAACTTGGGGCTGGGCTGCGGTACGCTCTCGGCCTCCTTGGGCTCCCACAGTTTTTTCAGGCTGCTAATGCTTCCCGTGCTGCGACGTTTATCATCTTCTTCATCTTTTGAAATCACTCCGGGATTTGTATCTGAATCACTCTTTTTAGAATCGGACGTGTCTAATATTTCTTTAGACTCAACGGGCTTGGATATAAAAGATTTCAGATTCTCAGCATCTTTGTCATCTGAAGGAGTATCCACTTCCTTGTCTACCTTAACAGATGTTCCATTGGATGTATCAACTTTTCGCAGCCTTGACTTAAAATCAGCAATAGATCCAACTCCGTCTTTCTCGGGTTGTTTAATGCTAGATTTCTTCAGGGGATCTACCTTTTTCAGTTGAGATTTAAATGTATTTTTAATGTTCTCAGTTTTAGAAAGATTGGATTCAAATTTTTGAACAGGTTTAATGTCTGTAATCGGAGTTGATGACGCTTCATCTCGTTCTTCGATTACTTTGGGGTTATCAACTTTGGTCATCTCCAGATTCAGGCTCTGGGACAGCTCGGACACCAGGCAGGCCACGGGGTCCCCGAGGAGAGGATGCTGGAGGCAGGCGGGCGGCGGCGAGTGCTGCTGGCGGCCCTTTCTGTCAGCCCTCTCTTTGATCTCGGCTACCAGCTTTAGTTCCAGCAGCTTGTAAGAAGGCGTGGGGGGCTCGTCTTCTGGCGGGGGCGGGGGCGGAGGGGAAGGGGGCAGCGAGGAGGGGGGCAGGTCAGGGGGAGGAGGTGGGAACTCTAAGTCTGCCAAGCTAGGCCTCTCCTTAGGTGCATTGCGAGAGAAAGAGCGCACGCCTCCCGAGGAGTTACTACGAATCATGTGCGGGGGTATAGGTGCCCTAGATCCTCCCTCCGCCTCAGGCTCCCCTTCGCCTTCCTCCCCTTCACGCCGCAGAGACTCGAGGTAAGCCCCGATACGGGCACCCTTGGGCAGGGTACCATACCTATTGATGGCTCGTTTTACGTTTTGTACTTCCAGAGCTGCAACTTGTACCATCTATAATAAAAACATACTAATTATAAATATGCCTTTGCAATGATGTAACATAATTATGTAGTTATTAGGAACAAATGCCTGCAATACTATTGTACTAGTGTATGATCTGTCTCGTAGTAAATTAGAGAACACACAAATTGAATTACAATAAATAAAAAAGCTTACCTTCTGCGTGAGATCCTTGGGTGGGTAAGTGCGTGCCCTCCGTTTGCCCTTGGGGGCCCCAGCCTCGCCGCCACCCAAAGACTCCGTGTCCGTGTCGGGAGTTTGCTCTGGCAGAGAACCATCTGAAGAGGCAGCTTTACCCCCCGGAATCCACTTGCTCCCTGCACAAGAACAAACATTATAGTCTTCCCAAGCCCCCATTCCCAAGTATATAAAGATCAGAGAGAGATCTATTATTCTGATT